>RYFJ01001779.1:0-434250 GCA_003991445.1 Oryza meyeriana var. granulata
ACCGGGGTTTCCGCAGGGGGGAACCTCCTGGCAAAGCCAGCATGCATACGCGGTTCACCCTTCCCCCTTTGAGGAATTTTATGATCTCCCCATACTCGTTCGGAGTCATATCCCCGACAAGGCACTTCGCCAGTCTCTCTGCTTCGCCCAAGGAGATAACTACAAACCACGCAAAGTCGCCTGAATCAAAATAGGTCGGAGCGAAGCTCAGTAAGCGAACGAAGGATCAAAATAGATCAAAGGGAGCATACCGAGGTGGTCGTTGGGGACGGCGATGGCAAGGAGATCGCGGATCCGGTTGTCGCGATCAATGGTGATATTCCACGACCGCGCCAACGGGGTGATGCCCATCATCAAGTACTCCTCAATCAGGTCCCGAACGCTGAGGTAGCTCGCAATTGCTCGAAGAAGCTGGCGGCAGGCCTCCAACGTACCAGTCGAGGAGACCTTCGGTTGAGCGTCAAAGAGGGGGACGCTCAGCGACATCTAGAGGGCCTTGAACTCGCAGTAGCCGGTGGGGTAGGATATTTTGTGGTAGAACCACCGCCTCATCCACGACTTCTCCCACTTCAACATCGAGGCGGGGACGGGACACAAGTCAGCCTGGTCGGGCCGCGTGATGAAGTTCATGCTGCCGAACGTGCTCTTCTTCGACCCCACCGACGTAGCCACCGTCTTGCTATAAAGGGTGGCCTGGTGAACGACGGCGAAGAGATCAGCCATCGGCTCAAACTCCTAGGTCTGGGCCATCCACTCAAAGACGGCGACGTGGACGAAGGCGCTCGGGCTGAGCTGCGGTAGCTCCAAGTTGAAGAGGGCCAGCACCTCAGGCAGTAGGTCGCAACAGGGGAACCAGAGCCCGGCGTTGAAGTATGCGGTGAAGACAATCGTCTCGTCATCGCCAGGCGCGGGGATGACGTCTTCATTGGACGCCCGAGAAAAACCCTCCACAAGGGTCCCCCTCTGGCAAAGATCGTCGATGTCAGACTGGCGGATGAGCAAAGGGTCGAGGTAGACGGTGTTGTCATCGTCAATCGATCCTGGGTCTATGCCGTCGACCCTCGCTGAAGTAGGCTTTCAAGGAGCCACGGGCGCCAGGTTGAGCGCAGAAGGTTAAAGGTCGAAGGCGCGAAAAAGTCGAAAGCGATGGGGACGACGAACACGAATGAACAGCGAAGAGCTTTCCAAGGCTAAAAGGTGAGAATGGCGTCAGGGGGGCTGACCACGTCTATATATAGATGCGGCCACCCGGCGCCAACCAACCACGGCGTGCCACGTGGTGCCTCGGGAGTCGAACCACCACGATCGCAATAACAGCCAATGAAGAGGCGACACGTGGCGCGAGATGAGATGGCCAGGCGGCGTCTTGAAAGGTGAATCACCCCGTTGTCGCCGCGACCAGCACGTGGCGCCTCGAGAGCCGAACTGCCTCGTCGACGCCTCAACTAACATGTGGTGTTGCAAGTGCCGAACCGCTAAGAGGATGCACAAACCGTCGTGGGGTGACAAGTGTCATGGCCCGCGGAAATTGCCCTTGTCGCACCGCACGGTCTAAGGGCCTCACCGAAGCGCAGCAAAACGGAACTGAAGGTCTTGAGCTATACTCGGCCGAAGTAGGGACGACGAGAGGCCTGCATGGCGAAATGCGTTATCCACGAGCTCGGCCAAGTCACAGCTCACCCTTGCATGTGAGGGGCTTGTTGGAGATAGTCCACAACCCCTTTGGACGGTCCCCCTTTGGAAGACTCAAGATCGAAGACACCTAATGGAGCGCCTTCGACGACCCAAGACCAAAAGCATGAGGCAAAGGGCCCAGCTCAAAGGCGAAAGATGCAGTACACTTAGCGAAGACGAAAGACTTCGGGACGGAGCGCTGAGGCCGCTGGCAGAAGACCCAGGAAGGCCGAAGAGGTGACCCCGCTGGCAAAACCTTGTGGTGGCCGTCCTGACTAAGAAACAAGGTAGCCAAAAAGGCCGAAAGACCCATCGAGGGCCCAACCCATGTGATGGCCCAACAGCCCATCAGGAAACCTGCAGACAAGAAAAGACAGGAATACCCCTGTAACTGTCCCTATCAAGGAGCTATGATGTAAAACCACTTGTAAATGAAACCCTAGAGCCTGTAATTGTACCCCTAGGCCTATAAATAGGTACTCAGGCCACTGTAATGGCAAGGTTTTTGAGATTAATACAAAAGATTTACTACCATAGTTCACTCTCAATTTCCACTGTTGTTCTCCGATAATAGTGGTATTCCCCCAAGAGCTATAAGGGGAGAGCTAAGGCCAAGAAAAAGGGGATCAGATCTAGAAAACTCTAGGAGCCTAAGTCTTGTAGACACTTCTCGCAAGCAACCAAGAGAGAAAACCAAAAACACAACAGGAGTAGGGTATTACGCCACTGTGCGGCCTGAACCTATATAAACCCCTCGCCTCAATTACTTGTTGATCTACCTATGATAAATCAAACGCATTCTCTCCCCGGCCGAACTCACAAGGGGGTCCCGCAGGATCCGTGCATACGGTGTGTGTACACCGACAACCACATTGCCCTCAGGAGCAATGCGCAGGCTGCAGAGCCCATCCATCATATTTACTAAAGATTCTTGTAGGTTTTCTCTCACATTAATGCTAAGAGATACGACGTATCCTAGGCGATATCTCTCTAGCGGCATCTACCAGGCGTCCATGAGAGAGAACGAAGACCGGAGGTAGGCCCAATGTGGAGTCCCACAAGATATCTACTACTGTAATATTTTTAGCATTGAGTTCAAAGAGTTAGCTCAGACTTATGATGATGTATAGCATTCTTGTCTCTCCTTAAGCGGTGAGCGGTGAGAGCAGTTGGATATAAAAACCCATCTTAGACCCTGTAGTAGGATTAGACTCTTCATATCCATAAGAACTCTAGGCTTTCTAGGTTAGCCCACGAGCCTTCAAGAACCAGTAAGATCTTCTTTGATCGTAACCAGGCACATGAGTAGGGTTATTATCCTTCGGGAGGCCCAAACCTGTATATTTGATCGTGTCTCTTCAGCTCCTGGGCACCTTCAGACACGCTGCGCACGCCCTAGCCTCCTGGAAGAACTCAGGTCCACAACTTTCATCGCTCGTCGATGCTCGGACACCGACAAAAAGAATGGCAAATTGCGGACTCGAAGGGTTTAATTTGCTTTTGGCTTTTGAATTTGAGTATAGGGTGCCACACTATTAAGAGGGTACATGAAATTGGCCCAATGTCGTCTCAAGTGCTCAAGAATCTATCCTTGTTCTATAGAATGAGAGAGACAAAGCATAACGCATTCATATGGAAAATGGGCTAAGTGTTCTAGGGCCGGAAGTTCTAGACATTCCGACCAGGGCTCTCTGTCTAGTCAAGAGGCCTAACCGAAAGTTTTCGTGATGGACCGAAAGTTTCGGTGAAGGCTCTCTATATGGCAGAAAGCACGGACCGGAAGTTTCCGTATTGTACCAAAAGTTCTAGTCAAGACTCTTAGTCTGGGTTCGAGCGTACACTAAAAGTTTTATTCTCGGGGGACCAGAAGTTCTGGTCTTCAAAAACTATGTGTAACAGCTAGTAGCCGAGTGGGTGAGGTATTTACCTTCTACTCTTTGGAGGGATTGCTACCTCCTTTGAAGAAATATATTATCACTCATTTTTAGAGCCCTCCCATTCCTCCACACACCTTGATTCAAGTGAGATGTTTGTGAGATTGAGTGGGGATTTGAGTGCAAGTGAGCTAGAGTTCACCATCTTGAGCACTCAAGGTCGACACCAAGTCATTGGCGTACTTGTTACTCTTGGAGGTGTTCCTCCTAGTGGGCTAGGCGTCTCCCACGGGCTTCCAACAGATTGTGGCAAGCCTAGGCCATTTCTAAAGGTTCCATTCCACCTTTTCAAGGAAAATGGGTAAATTGAGTGAATACCAAGCTTGATCTTCGTTGTCACTTGGTAAGGTTTAGGGTTAAGTGAAACCCAGCTCCTAGGAGTTCCTCAACGAAGACATAGAATCGTTGGATCCGAACTTCGATGAAAAATTGATTGTCTCCTCTCTTATTTAGCCTTTTTACTTGCTTAGGCCCGATCTGTGCATGTGCTAGCTTGTGTTTGTTGATCAATTTTCTAGCTTCCTTGTTCTGCTTGCTAGCTTTTGGTTCAAGTAGTTTTAATGGTTGGAGCTAGATTTAGAAACCTCAAGAGAATTGACTGGAATTTAGCTAGATTTAGAAACCTCCAGAGAATTGATAGGAATTTCTAGATATAACCAGAACTTCCGGTCCATTTGATCAGAAGTTCTGGCCTACAATGATACATTAGAAAAAATTTTAGAAAACACCTACTCACCCTCTCTAGACTTATGTGATCAAGAGACCTATAGCTAGAAGTCTTTATATTTTAGGACAGAGAGATTATGTTTTATAAAGTTTAGAATTCTTGGACGTGTGGGTGATTGTTGGGTACTAAGTAAACAGTAGCACTATTCAGTGTATCTCAAATAATGAGGAGTAATAAATTGGGGGAAAAAACTATATAAAGAGCCAAGCCGCTCCATGTCGCCACTCGCCACCATCGCATCTCCGACGCCAGATGCTCGTCTCGCCTTCGCCTTGCCGCAAATAGTTCCGGGCTTCCGGTGCACAAAAAACCGTAGCTTTTCCAGCATTTCGCAGCCGAAAAAGGCCCAAACTTACTCGGTCGCTGCGCTATCTCGCGACAACGCCATGGCCGCCGCCTCCTCTCTCTTCCTCGCCTCCCCCGTCGCCACCGCGCCGAGCGCCCGCGCCCGGTTCACGCCCACCGCGCCTTCCCCTGCCCGGCAGTCCATGCGCCTCCGTCAGCCGTCTACGTTGGTCGCGGCCGCTGTCCAGGCAGAGCACCAGCCCGCGGTCGCCGCGGTGCCGAAGCCGCCGGCCCTCCCGTTCCGCGTCGGCCACGGCTTCGACCTCCACCGCCTCGAGCCGGACCTCCCCCTCATCATCGGTGGCATCAACATCCCGCACGACCGCGGCTGCGATGCCCACTCCGACGGTACGTTTGGTGGTGGCTACTGTTGCTTTCTTCTCTCTGTGCTTCCGCTCCTTGACTCGTTTCGTCGCTGGCCTCCGTGCGCAGGGGACGTGCTGCTGCACTGCGTGGTGGACGCGATTCTCGGCGCGCTCGGGCTCCCGGACATCGGGCAGATCTTCCCGGACTCCGACCCCCGTTGGAAGGGCGCCGATTCATCGGTGTTCATGAGGGAAGCTGTGAGTTTCTCAAGCTCTCGACCACTTTTCAGTTCATTTTGAAGGCAATTAGATTCCGTTTCTGTGAGCATGTTAGAATAGTTGTGTGCTATTTGGACGGTTTAGACTTCAGAGTCCGCGGAATTCTTCGCCAGAACAATATTTAGACTTAATTTGTGATGCTTTTGATGAATAATTTGCAGTTTCTGATCTTATTGGATTCTCATGTCTAGTTAACTAGTCCGTCTACTTGAATTAGCGATAGGGAATTATTAGTCTGAAGTCTTAGACTTCAAAGTTTCTCGCAGTGCAGAGTGTTGCATTGGTCAAACTTATGCAACTGCGGCCCGGAAAGGAAGAGTTTTTCCTTAATGTTGTTGTCGTGAGTGGAGGACACCCTAGTTCATTCCTGCGTTGTTACCATCTTATTTTTTCCTACATCTGAAAACTGCAAGACCATAAGCATCAACGGCTGCTTCTGTCTTGATTATTCAATTCCTGATTGCATAAGGTGTCTACGTACACGTGATTTTGACTTTCAAATTTGGTCTTGGACTTTTGTGCTCTTCCAGGGCAAAGCTATTCCACGTTTTAGAATTTGAACAAGGTATACTTAGCATGTGCTTGGAATGCTGACTGCATGACTCCCCTTGGACTTTTGGATAGAAAGTATCCCCATGCTTTAGAATTTGAGCTCATCACGTGATCATTCTCTACATGGCCTCATGGACCATTGAGAATTGAAATTAGCTTATTTCCTCTTTGATTTTGCATTACACATCGTTTGGTGCTGTCTTAGTCATTAAGCAATTATGTAGGGTATTATCCAATTGCCCATGATATTTCCTCTGCGCATACATGTTTTTTTTTCTTTTTGTGTTATATTATCATCGAATTCAAAACAGTCCACAAGATATAATCTGATGGCATCACGAAACAGATGCTAGTTGATGCAGCTTTAGGTGGCTTCGTCTATCGTTGTCTGATCATAATGCAAATGTGCAATTTCAGGTGAAACTGATGCATGAAGCAGGCTATGAGCTGGGGAACCTAGACGCTACATTGATCTTGCAGAAACCCAAAATTAGCCCATTTAAGGAGACAATACGGTCTAATTTGTGTGACTTGCTTGGGGCGGATCCATCTGTTGTCAATCTGAAGGCCAAGACGCACGAGAAAGTCGACAGTCTAGGTGAAAACAGGAGCATAGCTGCTCACACTGTAGTTCTTCTGATGCGGAAATAGGAAAATGGAAGTGTAGTACATAATACAGGAATTGAATTGTACCATAGTGAACAAATTGTCCTTACGTAAGTTATTTATCACTGAAATTTTATGGTGAAAACAATAAAACTGAGTGCAATGAAAAATTCTATGTATCCAGATTGTCTCTTTGACTGTTTCACAATAAACATGAGAATTTCGCAGCAGCAAGATTTTCAGCAGCATCTCTAGTGGCATGTGGGATCATCATTCATCACAAGAAATGAAAGTTACCAATCAAACTTTGTAAAAGTTGTTTATATCCCAGATTACAGCACAGGTCCGAAACTGCAACCGAAATGCAGATAACTACACCAAGAACACACACAAACATAGTGTTAACAGCAAGAACAAAACAGTACATCATAATAAAAGACCATGCAATTATGCATTACTATGCAGCGTCCTCACCTCAGATGCCGTTTTGTGTTCATTACATACTTGTTACTGTTTATATCCAGTGCCCAAAATCAATATATCTGATGTAACTTTAAGTCAGTATGTTCACATATTAGTAAATTACTAAATTAAAAAAAGAAATAGAATCAGTTTCATAACTCTAGCTTACACAAATTCATGTATATGAGTCTACTGAGACATCAACTAATTACACTCACTAGACTCGATTGATGCACATCACCAGCTACATCTGCCATGTGTTTGTTCATACTGCGCCATACTGCATATATTTGCTCAGAGTCACGATGCCTTGTGTCTGCTGCCACAAACTTAAAACCTTCAACCCCTCCTACATCTACAAAACTCCACCCCGTCTCCTTTTTCAAGCCAACTCTCTTCATTTCAGTCCTGATCTGTGCAGAGTCTTTCCATCTCCCAGCCACGGCATAGATATTTGACAAGGAGACTCTCCATATGTCACTCTCCGGTTCCAAGACTGACAATTCTTTAGCAACCTTTCCTGCAAGATCAACATTACCATGAAGACAGCAAGCAGCCAGAAGAGGTCCCCAAATGGATGAGTTGGGATAAACAGGCATGTCACTGATAAATTGTTCTGCCTCAGTAAACCTCCCAGATCTTCCAAGCAGATCAACTACAGAAGCATAATGATCCATGCTAGGCTCAATTCCATGGTCATTTTTCATGCTTTGGAAACATCTGTAGCCTTCTGAAACCAAACCAGAATGACTGCAAGCTGATATCAGACTCACAAATGTGATAGCATTGGGTGAATGTGTTCCAGCATCCAGCAGCTCATTAAAAATTCTTAGAGATGATAGACCATCTCCATGTATCCCATGGGCATTGATCATTGAGTTCCACGAAACAATGTCCTTAATATCCATCTGCTCAAATATCTGCTCAGAGAAATCAATTCTTCCCAACTTAGCATACATGCTTATGAGGGCATTGCAGATTGAGACAACACACAAAGATCCAGATTTTATAATGTATCCATGGAGCATCTGCCCTTGCTGCAGTAATCCAGCATTAGAGCATGCCTGCACTATGCTCAAGACAGTGACAAAATCAGGCATAAGCCCACCACCACCATGAAGAGTGCTGAAAAGCTCCAAGGCTTCGTTCACATGATCACTCTTTGCCAGGCATGAGATCATGGTGTTCCACGAAACAATGTCCTTAACTGGCATGCCTTTGAACACCACATATGCTGCATCAACTTGCTCAAGTCTAGCATACATGCCCATCAGAGAGTTTTCAATGCCAACGCTTGGGAAAGCATTCATTTTAATGAAGCGTGCATGGATTCCCTTCCCATACTTCAAGGATCCTGAAATAGTGCAGCCGTAAAGAAGCGCGGAAAGAACATCGGAATTAGAACATACATCTCCTCTCCTCATGTACAAGTCCTCAAAAAGACTTGTGGCCTCCTCAACAAATCCATTCTTAGCATACATCATGATGAGAGAATTCACCACTGAAACATCATTCTGAAGCCCCAACCGAACAACAAGCGCGTGCAATGAACCGAACAGTCTTGACTCTCCCATCAAAGAGCACGCCTGAATGACACTCAACATTGTAACGTTGTTGGGAAGGACATTATCCTCCAGCATCATGACGAAAACTTTGAGAGCCTCTGCTAGCATCCCACTAAGCACGCACCCTGAAACCAGGGCAGTCCAAGAAACTACATCCCTGTAATCCAATCCAAGAACCAGCTCCCTTGCGCTCGCCAAATCCCCAACCTTGGCGTACATATTGACCAATGAGCAAACCACAAACGATTCACAGCAAAACCCACTTGCCACGAGGTGGCCATGCACCATCCTTCCCAGCCTCGCGTCCTTGGCCAGCCCACAAGCCTGCAGGAGAGCGGCCGCCGTGAACTCGTTGGGGCGGAGACCACCGTCCTCGTCGGGGTCCTGGGTCAACATGTCCATGTAGGCGCGGATGGCGTCCAGGGGCGCGCCAAGGCGGCAGTGAGCAGAGACGAGGGAGGCGCAGGTGGCAGCGTCGCGGCGGGGCATTTCGTCGAGCAGGCGGAGCGCGTCGGGGAGGAGGCCGCATTGGAGGTAGGCGTGCAGTAGAGAGTTCGACGCGGTGAGAGGCTGGGGCGGGTCGAGCGCGCCGGACTTGAGGAGTGCAGCGTGGAGCGCGGAGGTGAGCGGCGCATCCCGGCGGTCCGCGGCCCCGCGGAGTAGGCTGACGGGGGCGGGAGAGTTGGTGGCGCTGCGAGGAAGAGGCGGGGCCGACGGAGTGGAGAGCGAGAGCATCGGAGCTTAGAAGTAGGGTGACCCAGTGAATGGAGTAGGGTGTCGAGTTAGTATGGATTAGAAGTTGAAGCGTGCACTGGCTTACGGAGAAAGCAAGGAAATGCAAGTAACTTCGGGTGTACCAGATGCATCTGAACATTTCAATAGCTGATTCACTTCTGTTTCTCGAAGTAATGTAGAAGGCAAACACCTGTGCATAGGTCAACATCTGTAAGTAAATTCATGGAAGGCAGCGATCTTAATCGAGGGCAACATAGTTGCCTACGTTCCCTTGTATGATAAATGGTTGAACGCTTACAGAACTTCTCATGTATCCCACATTTCACTAACATCCAAACGATTCCATGACACCATAAGGTAACGGTAAAGACTTCGGGCTTGCAGGTAATCAATATTCCGTTAGTTTTCTTTTTTGCTGTCTGGGTCTTCAAGAGCAGAAAGCCTTTCAACAAGGGGTGGATGGGAGTAGTGATATGCTGAATACCACGGATCAGTGTTCATTGCAGATAAGTTCTCTTCCTGAAATTTCAAAGCAAATTCCAAATCAGGTTATGAAAACCTTCAGGCAGTTTGTGCAGGTGAACGAGTGCAATACGCACAAAGAGAACCAAAACTAAGATAAGAGAATGCTAGTGCAGATATTCAGTTCGAGCACTGAATTATGAACGTGAAAGTATGTTGCGTAACAGAGTAATCCATGATCAATTAGAGTGACAGAGAGTAAATCAAATGACCTTTAGATGGTTACCTGTAGTTTAACAAGGGCTGCACGGAGCTGAGGAGCATACCCAAGGTTCTTGGCAAAAGCATCAGCCTAGAAATTATATCAAGGTAAGTGCAACTGAGAGCTAGTATGAAGCAAGCAATAGCAGAAATCTTGAAGGCAAAAAGAAAAATGAACCTGAAATTCAAATGCCCGACTGACAAGGTTCAGGCAAAAACTCAGAAGGTGCTGGACAGGTATTATAGTGTGCTACAATCAAGCAACGGACGTGTCAATCAAGTTGTAACTTGTAACAGAGCAATACTAGAAATCCACTGGACAGGTATTATAGTGTGCTACAATCAAGCAACGGACGTGTCAATCAAGTTGTAACTTGTAACAGAGCAATACTAGAAATCCACCGAAAATACCACCCCCCCCCCCCCCCGGTTTGAAAATATAATGCGTCCTTGTTTTCCGTAAAGTCAACATTTGAAAATTTTGATTAATAATTAAACTAAAAATATATGCATTTAATGTCATGCATGTAGTATCACTAGATTCATATTTGATAATATTTTCATATGATGTTAATTTTGTGGTGGTTGATGATATATTATAAAAAAACTAATGGTTAAAGTATAATGTTGGAGACCGTGTAGAAACCTAATATGCCTTATATTTTTAAACGGAGAGAGTATGAGTAAACATACCTGAAATATGATTAGACCAATTATTACAGGCTGATCCTCGAAACCAAAACTTTCAAAAAGGTCTTTGGAGTTCCTTACTAGTGTATATCCTCCAAATTGGAGGAACATAAGGAGCTGCACAACAGGTAGACGATGTGAAAAAACTCTCAACATACAAAAGAAGTGTTATCTGTTTTTTATTCTTAATATTCAAAAGCAGCAGTACTTTCCAGCAACAGATACAACAGGACTGCATCATAGATTCGCTTACATGCTAAAGATGTTTATTTGCTATGAATATTGAATAATAACTTTTCTGCTAACGTCATGTCAAGGTTTGTTTTGCTAAATAGTCATCCATCTAAGGAAATAACACGCTTAAAACAACCTAGTAGCCACTCATCACACATCATATCCATCATAAAGGCTGGCATGTCATACATATAGTACAAAAAAAGGGACCAGGCCGGTCCAACTGGAAAAACACAGGACCAGAACCTAGTTTGGTTCAGTTAGAGAAAAAGAAAGTTATGGTAAAAAATGGAAAATATTTTTTTGTCAAACCATAGACCTTGCGTTCCATTCCACATATATGTTGGTCTTCTAGCCGAATGGATTGAGCTAAATCTGATTTTTTGGAGGTATTATGCGTATTTGAACAAAGTGTAGTAGTTGTAGGCTCAGATTTGAAATACATTTGAATATAATATTTTTTATAGTTCACCAATTGGATTGCAATCAGACCAGTAAAACCAAGTACTGGCAGAGTGACCAGTTCAGCACCAGTCAGGATTTTCATGCTATGGTCATACAATCTTTAATTATAACAAACAGGGAAGTCACTTTTCTTAATAGTAAAATCTTTACTGGAAACAATATTGAAATTAGCTACCAGTCCTAGTGATCAAATGCTTCCATTTATACACTTTTCTTATCAGTAACTCCAACCATAGTTTTCATTCATACTTTACCTGATACAATTGATAAAGTTGGGGGGAGGGGAGCGCAAAAATGCTACATGACTTTTAGGAGAACCAATGGGGGATTTCCAATTACATAGACAACTTTTAGCCCATAAGTACACCAATGCTAGGCAACAAAATAGATGAAGGATTGTTATGCAAAGGTTATCATGGCATCAAAGAGAGAATACCTGGACAGCTACAAAGGAATACACAGTGTGGTTGAGTTTCCAGTGCCCAAGTTCATGTGCAATAACAGAAACTATTTCATCCTCATTACTACACTGAAACCAACAAAAGGATCCTGGTGAGTTCATGCATGCAATAAAAAAATATAATGAAACTAAACAACTTAGCATATAACCTGTTGAATCAATGTGTCGTAGAGAACAATGCGCTTGTTCTTGAAAAACCCATACATGTAAGCCTGAAAGAAAATTGTCAGTTCAAAGCGCAAAGAAAATTATAAACTACCAGTTATCAATGAAACACAACTCTGAAGGTATAGTAATCAACATACATTACTGTGGCTTGATCTGGTAGAGCCATCCACCACAAAAAGCTTTTTCAATGGAAAATTGAGTGAAGCTGCTAACTTCTCTATTTTCTCTCTGAGTACTCCTTCTGGAAGCTGTTTAAATAAGCGCAACCATATCTAGTTATACCTCAAAAGAGCTTTTCATTGCCATATGTATAGCTTAAAAGGTCATCGTAGTTCATTAAAATGGAACAATAATTAGAAGATGCAAAATGGATGCATGTACCATTCTCACACAAAAACAGACGGTTGAACTAATAAGAACATACTAGGGATGCCCTACAGCATAAAAAAGATACTAACCGGAGTGAATTTGTTGAACAGAGGAGCTATCACGATGGGGTATATTGTCATCATCAGAAGAGATAATGCAAACATAAAACCCCATAGATAGATTGCCAGGTAGGGCCCTCCATTCTGAAGCACAAAGAAATAAACTAATCAGTTCACTCACTTCTACGAGTTTGTGGCCCAGATCCCACAAAAACAAGTAAATCTGTTCCCTAGATACTAGCCAAGAATGAAGAATTGCATGTTAGAAATACCGGAGATACCTGTACTATGATGATAATAGCAGCCACAATAGGAGGTCCAAGTAAGATGGATAGCAAAATCCCTTTGATCATGTCCCTAATGAATAGCCAAATAGTTTGCTAAAAAAGGTTCAAAGCAAGAGGCTCAGAATAAATATGTTAGGTAATGGACATAGCAAATTCATACGCCAAGATGCTTTTGTATTTCATTAATCTTGCAAGTAAACACCATTCAAATGATAAAACATATTTTATATAACAGAGGTGCAAAAATTGAGAACACAAACATACCTTGTTAAAACCATGTTTAGCTTCAATAACAAATGTTGAATAAAGAGAGAATGGTAAGTCTGTGATCTGCATTGCATGAAGTATGTATCAGTGTTTCACATCAAGTACTGGATTTGGTAAACCAGCTGATGTCATGCAAAAGAAGTGTTGATTCACCATAAGAGAATCCAAAGTTATAGTAGACCTAAACAATCAATATCAGTATGCAACTACGAACACGGGTGCAGATTAACATGTACCAACCTGTGAGTCACTGCAAGTACTCAACAGAAAAGGGCAAAACTCTAGTCACAAAGTTCCAGGTCGATGGTCGAGGAACATGGTACGCTACTTGTGAGAGGCTTTTACAAGGTGGGGACGAAAATGTCCCCACGTTCCCGGGACGGGGACGACGTTCCTGGGTCAAGGAACGCTGCCTCCTACCCCGTTTCCTGTGACTACAAAAGGCTGGTTACTCTAATCTCAAATAAATGCTGATCCTGATGCATGCAAATTGAAAGAAGATACATGCAACTTTTGCCACTATTTTCCAAGTTGAAAAATGGTCCAATCAGAGAAGAACTGGAGTGGCTAAACATGTCTGTCAGGGCAAAAAGCAGAATAGGGAAAGGTATGTAAATAGCTTCATAGTTGTCACAGTGCTATTCGCTTCAGTCCTGACTAATAGCAACTTTCCTGCAGTAACTAACAACATAGACAATCCAGCAACCAGCATTTGTGTTAGACTAAAGCTATCGATTGTCAATCAAGGGAAGCAAAGGCCTCACTTTATACTTAACTCAGTGTGCTGGAAGACAACTGGAAATTAATTTAAATTTTGAATGCAATGAAGGTAAAAATATATGTATAATAAACATAAATGACGCTTGCCGGGTGCAAGTAACTAGTCTATACCTGTGACCAAATCATGACACCTGCTAAGAATGCAAGAGTGTGTATTATCTCATTTTCAGCATTTAGGCCAACATTGGTTGCTAGCTCTCCAGATTTCTACAAAAAAAGGGCCAATCACAACAAAACACTTGCATAAAGAGTTTACAGAAGAAAGCTGACGAATTTTGTTTTACCTTCCAAAACCAGGGAAGAACTCTATAGTACAGAATTGTGGTATCCATCAATATAGTTACAGCTTCATGGATAAAATGGAATTTGCTGTAGCATGAGCATAAATGTCAGCACAGGCAGTCAGAAAAATTAGGCAGTCCGAATTACTTCAGAATGATTCCAGTAAAATGAATACTGTAAGGTTGCAAAAGGTGGGAGTAGTATTACACATACCTTTTGTCAAGGCTATAAGCTCTCGACCGCTCAAACTTTTCACCACTAATTACTCCTACCAAGGGTTTTGGCAGTGTTGGCAACCTAAGGGCTCTATACTGACGGATGTCAAGATATGTCTCAAATATGTACATAAGAATCATAAAGCCTGCAAAACGAATATACAAATTTGAAGAAAATTATTTCTATCATATACAATATCCACAGTGATGAATGTAAATATATAGCATGATCTGACTTCACTCATGAGGCATGCTGACTTTAGCTAACATATGCAAGTCAGAAAATCTTACAAGTAACTTCTTTTCAGAACAGATATTGCCATCTTAAACTCATAAATCACCACAAACTCTACAAACGTTGCATCCTACTACACAATAAAGAGTTCTGCGACACAGAAGGAAAAAAAAATACAGAGTTTCTTGTAATCAGTTGATAACAACCCTCTTGATCAATTAAGCAGAGATGGTTCACACAAACTCTATAAACGTTGCATCCTACCCTCTTGATAACAATAAAGAGTAGCTCTCTCGCACATCTCTTCACTCCAACTACACCAATCAAAATCAACGAGGGTCTTCCTAGTTTTTATTAAGAACAAAAGCCTTTTTGCCTTAAATTTTTACTTCACTGGTTCCTATAATCACATCGTTGAATAATGGGCACTCAGCAAATCATCAACAAAAAAAAAGGCAAATCACGTACAATAGAATCAACTAATCACCAATAACATCAAGCATAACATGGATACGGGCATTCAGCGACTTCATAGCATCAGCGTCAAGGCCCTTCTCTCGCACGCCACCGCCTCGCAATTAACCAGTTAAAATCACATTACGCTCACTCGACTGAACTAGATTAATTCACCCTACACACTACCACGCCACCAGGCCCAATCGCCACCATAGCACGGGCAAATCGAGCCGGAGAAAAAAAAACCCCAAGCGCCCCTCAAAACCCTAGGGTTTACACGCGGATCCCCCGTCCCAACAAAAACCCGTCGCACCACACAGATCAGCGATCAGGCGAGCGGACCACCGCACCAAACGAGAGACGGGGAGGCGGAAATCTTACACAGCACGGCCTCCAGGTAAGGCAGCGCCATTGGAGCCGGTGGTGGCGGAGGAGCTCCGAGAATCGCGAGGCGGCGGGAGAGCAATGGTGAGGCACGGGCTTGGGCCGGGGACAGGAGGAGCAGAAGACGGGAGGGAATAACAGAGGGCTGCGTGATGATGCGGAAAAGGGGTGGGACGGGATACTTTGCTCGATTCCGTTGCTCGGAGTTGGGGAGGAAGGTATCCACGCCGGCAACGAGAAAACTCAAAAAAGCCTGCTGCTGGTAAAGTGGGTCACGATGCACCTGCACCTGCACACGCACAACCCACACATAAGGGAATTCGACTTATAACGCAACCTTAAAAGAGATGAAGGTCATTACACTAAATTTCGATAGCGCAATCACGTATCTGTAGGCACTATAATTTAAATCTTGTGAATGAAATCATGCACCTGCGACTCTAGCATCACGTCACTGTTGTTTCCGTTGCTTCCCCCTTATATCTTTTATACACAAATAATTATGAAAACCTAGAAACAGACAGGAGTATGATGCTAGCAAATAATGAAACGTCCGAGAAAATAATTGCTGTCATATTTATTTCTAACACATATAACTTCATTTTTTTACTTGAAACATATTGTAGAGAGATAGAATTGGGAAAACGTCTCACACCCTTGATTTGGAGGGAGGGGGACGATTGTGATATATATATATAGCCGATATAGGATGGTTACGAGAGATCCTCAAAAGGAGGAGATATACATAGAAGTAAACAGAATATGACTATACAATCTACACTTTCCACTAATATCCGCCCACAGTCACTGTGGGAGATTCACAAACGCATAGATTGAACCGAAAATCAGTAAACAGCTGAACCGGTAGGCCTTTGGTCATAATGTCCGCGAACTGGTGAGAAGACGGCACATGTAGCACACGAACCTATCCCAAAGCACTTTTTTGCAAACAAAGTGAATGTCAATCTCGATATGCTTCATGCGACAATGATGAATTGGATTGGCCATCATATAGACAGCACTGACGTTGTCACAATAGACAACAGTGGCTGAAGTAATCGAGACATGAAGCTCCTGAAGTAGCTGCCGCAACCAACAGCACTCGGCGACGGCATGGGCGACGGCACCGTACTCTGCCTCGGCACTGGAGCGAGAGACAGTAGTCTGACGCTTGGAGGACCAAGAAACCAAGCTGTCACCAAGGAAGACACAGTAGCCTGACGTGGAGTGGCAGGAGTCAGGACAACCAGCCCAGTCAGCATTGGAGTAGGCTGTCAAGGTCTGAACTGAGATGGCGCCAATGTGAAGACCAGTGGAGAGAGTGCCCTTCACGTAGCGGAGGATCCGTTTGATCAGCACGAGATGAGGCTCACAAGGATCATGCATGAAGAGGCATACCTGCTAAACGGCGTATGCCAACTCTGGATGAGTCAGCGTGAGGTACTGCAGAGCGCCGACAGGGCTTTCTGTACTCCGTGGGGTTGTCAACAGGGGCATCGTCTATGGCAGACAGCTTAGCACAAGTATCCACAGGTGTCACGGTAGAGTGGCACTCGGCCATGCCGGCCCGCTGAAGTAGATCCACGGCATACTGTCGCTGGGACAGAAAGAGGATGTCAAAGGAGCGCGTGACGGAGATGCTGAGGAAGTAGAGATCGCCAAGGATTGTCATGGTGAATATCAGATTTGCGTCGCAAAGGGAAAGCCCAACAGAAGTGACTAAAATCATCAAGCACCACTAAGTAATATTTATAGCCAGAAATGCTCAAAACTGGAGAGGTCCACACAACACAATGAATAAGCTCAAAATGAAGAGAGGTTATAGAAGAAAAACTCGAAAAAGGTAGATGCGTGTGTTTGCCTAACTGACATGCATGACAGAGCGTACTGTCAGGTTTATTACATGAAATGATGGACCTATTTCTATGGTTATGTATGGCGGCAGGACCAGGGTGGCCAAGGCGGCGATGCCACAACATGGATGACGTGGCGAGGAAGCAATGGGCGACAAAGGAAGGAGTGGCGGCTGGAAGAGTGTAGAGCTCCCCACCACTATTGCAGCAAAGAATCACGCGCCGGGTCCGAAGGTCCTTAACAGAAAAGCCAAACTCGTCAAACTCAATAGAACATTTGTTATCGCGGGTAAATTGGCGAACAGAAAGTAAATTGTGAACTAAAGATGGGGCGACAAGGATGTTCTTGAGTGTAAATTTGGTGGTTCCAATGGGAACGAAAAAAGTGCCACGACAAACAAAAGGAATAGTATGGCCATTACTAGCAGTAATAAAAGTATGAAAGTTAGGCAAGTGAGTCACGAGGATACCGTCAGTAGTGGACATATGTGAGGTAGTGCCAATATCCATGACCCAAGGGTTGGGACTGTGGACCACCATCTGGTTCATCGCAGCAATCAGACCAGCCTAGTCCCAATTGGGCTGGCCTGTGGGCACGCTGGAAGAGGGGACATATATGGGCCAGCGAAGGCCATATTGGCCTACAGTACCGGCCCAAGAATCCCTGGAGCCTGCCTGCTCGGTTGCTGCGTGGCCTATGGATTAAAACAGATCCACGGGCCAGCCGGGCGCAAGCCGCTAGGGTTCCCAGCCCCGGACGGTGCGTAGCCGCCACTGCCACCCGTGGTCGAGGGCTAGCGACTACCTCCACTGCTGCCGCCGCCACCGCCACCGCCTCCACCGTCGTTCCACCCGCCACCGCCCTTGCAATTCCGCCAGTAGTTGTTGCTGCTCCGAGCTTGGCCGATGGAGGAAGAAACGGAGGAAGTGGCGACACAGGCACCGGAGGTACAGGAGGAACCAGAGGAGGCGCCGGCCACGAGCGTTGTCTCGGTGGCAAAGTTATTAGGACCGGACCGGACATTGAACCGGCGAGGCCATCGGTTCGCTGGTTCACTGGTCCAACTGTTAAGAACCGGTTGAACCGCTGGTTCAATAGTTTTAGACCGGATGAATTGAACCGGTCATGAAATATATTGAACCAGAGCAATATATATACATATACAGTCGATTTATAGAAAAAAAATAAGCACATAAATATTTTAATTGTATAATCACAGCAGCTGCACTCAAAAATTATTGTGACATTTGAAATCATAGACATAGTACATAAGTTCTTACTTCATAATTCAAATTCAACAAACAGTCTTACACTCCCACAAGACACAACTCACCAAAGTACCAAATAAATAGTACAGATCGGCACCCACAATCACAACTCACAAGACCATAAGAACTACAAGTTCACAATTCGACAACAGGATAGCCACACAAGGGAATATCTGAAGATGCACAAGTTCACAACCAAAGTACCAAATAGGACAGCGAGGTACGCAATAATAAGAAAAATGGTACTCAATAAAAACTAATTGGATCCCAATCATTCTCAGCTCTAGGTGGAGTATTGTGAGGACTTGTTTCATCTTCACCATGTTCATTGGACATATCAAGATCATGAAAATTAAATTCATTTTCTTGGTTAGCCACCATCTGCTCACTTTCTTCCATAGCATCAGCCTCAACCTCATCCAAATTTAGCACTAGATATGAAAATTTTTATTAAGTTAAATGCTAACATAAGCAAAAACTTACATGTACCATGTATGCTGAACTGATTTCACAAGATTAGAAATTTAGAAGACATTACCATCTGTGCATTGTATACTCAATGCAGCCAATTCAGTGCGGAAGCTGTTCAATTCTTTTAAGTTAAGGCGAGGTAAATTGTCTTCTGAAATCCATGCTTCACTTCCCTTCCCAATTTCCTCCAAGCTGATTGGATCATAATTTCTAGTGGAGATTTTAGACCTAATGTTGAATATTTTGAAATACATCCATGTATTATTTCTTGGAACAAATACAACAGTCAGGTAATGGAAGTTAAGAAGTCAAGAAAAGGGTACCTTCGCTGCAATCTCAAGTTGCAATGAACATAGACAATATCATTAAGCCTTTGATACTCAAGTATGTTCCTTTTCTTAAAGTGCACATGCTCAAAATAGCTCCAGTTCCTCTCACATCCTGAAGCACTACAAGTTTGGCTTAACACACGCAAGGCTAGCTTTTGTAAATTTGTAGCGCTGCAGCCATAGGTTTGCCACCACTCATCTATGTGAAAAAAAATAGAAATTAATGCTGCTGAAATGTAATTTGGAGCACACTCTTTATTATAGGTTGATCCCCTGGGCTAGTTCTAGGCTTGAAATACTTGCCAATACTAGGAGTAGTAGTGCCTCTTTTTCTTTCTCTATTTGCTGCAATAGGAACACGCCGGGTTGAGGCTGCTTTAGTATTAGAGACCTCACAGGATGCCTCTTCTGAATCTTCTCCAGGTTCTGGCCCATATGGGTTTTCTTCCTCATAGTTCTCTTGTGCCTTCCTTTTCTTATCTTTCCAATCTTCAATGTTTTGATTCATTGCATGCTCAACCTCAGGATCAACCTTTGGACATCCAGCCACATTTCCTGGATATTTGGCTAGATGTTCCTTAAATCGGTGGATTCCTCCTCCTGAAAAAACCATGTCACAGTACATGCACTTGATCTTCTTTTTTCTTTTCTTAGTAATTTGTGTACAATACCCCCATGCTGGATCAGTTTTTCTTCTTGTCCTTGCTTCTGTTGCAACCTCTTGGCTAGGTGCTGGGTCTACACTATTGGGAGTGTCTGAAGAACCTACTGTAAAAAACTAATCAATATTAAGGATACAAATCAATAGTATCAATCGCATTCTAAGTTTCTAAAATGTTGAATCTGAATCTTTTTAGCAACAAGCATCTACTAATTCAGGAGTAGCCAACAACTATTTAATGATTTAATCTGCAATCATCTGGGAATCAATCGATTTTAAGGATCTGAGAACTTGAGATTGAGAAGTCTGAGTACTAACCTTTAGCCATGGTAGATGGGAGATGGCATGCCATTCAGCGTCAGTCAAGGCGGCTGCTGCTGCCGTGTGGCCGTGCCGGCAGCCCGGGCGCCCGGCGTCCCCTGCGCGGCTGCACCCTGCCCGCTGCCGCCCTGCTGGCAGCTGCTCGCCTGCTCTTGCTCTGCGTCTTGCACCGCAAGCCTCGCCCGGCGACTCGGCGAGCAGCTGCCTGCGCACCAGCAGAGCAAAGAATGAGCAGGGGATGGGGGGGAGCATCGGAGCAGTCGCCGGCGGCCAGGATCTGGCTTCTGAGACGGGAGGACGGCGATGAAGCAGAACCTGCGGCCGCCGTCGGGATTTGGCATGCGCGCTTGTTGACGCCGAAAACCCACCGGGGGCCGTCCGGCGTCTGGGTGACACGCGAAGGCCTGGGAGATTTGCTTCACTCCAGTGCAGGTCCTAAAGTTTGAGGTTCGTAGGCGTGCCAGTCAATTTGACCCTGTAATTGACAAGGAGAAAGGAATGTTAAATTCGTGAGCCAATCGGCTGGAAGCCGGCTTGGACTCAACTCATCGGCCGATGGCCGATACGCACTGTAGCACTTATACATCGGCTTAAAGCCGATGACGGCAGGAATAATAGCATAATAATAATCAAGTATCATGCTAGCCGATCATAGAAGGGGTACTCGAAAACCGGCTATAAACTTGGTAAAGTAAACATGCAGGATGTGTAGATAAATAAACCAGATAAATCCTAGCCGATCGTAGTTTAGTGTTACTGATATTGTCGTGAAAATGTGCCCGTGCCCGGGCCCTTTGCTCCTATCGGCTCCCGGAGTCTTTGTCTGCTATCCGGGCCCGTACCCGGGTCCTTACCTAAGCTCGTGCCCGGGTCCTCACCTAGGGTCGTGCCCGGGAACCTGCTTGTACTTGTACTTGGATCGGCAATATAAACCGATCGGCCAGTCCTCATCCGACCGTAACAATAATACAGGCAAGAATATGTGTAAGACGTGTAATAACATAAATAATAGACAATTGATGGATCGGCCGACTACTGAGCAGGACGAGTATAAAATAAGACAATGAATAGATGCAGTCGGCTTCAACAGATAACTTATCGGCTAAGCACTCCGATAACACCATCGCACAACACCCATCGGCTCATCAAGAGTAAAGCTATTATTGTCAGTCTAGTAGATCGGACCCAACCGTTGCAGCACAGACCGACAATGATAACAATACCTCAATGGGCCGATAAATATAATGCGATCGTGATGAAGATAACTTACCGGCTATACACCCCGATAAGACGTCTGCGCATAAAGCATCGGCTTAACAGGATCGGTTTATCGCTAGCAGTTTAGTAGGTCGGACCTAGCCGATGCAGCACAAACTGATGATAAACCGCTCCCAGTAAGCCGATACGATCTACGCATGCGTGATGTGATATACCTAATCAATCTATGAGGTCAAACTGAACTGATGCAGCCATAGATAAACTAAATATATCGTGGTAAGCCGACTACCATAAACCGACTAGAATATCGGACCTAACCGAGGAAGTCCTAGCCGATTGGTAGCCGGGGTGACGAGACTTACCCTCTCGCAGGAGTTCGGACCTAACCGATGCAGCCCGGCTCGAGAAGCAGCATCCCGTCGAAAGGGTGGCGATACGCCGAATTTTGTATTGATCTGTGGTTGATGATTTACAAGGTGCCCGGGCGTACGTATATATACCCCGAGTTACATGAGTCCTTATAAGACACGGTATATGATTTCCTAATTATAACAAGAAAAACGCTAACAAGGCCTGACCGGACATGAGGTCAGGTTTCCTAAAAAAGATAAATCTTTTCCTAATAAATATAGTAATTAACTGCCACGCGCGGTCTTCACGGCTCTTTCTCGGACTCGGCCTGCTCCTTGAACCAATTTCTGTTAACCGACTGCAATCGTCCTCTTGACCGAATCTGATACAAGGCCTTACCAAATTTTGGCGTTAACAGCGCTGCCGGCCAAAGAGCCTCCTGTGAGGCCGTGAGTCCCAAACTGTGCGCCTGTGACCTAAACGTGAAAAGATGAAGCATTTCCATTTATGCCCTTGTGTAGATAAGGTTGCACTGAGTAGACAGAGGGGTAAATCTATGAAGAATAAAAAACAGTCTGGTTCAGTCGGAACCAACCGGTTCATTAGTTCCTAAAAAACCACCCGGTTTAACCGGTTTTTAGCGGTTCAATTGCACGGACAATCTTTTAAGTGAACCGCGCCGGTATAGTCTCTGGTTCGGTCTTTTAACGATCCAACCGTCGATCCGGTCCGGTCCTAATAAGTTTGCTCGGTGGTCACCTTGGCCACATTGGTGATGCAGAGCTCCTTCAACACCAGGGTATTGCGCGTCGCGGAGAAGGTAGGGAGAATGGGGGCACCGGCGATGTTGTCGGTGGTGTTGGAGAAGCGGTTGTTGAGTCCCCGAAGAAGATTGAGCACTAGCTGCGACTTGGAGACGGGGTGGCCGACATCACGGAGGGCGTCGACGGTGGCCTTGACTCGTTGGCAGTAGTCGGCAATCGGCAAATCGCCCTGAGTCAGCGAATGAAATTTGTGGCTCAGGAAGATAGCCCTTGGTTTCTTGTTCGCCTTGAAGAGGTCGTCGATGGCGACCCAGAGGTCGCAGGCGGTTTGCTCAGGCTCCATGGCGAGATCGAGGATGTCTTCAGAAACTGATCCGAACAACCAACTGCGGATGTAGCAATCCGCCTGCTCCCAAGCGGAATCGTCAGGGCGTGGAGGAGCGGAACCATCGATATGATGGAGAAGTCCGAACTTGCCGCACATGGAGGTAAAGAATGCTTTCCACTTGTTGAAATTTGGTCGCTTGATCTCCAGCGTGATTGGGACATGGGACTTGACGGCGACTGTGGCGTAGGGGTTGACGAAGATGACGCCGGTAGACTCGTCAGAGGTGGTAGAAGAGGTGGACCCCGTCGTCCCTAAGACGGTGGAGGCCTGCGTGGATGTGGTAGAAATGGTGCAGCATGAGAAGGGGAGACGGCGTGCAGCGCGACACTGGGGTGAGGGTGGTCACGAAGAGAAGGGATCACGACGCAAGATCGCGCGGCCGGGAGGATGCGGCAGAGCTAGGGCAGCGAAAGAGGTACGAACGTGGAATCTGATACCACGTAGAGAGATATAATTAGGAAAACTCCTCACACCCTTGATGGGAGGCGATTGTGATGTATATATAGCCGATATACGGTGGTTATAAGAGATCCTCGAAAGAGGAGATATACATGGCAAGTAAACAGGATATGGATATACAATCTACACTTTCCTCTAATACATATAACTTTATTTGAGATTGAACTTCAAAGTTTGACAAAATGTTGATTAGTTGTCCTTTTATCTTTGTAGTTTTATAAGATAATGGCTTTTGAAACACAAATTCAACATACAGCCATACTCCAATCCACAAAAAAAAAAGAACAGCTTGATGAATCTAAATTTTGGCTTATTAATGCGATAGTGACTATATATTTAAAAAGGGCCTGTATAAAAACCTTTATAGTTGTAAGTCAACTGATAAGTCCAGGGCCTTGAAAGCCAATGACATTGAAAAAGAAAAAGAGATCCTCATGGTTGGACATCTGATCCATGCCCCAAGATCGGGAGCTTGACATCTCTCTCATGCGTGCATTGCCTACTCTCTCTCTCCCTCTCCCTTTCTTTACATGCAAATTCACCTCATTAGCAAATTTCAAACAAATTTTTATCCTAAACTACTTATGCGATCTACAATCTAATTATACCATTGTTTTCATCTAAAATATAGTCATACGAGATCTTATTGTAAAGTTTTTACTGCAACAAATACAACGGTGTAATTAGATCATATATCACATAAATAATTTAGAAGATAAAATAATTTAAAGTATGCTACAGAAATTATTTAGGGCTTCTTTGGCAACCCAGAATCCCCACGGGATCCCGGCCCATTCCCCGAGAAGGAAGCTCACAGGAGAAATTTCCACAGGCCAAAAAACTTATGTATTTGGTAGCCCATACCATGGGAAATTCCCAACCCGATCCACGCTACTTCCCTAGGGAAAGAACCCTCGTCTCCGGAGGTTGGGAATATCTCCCTGTCTCGTTCCCCCCTCCTCTCATACTCACGCAATGATGGCGCCGTGTCCTCCTGAGCAGTAGCACAAAGCGCCAGCTCGTACACACCTTGTGACCGCCTTCGTCGCCAGCGCTCGCCGCTAGCCTCCTCCGCCATTCGCAATGCTGTGACAACACTGCCCAACCCTCGACGGTGCGGCCACCTTCCATCGCAACCTCAACCTCAACCCTCCTCACGCAATGATGCACACATGCTCTCATGGATTGCTCTCATGGTTTTAGCTTTGGCTTAAACATTTTGATTTGCAACCATCAAAAAAAGTATTGATACATTATTTACTATGAAAATTTCAGCTTCTAGGATCTGGCAAGTGACCGGAATAGAGACCAAGTCCAGTTCCAGTAAGATGATTATTAAAAGAAAATCCCAAGAATTACCTTTGCCGACATGTATATCTGTTTGTATCAACTGTTAATGATTGAACATTATTTGTTGAGCAGACAACAAACTCATGCAACTGAGTTGGTGTTCCTAAGATGTGTTTCGGTGTTGGGAAGAGAGCATGAAACATTGAAAAGAAATACATGCACCGCTACTTGGTTCTATGGTTAACTTGTTAGAATGGCTCATGTTTTAGCCTATGTTGTATAGATAATTTTTTTTAGTGTGTATGCCTATGTAGAAATATAGAATGTTCCAATCATCCAAGATTCTTGTAACTTGCCGGTTGATATATTGTATGGAACTTTGTGTTGAATTTTCTGCATTTTTTTGTGATTTCCCAAAAAAAAATCTGGATTTTGTGTTGATTTTTGGATTTCCATGAATTTTTTGAATTTGTTTGTGAACTTTTTCAAATTTTTTGTGAATTTTCGGCATCATTTTGGTTCCCAGAATTTTCTACGAATTTTAACTGTTTGGTTCTTAATTTTCTTCTTCTTTTTTCAATGCTCCTTAGTAATTTTGTTTAGATTTCCTTTTTATCATCCACGGGAAATTTTAGCCCTACCGCTCAGGCCCCAAATGGTGCAAGGAATTCTCTCCACGCAGGAGTAGTTTCCCTGCCAAGTGGAGGGGAATTATGGTGTCACAGGGATTTTCCCTTATTTCCCTGGGTTTTTTTCTCTCTAGATTTCAAACAAGCCCTTAAGGAGAGAGAGAGCTGCGTATATGGAGAAGCAAGCATAGGGCAGCTATGCGTGATGTCATACGCACGCAAAGACAGCATGCATGCAGGGAGCTGATGGGAGAGAGCGACCAGCTACAAGCTAGGCCACGACTAACAGGCTGTTTGAAATAGCACGTTTTTTAAAACATAAAATGATATGTTTTTAAAAACTTTCTATATAAAAGTATTTCTAAAAAAATCAAATAGATCTATTTTTTAAATTTTTAATACTTAATACTTAATTAATCACACGCTAATAATATTTCTCGTTTTACGTACGGCTTATAACAGGGTGTTCGGAACAGCTTCTACTTCTAGCTTCTTCCCTTGGTTTTCGTTAGCACGTTTTCTAAAACGTAAAACAATATGTTTTTTCAAAAACTTTCTATATTAAAATATCTTAAAAAATCAAAAGATTTATTTTTCAAATTTATAATAGTTAATACTTAATTAATCATGTACTAATGGTATTTCTTATTTTACGTACGGCTTATAAGCCACCCACAAAAGCCGATTCGAACATGCCCTAAACCAGCACAATAAACTAGTTCGAACACTCTCTAAGAGAGAGAGTGTCCAATTGTTTTATCGAATGTCCCACCCCATAGATTAAAACGGGGGCTATTGGACCGGACATAAAGCATCTGTTATGGCTAATAGGTTATGACCCATGGGCTCTTATATAGTTTAACTTAGCTCTTGTATATTTTTATCTTAAAAATCTATAAAATTTCAACCTACTTTTTTTTAACTCGGTCCTTAAATTTTATAGGGTAAAAAAATTAGGTCTCCTACCATCCTAGTTACGGCGCGGGCTCAATGGAGTGGGAGCCAGTTCGGGCATTAACAGGCCTATTTAGGCCAGAGGCCCAGAACTGTTCGTTTTGGCCCACGGCCAATCTACAACCAAATGACAAATGTGCACCAGACGCCTCCGATGAATTTTTACTGTTATTAATTTAATTTTTTTTTAATTTACAAAACTAATTTTTGGTTTGAATCATTTGCAAAACTAGTCTCTTGCCGTCCTGGGTGTCTCCAGGGCGGCGAATCCACGTGGCGTCCCCGGGGCTAACGGCGGCCGGGCGACAAGAGACTAGTTTTGCAAATGATTCAAACCAAAAATTAGTTTTATAAATTAAAAAAAAATTAAATTAGTAACAGTAAAAATTTCGCCTCCGATCCTTTTCTTGTGGCTATGCTTATCGTGGTGGTTCCCTGTCCCGTATCCGTGCCACCCTGGCCACTGCAAATGCGAACACTTCAGCTGATACTATACAGACTTGTACTTATGCGTGCCGTGCAAGAGCAACCAGCACTAGGATACGGTAGGTTGCCCGTCGGCGACAGCCAGTAGATGCACTGGTGTACGCCTGTAACGGCTGCAAACTGAAAACAGGCAATGCATATGTTAGCGTTATTCTTTATCAGATGTAGTTGGATCCTGCAGCTCTACTTCTACCTCTGTGCAAGCGTTATTCTTTATCAGGTTGGTCAGATTCATCCTGCTTTCTGTCATAGACATATTGGGTGAGTGCCACCGGCTATTCTTCAGACAACCGAAAGTTACCAACTTGTTCAAGGAGACGACCGGGTAAACTACTCATGCCCCTTTGATACAGTGATGCCACTGGTCGTCTTTTCTACTATACAGTTTTGATCAAGTACTACGGGCGAAATAGATCTGCAGATCCACTAACATCCATCAGGCTGCTGCCGGGTTAATTTATCCGCAAGTCGTGACAAAGCTAGCTATTAAGGGATAAGGGATAGTTTAAAAATAAGAGATGAAAAAAAAGAAAGAAGATCATACGAAACAAGCTAAACCATTAATATATAATTAATTAAGTATTAATTATTTTAAACTTAAAAAATAAATTAATATGCTTTTTTAATCAACTTATATAAATTTTTTTAAAAAACGCACCGTTTAGTAGTTAAAAAACATGTTCACAAAAAACCGAGTGTTTTTTCTCAATAGGTGGATTCAAACTCACCCTAAGCGTCAGATACTGTAGCATAAAGTTGACGTCACTGCTGTTAATCCTGACGCGCTGTGCCCTTTGCCCAAGGCTAGGAGGCTAGGTATGTCATGATATAGGTATTGAAATACAGTTGCTAAATTGTGTCGACACAAGAAACAGAACACCGCACGTTGATGATGATACGACCTGCTGCATCTGCATCTCGCCACTCGCCAATGTCCAAGTAGCCAGTTCAACTTGTATTAATTCGAAACAGTGCTGGAGCTAGCCAGGGTGCACAGGCCAAGAACAGATGGTCCATGGCATACTCGATCCATGCCATACACCCCATCGATCTCACGCAGAGATGTTCTCTGATAGCTTAAACTGGTCCCGGACAATCTAGCTAGGTGGAGACTGAAAGTCTGAACTCTCAAACTCACCGTCGTCGCCTGCTTGCAATGACCTGCGAGAAAGAATCGGATTCCCAATCGTTGGCCCCACCAGCCAGTCTCCCGGCTAGCCGGCCCCCTGCAGTCCCTGTTTGCTCTGATAAAGAGGGCGTTTCTTGAAGATCAGAAATGAGTACTTACTATATACTATTTCCTCCGTTTGAAAACGCAGTTATTTCAAAAACTATAATTTTATTCTAAAATATAATTATTTTTATCTTTTTTATGCTATTAGGTCTATTATACTCCTACGCTCACTAACCATTCTATTCTCAAGTCTTTTATGTATTAATGAAGGACAATACGATCTTTTTATCCCTATTCGTTAATTGTTTCAAAATAATATAGAAATAGTTGTATTTTACACGGAATGAGTATATACTAATATATTGGTCAGCTGCGACTGCGATGACCTAAACGGAGGATGCCGGGGACGGGAGTGGAGACAAGCGCTTGCGAGCCAAGCAGGCTGCAGGAGGCGACTTGCATGGCGGGCGTCCCCGGCGCTAGCTGTCTCTTCCCATGGCCCCGGCCGGAAGCAGGAGGCCAGCTTGGACTAAATTGTTCCCTTCGTGCCCGTGCCGATCGCCTCCATACGAAGCAACAAACAAAGAAGCGAGCCCGTGGCCTTGTCTCGGGAAGGGATTAGGTGCACCGGCCGGCCGGCATGGGATGCCTGCCTGGTATCAATATCATTTCCTGATTCCTTGCTGGGCGTTGCGTTTCCAGTGCATATATGTGCCAGGATTTTGTTCTTCCTTTTGTTTCGAGATATCTTGTTCTCCCTTTTGTTAATTTCCAGTGTACTAGTAGTATATATGTATGTACTACATCATTGCATGCATCACGGACGCCCAAGTTCTCAGATCAGTTCCTGAATCGGCGGTGATATGATGCATGTGGTCGATCGTCAGGCGAAAGATACTACTCTCCAGTCCTTGCACCCAAAATATAGTCATTTCTAACTACGAATATGCTTGTCCAGATTCGTAGTCAAAAATAGCTATATTTTGAAACGGCGGAAGTACATCTTATTCAGTTCGTGATGATTGTCTCGCCACACTTTACCACACTGCCAGTTCCAAGCTACAAATTCCCACTTCATTCCTAACATCGATAAGCGTTAACCGTTTCTCAAGTGCGGACATACCAATACGTACTCTGTAAGTGGGTTAATTTGGTGCAGTGTAGGAGCCTGCCAAAGCAGCCACCACCAGGGTCGGGGGACGGCGAATCGGGAAACTGTACGTGTTACCGGAAAGGGACATCAGAGTAGCCGTGCTGTCAACAGGCGTGGAACGAGGGTCTCTTTGTTGCAGCTCTTATTTCGAGCATAGAGTGGAGCTGAGAGTGATGAAAAATATTATTTTATTTTTATAATGTAATTTTTAGAAACGAAGTGATAGCTTTATTTTATTAACTTATATCTTAAAAGTGTATGATACAGTTTTAATTTCGTAGAAAAATTTTAGAGTAAGAGCCCCTAACAAACGGACCATCAATGATAAACCCGCACCGCATGACATCGAGGACGAGGTGGATGGGATGCCTTCCCATCTCTCTCGCTCCTCTCCGTTGCCGCCTGCGCGCGCCAACCACCTACTGCCGATCCACCCGCATGCGTGCACGCGCGCGTCGGGCCCTCTAGCTCGCGCCCGTATCATCCGTGACTCCGTCCCCGTCGGTCGAGCCAAACCTGCGCCGTCGCGTCGCGCCCCATACTTCTCTTTTCGCTTCATGATTTGTACCAGCGTACCACACACAGCCACACGATCTGTTCACCGAACCACCGGTGCGCGGGATAACGTCAAACACCAAAATGGGAGGACGCACGAAAGCACAGAGACGTATACGGTATCATCGGACTAATTTCCAACTGATAGCTAGTAAATCAAGCGATATACAGTACTAGTACTTGTGTATTGCCTCGGCGTAACGCACATTGCGGGCGATTACAACGTGCGAGCGTGCGTGCACGTGCGCGTTACGATTACACGCGCCATGCCGGTGTCGGGTGGCGGTGGCGCGGAGGCGTCCATGGCATGGGCGGCCTTGCCGCCACCGGCTCGCGGCGGGAGGCGGGGGGCGGGTGGACGAGGGAGGCAGCCGCGAACACGCCGTCCCAGATCTCGGCGAAGGCGCGGAGGATGACGTCGTGGTGGTGCGGCGCGTTGAGGGTGAGGAAGCGGCGAAGCATCTCTCGCAGGTCCTCGCCGGCGACGATCCCGTTCTCCACGATCATCTGCAGCATCGACTGCCGGAAGTCGCCGAGCGGGTCGTCGGACTGCTTCACCACCGCCACGCTGCCGTCGAGCCCCACCCCGGCGCCGTCGCCGCCGCAGTCTCCTAGTTTGTCAGTGGCACCGCCGTTGCCGCCGCTCATCACCTTCCTTTGCTCCTGCTGCGGCGGCGGTGGCGGCGGCGAGTGTTTCTTATCGTGCTGGTGGTGGCTCTTCCGCCCCCACGACGCGACGCTCTGCTCCAGCTCGTTGAGCTCGCGCAGCAGGCCTGAGAAACTCTCCGGCCCGCACTCGCCGTCGTCGTGGTCGAACTCCACTACGGAGTGCTCCCAGAGGAAGGACGATGACGCAGACGTCATGGTAAGAGTGTCCGTCGTCGTCGTTGTCGACCCCGACGGGTTCGTCCCGGCGCTCCTGCGCCGCGTCGCCGTTGTCGACGGTGTCCCCGTCGCCGACGCCGACACGGACACGCTCTTCGCGTCCTTGCAGCCGCAACCGAGCGCGAACCCCGCGCCGCCGTGCCTCTTCTTCGCCGAAATGGCAGGACTCATCATGTCCCGTGGTCTCGTCACTCACTAGCTAGCTGCGTGCGTGTAAGAAGCTCAGAGGAGAGGAGACCTCTGCTTTCTCTCGTTGGCTCGCGCGAGACTTATAAAGCAACGGCAAGCCGCAAGCGTGCACCGCAAGTGCGTGGTCCTCCAACTTGCACATGTCCACTAAAATTCAGGCATTTTTCTGCACACGGTTAAAAATCCAGGAAAAAAAAAGAGCATAGCCGGATTGTCTCGTTGCACAGAACACAACCCGAACCGTCAAATGATTCCTCCCAAGAGAAAACAAAAGGCAGTCAAAACACAGGCTGTCGCATGTTATAAGATTTTCTTTTGTTGCAAAGCTACTGATCTGTATGACTGTATAGTTGTAATATAATGTATTGTGCTCTCTGCAAAATGATGTGCTGGATAGTACAGTGATACAATTAACTACGTGTTGGATGGTACTGTAGTACCATTAACTTCTCCCTGTGACCGAATGGTCCATTGGTCCCTGGCTCCCTGCAACTGCAATCTCGGGGTATACCTACTAGGCTACTATATACGTACATGCAGTGTTGAGAAAGAAGTTGGCGTGGTCGGCTCGGGCCGTTGCTGATACATGCCGTTTTGCGTTTGCCGTGCACGGCAGGGTGATTTCCGGAGGCACCTGGCTGTTAATTGCCGTGAATCCTGCTGGAATTCTGCCCTTTTTTTGGCTGTTTGTCAGTATATAGTCTGAGAAGTGGGCCGCGCGAAATGAGGCGGGCTTTTAAGTCTGCAACTAGCCATGATTTAACTCGGTTAAAGCTACTTCCACTCTCCTAAAAGACCATTATTTTAGTTAGTTAAAGAGAGATTAAACATAAGATAAAAAAAATAAGTATGAGATAGTCCTATTGATTGGATGATTAAAACGATGAAATTGTATTAAAGATGTTCAGTGAATCCACTCTAAAAACACACTCTCTGTGGGACAAATACTTGGACTAAAACAACAGTTTTTGGGAATAGAGGAAGTATGTTCGTTGTACTCACTCTTGTTTTTCATATATTACGCTATTGACTTTTAGACATCCATTAATTTAATTATTTATTTTATTCAAAAATTTAGCATAAATATATAAAAATATAAGCCATTCTTAAGATACCTTTAGTAATAAAACAAGTCACAACGAAATAAACGATATTTATACTAATTTTTATTAAAATAAATGATCAAATATATGTCTAAAAGTCAATAGTATTATATATTAAAAAATAGAGAGAATAACTTTTTTTCTCGGACGACCAAACAATACTTGGTGATGGTCCTGTGTATCACGAATGAACGTGAGCATGTGTAGTGTAAATGAGGAGCTTAACTAATGGAGCTTCTAGAACGTCCCTCTCCCGTTAATCAATATAGGCTAACAAGAGTGGAACGTCTTTACCTGTAAAACATGTATTAATTCTAGAAGGCCAGTTGATACATATAGGACATTGGTGGATCATTGCTAAATCTACTTTATTTATTCTGATAGTTCTTATATAAGTTATAGCCTTGGACAGAATCTGCAACGTACAACGATACATTACAAAAGGTGACAGCAGAAGCTACGGCTAGACCTACTACCCACAAGTAAAACTTGGGATCTAGACTGAAACTCTAAAACTCCTTGTGCTCTTGAAAATATCCATTGAGAGTAGGATCTTCATCATCGTAGGTTTCTGAGGGGAGATTAGCAAGGATAAATACACGAAGTACTCAGCAAGTCACGGAAATAAAGTAGTATGCAAAGCTTAGCAAAGATGGCTAGAGGTTTATTTTGTAAACGAAATTTTTCAAGGTTTTTAGTTTTCGGAAAAATTCTAAGTGTACTCTTTAAGTTGCCGGAAAGAAGCTCACGCTTCAATCCATTCCGTGTGTTGCTTTGCAACAACTCACCACAATAAAATTATTCGGGAAGAGACTCGCGCCTCAACCTATTCTGCAAGTTAGGGACTTGTCACCATTTCTGATTCGAAGCGTGCCCTCCAATAGTACCTCCATTTGGGTGTATTCTCCTTTTCTCATTTAAAACATTACCCACTTAACTTGACAACCTTAACTATGATGCTATTCGACACCCCAGGTTACACAGGCCCATTTCAGACCACTCAAGTTTTCCATCGGTCACACAGACCAATTTTGGTAACGATTTCCAACCAGCAAACAATTCCGCAAACATTTTCAAACAAAAACTACATTAGAGGAATCACTTCACATCCGCCCATAATCGTGGGCACAGCTGTTAGAACAGTTTATAACCTTTGCAAATGGTGCGTGCTTTACCCACACGACGCGAGCTTACTTCTACACTGGCCAAGCGGGGTGGTTCGCGACAAGGCCTTTCCAAAGCCTACCCAAGATAGCACGTTGCCCTATAAAAGAGTCTGAGGCCAAGTACCAGGAACATATTTCCTGTACTTAGGGACAGGGGTATATCGCCCTCATAGCACTTAGCCAATCCCATATTTATTAGCAACCGAATGATCCTGGGAACACTAATTACTTGGCCAAGGGCGTCCCATTCCACATTTGTGGTCGCACTGTATTATGCTCAGTGCAATTCTCCAAGGAATCGATCCTTATATGCCATATGAAGTCGGAGCCACACAGGCGGCGACGACCCATGATCGGATTTTGTAAAAACAATTTTAGTTCGCAAACTGCTCAACCACGAGTGTTGAGGTTTAAAACTTTTCACAACCCTAAGTTTTCCCATCGTCAAGTTTTTAGGTGAAAATAAAGAAATCCTTCATACTCGTACTTGGAGTACGAGTACTAGGATGAGAGCAGGCTACAAGGTGTAGGGTAATCAATTTATTCAAGGAAGGATATTATGTAGCAATTGGGTTAGGCCTGACAGATTCGTCTTGCGAATCACGGTCGTGATAACGTGTTCCTAATTATGTGCATTACACAAAACAAAATATTTTAAAACATGGGTTCAACATGGTCAAGAGGTGACTTTCCTTACTCCTGCTCCTGGGGTTCCTCGACAAAATCCTCGAATGGCGGCTCCTCAGTACTAGTCTCTACACGCCGCAAAAAAACAAACAAAAACACCCATAATCGGAGCCTATCATAGATAACTAATAGTACCATTGTGTAAATCTCATTTTTAGACAAATTTGGAGAGTTGAATGGGCTCAAACGGAGTTACGGTTTAAAATTTATGAATTTTCAAAGTTTAAATCAATTTCTATGAATAGAAAAATAATTAAAAATATTTGAGAAAAGAAAAGAAAGGGGCACAGAGGCCGACGAGTGGGGTCGGGTTGTCAGTGGGGAATGAGAGAGGGAAAGGTCGAGGTGGGCTAGGCCTGCAGGGTTAAAGGAGTTGGGTCAGGGTTTAATGGGTTGCCCGAGAATAGGCCAGTGGATAGGCCTGCCTCGGCTGAGCCAAGGTGGCGCGGGATGGCCCGCGGCTGGCCGACGTGCCAAGCCATGCTGGCGTGGCTCGGGAAGGAAGACGGCGGCGGTAAGATCGACGACGCATGGTGGCCAAGTGATTTCGCAAATGGCGGCAAACCACAGCAAGCGAGAAGCGGCGGCGGAATGCGGAGGAGGTGGAGAACCTAGTGAGTGGCTCGGATTGGCTAGGATGGGAAGGAGGGAGGCCGTCCACGGCGAGGAATCGCGGCGGTGGCGGCAGGCATTTGGTCGCCGACGACGACCAAATCAGCTGCATAGGGCTCTGGGTAGGCAGGTTCGGGTGCGGTGATTCATGGAAAAGGGAATGGAGGGAGGATGTAACGCCCAGAAATTCACCACAGAAATTCTGAACATTAATGTGTAATAAATCCCTGTCCAGGAAAGCCAGGGTACACCATACAGAGTGTCTTACAAACAGAGGTGACTGTCCAGAAACAGGGCGGAAGCTGGACAAAAACTACACCACAGGCTCGGTTGGGAACTAGGCTCGAAACCTTCAGAAGTCTTCGTAGTCGGCCTGGTCTTGGAGGAACTCGGCAGCAGTCGGGTCTTCGTCTTCTTCTCCAAAACCTACTATACATATATATGAACAAGGTGAGTACTTTCGTACTCAGCAAGCCAGAAATGATGCCATGTCGGTCAGACAGAAAGGCTAAGGGTTTCATTTGCGAAAAAAACTGCCTTTATAAACTCTTTTCTTTGCAAACACTAGTGAGTTCCAATTTTAGTTGTCGGACAAAGGCTCACGCCACTATCCATTCCGCAAGTTGCTTTTCAACAACTTGCCACTTAATGAAATCAAGCACATATATTCATATCCTCTTTTACTTTTCATTTGTTGGTCCTGTATCTCCCGAGTAGCTACAACCACTCGTTGACCCTGAGACTCAGCTACAACCAAATCTCAGCTGTGGCACTTGATGCCCGCTACACTGGCTACAACCAGCTAGCTAGTCGGCCGCCCTGGCTACAACCCGGGGGCTCATCATTGCTGCCCTGGCTACAACCCGGGAGCATGATCATGGCACTAAATGCCCGCTAGGCTGGCTACAACCAGCTAGCTAAAACACTGCTGCCCTGGCTACAACCCGGGAGCGTGCTCATCACCGTCTTCTGGCTACAACCCGAAGACTGAATTGCCGCCCTGGCTACAACCCGGGGGCTTAAACTTTGCTGCCCTGGCTACAACCCGGGAGCATGATCTTCATCCTGTTTACTTTTCACACACTTGTTTATGGTGATCAACACCCCGGATCACACAGATCCGTTTCTGGCCACACAGGCCTTTCGTTTGCTCACTCGGCAAACTCTGGTCACGGTTCCCTTTCCATCAAACACTTTTCACAAATCACTGGCAAACAAATCTACGCTATGGGGATCACCTTACATCGCCCTTAACCGTGGGCACGGCTGTTCGAATAGTTCTGCTAAACTCTACAGAGGGTGTGCGCTTTACCCATCCGACACGAAAATTACACCGAGTACTGGCCTGTACCCAGAAATTCATGACAAGGCCATTTCCAAAGCCAGTCTAGAGTCATCCAATGCCAGCTGAAAGATCCACACAGGATTCAGTGGTCGGCACTGAACTCCCCTAAACCTACTATTTACTCGGCCAGGGGCATCCCATAATACCCGTCTGGTCGCACTGTAAGATACTCGGATGGAATCCCCAAAGGAAACGGTCCTTAATGATAATACATAGCCAAGCCACACAGACACTGTCTCTGTATATCAAGATTTTCACAACTTTATTTGTTTCGCAAACACGCCGATACACAGAGTACCGGGTTTTTCAATCAGTTTGGTAAAACCCAATGTTTTTCCCAACGACAAACAACGTTGCAGAGCTAAGCTATTCTACTCGGCATCGTATCCTCAGATAGGATGCTAGCGTGCCATTTGTGGGGCTCTCAAGGAAGAAATATACCAACATCCTACCAAATAAGTGCCACTACTGGGTAGGTCCATCGGTTGCGCTTGCAAAACCGAGGCCAACAGTTTAAAAAGGTGTAAACTAAGCATGCATATATTTTCCAAACAACATAGTTTTGCATATATGGGAAACAATATGTTCAAAGAGGCTTGCCTTGTTCCAAGGAGGGGTCTTCTTCGGCGAAGGCGGCTTCTGGATCGTCCACCGGTTCAGGCTCTGAACAAGCAGAAAGAAACACTGATAAGCAGGAGGGTTAAAACACCAAGAAAAGGATCAAGAAGTAGTCGGCTGCAGAAAAGGTGGCAGTCGGCTGAACCAGGCTTGCGAACCAGGCGACAGAGCTCCAAAGCTTGAGAGGAGAACAAGAACTCAGCAGAGCTGGAGCTGGCCGGTTTGCAAAACAAAGGAAGAAGGAGCATGGATGGCTCAATATATATAGCCGGCGTGCAAGAGTGAGGCACGGAGGAGCTGGGCAACGGGTAGGGAGAAAAAGTCAAGATGAACTGACAGGGATATGACAAGGAGTGACTTTGGAGTCCAACTGGTCAGAGGAGTTGGCAGGCACTGTAGCTGCGAGGAGACATTAAGGTCAAGGCTAGGACAGGTTGGAGAAATCTCACTGACAGGGCTTCGGACTGACCACTGGTCCAAGCGATGCCGCGGGCAGGTGAAGACTGGTTCTTCTCCACTTCGGTAGTCGGCGTCCAACGGGCGGGTGCAACTCGGGGGTCAAGGAAACAGCTGGTCTCAACAAGGTAGTCGGCCACTTCACAGTGCTTACTCGGCAGCAAGGAGGTCCGAGTAAGACAAAGGAAAGGGCAGGATGCAAGGACTGAGTAGCAATCTACTCGGCTCAAGGGATAAGGTAGTCGGTTGGCCGGGGAGAAAAACTGGGGCACAGCTGACAGGATAGGAAGGGAGCTCGGGAAAACGAAGACTAGCGGGAAAAGAAAAACGGGTCGTTACACGAAGAATAGAGACGCGACGCGGCGAGAATCACCGGCCGGAGAAGAGGTGGGGGGCCGATACTCACCGTGCGCGTGGGCGGGGCGGTCCAGCAGGCTTTGGCTTCCACGGAGTGGCGGCAGAGGTACGGTGTGGCACGGCGGAGGTGATGGCGGCGGCGGTATGGCCTGGCGAAGTCTGGAATGGCGACGAGCGGTGGCCGGAGTCGGCGAAAAATGGGGGAGCTCGGGTGTGTGGTGGTGAGGGGGTTCTAGAGCACGGGGAAACTCGGTGTGTTGGGAGGAAAATGGAGGAGAGGGTGGAGGGGCTTTTTATGCAGTCGGCCGGGAGAGACCAAGGCCGAACGGCTCCAATCGTGCATGGGAGAGAGAGAGGCAGCGTGGAGATCATGCGCGCGATTCGTGGGAGTGAGGGGGCGTGGACGCTGGGGAACTCGGGGAGGTGGGGCAGACTCAGTCCGCACCCATTTGAACCGAGTGCGAGCGCGGGAGGAAGGCGGGAGGCGGCGCCGGATCAGACGGCTCAGGGGATTTTCCCCTCCGCCCGATTCGGACGGAGGAGGAAGACGATGCTGACAGGCGGGCCCAGCCTGTTAGCGGGAGGCGCGCAGGCGCAGGCGCGAGCGAGGGTGCGGGCGCGAGCGAGGGGCGAGGGGAACCGGCCTGCGAGCGCGCGGGGAGGGAGGCCGGTACAGGAGCGGGCCGCCGGCCCAATAGAAGAAAAGGAGAAAGGAAAATGAAAAAAGATTTTTCCAGGACAATTTAAATTCTGATAAGCGTTTTTGATTTATTAAAAATAGTTCCTGTGCTCTGAAAATTCCACTAAAAATCCAGTTAATGTATTTTGGCACAGAGAATACAAGAAAAATATTCCCGGCCATGATAATTTATTATCTTGCACTTTACTCTTTTAATTATTTTTCTGTTGCCATTTTAAAATTCCTTTTCTTGGGTATTTTACTAGGTAAAGTTTTTGTGTGGCTAAAATCAGGTGTGACAGAGGATCAAGCCTCTACCTTCGACGGCGATGCGAAATCAAAGCGGATGGTGGTGGTGGAAATTGGGCCTTTTTGATTCCAGGGCTAATTGGCATCGGTGAGGGGTGGAGGGGAGTTGCAGGACTGCAGGGAGCATGGTGGTGGTGGTGGTTTGGCTGATTGCGAATGGGAACGGCGGCAACGGCTTGGATCAGTATGGCAATGGCGGTGGCGGAGAGATAATGCAACGGTGAGGCTAGCTTGAGCTTGATTTTTCAGTGGCCGGAGGAGGGAGGACTATGCTCTATTTATAGCAGAGCTCCAACGCTAGCAGACGGTGGATAGAGGTGGTGGTAATAGTGAAGGGGAGCTCGAGCTAGACGACGAGACACAACAATGGCGCGGCACTGCAGCCGGCGTCATTGGCACGACAGAGATGAAAAATGGGGAGCGGAGAGGATGACGATGCGACGGGACAGTGAATGAGCACGTGCGTGTTTGACATTGGAGCTCGTCAGTGAGGGAAAAAGCTGCGGTGGTTGGCTTTTGACTCCAGGAGCTTTGGACGGGATGGCAGAGCGGATTTCTCGCTGGACGACGGGACGACGAGGTGGACGACAAGCTCCACATGTTTATAATGCCAGGGACAAGGCGGTATTGGCGAGCTTAGCTTAGCCGGAGAGAGCTCGAGAGAGTTCGGGATAGAAGAGAGAGAGAGAGCGAGCGGCCGAGTGAGAGGAGGAAGACGACGACGGCGTCCGTGACAAATGGGGCCTGCGAAGAAAAACGTGGCCACCCGCACGTGGGTTGCCGGGCGGACGGGGGAGTGGGTTTGGTGTCGTTGACATGTGGGGCCCACGGGCAATTTTTAAGTGGTGCGCACACGACGGCAGCCTCATGGGCGGGCGCAGCGTGGGGAGATGGGCCTGGTGTCGGCCTGCTGGGCCGAGCAGGCTGGCACTAGGGTGAGGGAGAGAGGAGAAAAGGAACAGGCCATGGAAAGAAAAAGGAAAGTCGGCCCGGATGAATAGTTTCTTTTGATATTTTTCTAGAGAAGGCCTTGGAATTTATTTGGAGATTTTGAATTTAGTTTTGAATTTAAATTGGATTTTTGAAATAAGGGGAAAATGTGGAATTTTTGGATGGATGTTTTGGGCTGATTTGGGGAAAATTTTAAGATCACACAATGGCACTATAATGAGAATTCAATTAAGAGTCAAAATTTTTAAATAAGTTTTTATTCAAAATGGTTTTCGATAGGACAAAAAAACGGGGTTTACAAGCTTCTTGAGTTCGGCATCAAAAATCAGAAATTCCTGGCCGCATAGGAATGACGACGTTAGGATCGCATGCTTGGTCGATGGCGCGTGTGGATAATTGTAGGGCCGAGACAGCTCGGGTCTGCCTCTGAATGACGGTATTGATGGTGAGAGCCTAACTCCACCCCCAGATACGGGGACGCGCCCACGGGCACGCATACTGTAGTTTTTATAGAGGGAAAAAAAGGTTAGTTGATTCACTTCAAAACATGCAAGGACCAAATCCAACAGCTTCAACATGGGATGTTTGGGACAAAAGATCTTCGCACGTACTAGTACTATTTTCATTTCGGTAGCAAAGATTGGAGATACGCACATATGTTATACATTTGTGTAGCAGGAAGCTTCCAAGTCATATCAGCTAGGTCGTTCTAAAACTGCTGGTAAGATTCTTGGTGGTCCACTTGGCTGTTGGTTGATAGGAGCGGTTCACGACTAGAAGTCTAAACTAAAATTGGAAGGGAAAGAAAAGAATTTCACAAGAGTTATCTGTTTCAAGCTAATCATGCCCATCATGTCCCACACTGAAGCAAAAAAAGGTCCTGGTTTGTATGAGTATCGCATCTCAAACTGCATATCATTTTCATACGTGAACCGTTCACTTCGCCATACCAGTCTCAACGTAAGAATTTATTTCGAGGCAGAGCCACCGATCTGAGCTTAATAGGCACAGTTTAGACGAACTTCGCCTGGCGACCCAAGATCCATAAGGGCCCAAAAAAAATTGGAGTCGTCTCTCTCGGTCCAAACGCCGGAAACATTAAGCGCATCCTCCGCAATGGGCCAATGCTTTCAGTCCAAAAAGGTAAGATTCAGAACCTGAAAGACTGACTTAGTAACATCCCCTTACTATTGAAAGATTAAACAACGTTTGATTAGTTTCACCCGCCAACTTCGCTCACCCAGTTACCCAGCACCAGTTAGCACCACGAAACTGGAGTACAAAAGATGTCCATATCATGGCATTTTGTACCCTGTCCTATTCGAATCACTTGCACATCAATCGATTGGAAAGGTGCTTGGGTTACTCTTCATTTCTGTTAGTAACAAGTAACAACCAAAAGTACCGATGGAGTCGTACAAGTTGATTAGAAATGAATAATTGAAATATACAGGTAGGAACTCGACATCAGAACTACTACTACCAAATTGGCTAATAGCTTCTACCCACGCAATCTAGGACAATGGTTGATGAAATGCTAAACAGACACACCTCCAAAAATAATGGCAACTATCAACTACACCCTATCGTATCATACACAGGCTTGTCCCGCTTCACCTGACTTCTTCATGGACCTATTCAACTGAAAAACAGGGTGTCTGCACAGCCTCCCTACTCCTTTCCGAAATTTAAATCTGTCAAATAAACCTTCCCCACTATCGTTACTGAATTTGCTTGCAGAATTGTTGTCTTGGCTACTTGAATCACAGTCTACAGGAGAAAATTCTCTACTGATGTTGTTATGGTCCTTATTGTCGCGTTTCTTAGGTCGTCCAGCACTACCTTGTGCGTCATTATGACGCAAAGGTTCTGCTCTAAAGAGGAAGTGATCAAGAGTAGCCCCACTAATCATAGGACAATCATTATTTTGCTGACTTGAAGAAATGGTGGGCTTGTCCAAATGCTCTAGTGTCTGAGATTCATCTTTGTCACTTGGAGAACCAGAGTTTGACGGGAATGCACTTGCTGGAGTAGCTGTTTCCTCCCGTCCCTTCACAGTTTTCAATATAAGTGTCTTCAGAAAATTCATCACTTGAACCGCATGTATCAAAGCGGTCAAGGGATCAGCCATCTAAAAGAGAGATGGTGTGTGATTAGTCCGATTTAACAAATTCTGTTGATAGCGAGAAAAGCAAAAAAAAAAAACACACAAATAGGTTTGACAATAACCTGAGTCATGTTTGGTGCAAAAACCATAGCAATGTTGCGAGCGTTCATCTTGTTGTAGTTTTCATGTTCCACAACATCTGCCATCAGATTGATAGCCCAATCAAGTAGTGCTGCTTCCACTGGAGGTAGTGTACTCGCAAGGAGAGCACACTCTTCCTCAGTATTGCAATGCATCACTTGTTCTGGAGTCAATGAGTCCAATACTCCACTTGGAAGTTCACGAAACCATGCCTACAATCAGTAACCGCATTGATTGTGGAATGATGTAGAAGAGAACAAAAGGATAAAAGGGAACAATCCATAATCTCATTTATCTGTAGGTTTCTTCAATATAGAATTTAGTCAAGTATAATATATGCCTCGTACACACTATCTATTGATTGCTATCTGAATTCTTATATTTGAAAGCTTTGTATTCATGCATAAACCATGTCTGCATTCTCATATTTTAAGGCTTTGTACATGTTCAATTTCCACAAACTCGAATGCTTTATACATTAAAAACTAATAGTACATAAATCAAAGGCTAATTAAAAGCACAAGAAATAATTGTCACCACACCTTTATGAGGCCTGTCAGACAGTGCATGTCAACACCATCTGGAACAACACCCATGTTTAGTTGCTCCCTGACATATAGTTCCTGACTATTGTCTGCATTTATTCTGAAGATTCCTTCAGCCTGGGAAAACAAGAAGCAAAATTTCAGAACTTCTTCCCATTTTTGTTTAGTATGAATGCTGTTATCAGCGTTCCAAAATATGTTGGCCACTTGGCCCTACCTGAAGGCCCCCAAGTTGATATAACTTCCTTTGCATGGTCAATAGTATTGTTGGCACACTGTTTCCTCTGTTATCGTATGAGCATTGCATGGATGTTGGTGAAACTCCAAATACACTCACACTGTGCAAGGAAATAGATTTAAACATAAACTAAGTTAGAGTCTGATAGATTTACTAGAAATTCACTGATAAACGGTAGGCTGCAAAGATCTTTAAGAAAAAGAAATATAATAGCAATTGAAGTTAACTACTCCCTCCGTCTCAAAATAAAAAAACCTAGTACTGGATGTGACACATCCTAGAATTACGAATCTGGCATCCAGTACTAGGTTTTTTTTATTTTGAGACGGAGGGTGTACTTAAGAAACAGAAATGATCCTCCGTTCCCCACTACAATTGAAAGGCTATTTGGACAACAATACCAGGATGAGAATCAGTAAGGGTTAATGTTCTCGACGAAAACCGCGAAATTTCGAGGTTTCGACGGGGATGAAAGTAGATCCTAAGTGAAATTTCGAACGGTTTTTGATAATCCAAATTTGGAACAGTAAAATTCGACCGAAATTTGATTGAAATTTGCTGAAAAAAGTCATACTGCTGGGGGCTGGAATCCAGCACTCAATCTGAAATGTGAACCCTGGTAACAACTACTACAAAAGATGAAACATTTGAAGCGCCGTTGCCTATTTGGAAATGACTATAAAACTTTTTTTTTAAAAAAAAAGTATGTTACGATCGATATCACAATGCCTGACAAGGACAAGCAGACCAATCTCCACAAAAAAACTGTGCTATAGAAGATTCCACAGTAGCTGAACTTGGCAATGCCACCCTTGGAAATAGCAACAGTTCTGGGCTTCCGGAAACAAGTTTGCAGACGTAACAGTGCTATTGGCTCGTGGCCAAACAAATCTAAGGGCTCGCCAGGCAACTAATGGCATTCGGTCATTCGGTGTGCATTTTTTGCTTAGTTGCGTGGCAATGTGGCACTACCTCATTTAACTGGGCATCATGCCACATACTAATTCCGAAACGAACAACAGGACAAGGTGAAAATGTCAAGATGGGCTTAATCCACAGGTATTAGCACCGCAGGTGCTAATCTCCGGAGCGGAATCCCAATTCCAGAGTCCCGCCGCGAATCCACGGAGCATGTAGAAGGCGGAGTACGACAATGGCGCAGTACTGACCTGGCGCTAGGAGCGGGGCGGGGCACGTCCGGCTCGAGGTCGGCGGGGAGGCCGAGGAATCCCACGAAGCGGTCGAAGGTGACGTGGGAGACGTGGCGCACGTCGGTGGGCCGGCCAATCTGCATCCCCGCCGCCGCCGTGGCCCCTTCGTCCTCCGCGGCGCGCACGCTGCTGCACAACAGCAGCGACCTCCGCAGCGCCGCCGCCACCGCCTCCACGACGGACACCCCTCCTCCCCTCGACGCCGGCAGCATCAGCGGCGACGACACCGGCACCTCGCCCTCCATCACCTCCTCCTCCTCCCCTTCGTATTCCTCCTCGTCGTCCTCCTCTTCCTCCTCGTCGGTGTCGGGGCGGGAGAAGGGGATCTGGTGGCCGAAGCGGATCTGGGACGGCGCCATGGAGGAGGGCACGGCTTATCTAGGATGCTAACTTCCTCGCGAGAAGTAAAAGACCGGAGAGGGGGAAGGAAAGAACAGGCGGCGGTCTTCGGTGGTGGGAGAGAAGTGGGCTGCGAGCCTGCGAGGCGAGGTGGTGGCTGGACTATGCGGTTAGCCTGCTTCGCTGGTTTGCTTAACTGCCTCTTTAAACTTCGCTGTCTGGCTCTAAAAAACACGCTCACGTTTTAATCTCCATCTGCCTGCGTCACGCCATTGATTATTTCTAGCATACTCCTGGGTGACAAATTGAGACACTTCATTCAATTTTGAAAAACAGAAAATTTATAGAGTAACATTGCCATGTCTTTCAGATTACACTTCCTCTAATTTTAATATATAGTAACTTCTGGTATTAAAATTTATTCTAAAATATAGGACTTTTCAATCAATATTATTTTCTCAAACAACCACAATCTTCTCCATTTAATTTCACATATTTTTAACAATGTGTCTAACCCCAAAATTTCTTATATTTTAGGACAGGGACAAAGGTAGTAAGTAATATTGGTGTCTTTAGATTATAAGTTATACCTAAATTTAAATTTTAGAATCAATTTAGGGTTTTTTTTACTTTTCCTACATTATTTTTTAGTTCGCTAAAAGTAAAAGTATAAAAGTATTATACATAAAACTATTTTTGGTCGTTTTATTTACTTTTGGAAGTCTCGAAGACATGGGAGTAATGGAGTGGAAAAAATAAAAGATTTTTCACGTCCGAATTGGCGCATCAAACTGTGCAGTTGGTCCGGCCATGGCAGGCATCGATACATTCCGTAATGTTCGTACCATCGGGGCTCAATAATTGCACGGCTTATGATTGGTTGTAAACCTTGTAATTTGTCAATCGTTCGATCGAACTCGTCTGAATTTCGTGAGGAACACTTGAGACGGGCTCACGTATTTTGATCCCGGAAGGTCGGACTAGCAGATTAGTACATGTTGATTTTTCTGTTTCTTGTTGCCGTGATGAACTACCAGCTAAAAGTGTACCAGTTAACCCAGCTCTTAAATCCGTTGGTTCGTAGACGCCAAAGGGACAACACCTTACTTTGAGTTAAGCGTGCGCATTTGCCATTGTACCTGTACGTGCGCTCGCGTGAGCCTGTCTTGATCTTATCCTCAAACCTGCATCAATATAGCAAACCTGCCTTTACTTAACGTATGACACCAGATTTAGCTAGATATTGTTATATTTTATGACCAAAACAGTAATACTTTAGATGGTCAGATATGAGAAAGATTTTCTTAAATTTGTTAGAGTGTGTAGCCTAACTATCGGCGAAACAGGACTAGGGACCCCACATACCCCAGAGACGCGTGGATCTTCGGCCACGTCAGCTCCTCTGGGGCTCACATTCTCCACCGGTGACAGCCGGCTATGGCCATTTTCCCGCTAAGTGCCTGGGCGCGAGCACTGCCTTGGCCCAGGTGCGCACTTCCCAGACGAGTCGCGACGACGGTTCGCAGTCATCTCCTCGGGCCCCGCGTCCCGGGGACCTTTCCGGTCTCGGGAGCCACCACCTCGGTCCCGGGGCATGTCCCTAGGAACATTACTGGGACCTTTTCGGGCCCGGGCCTCGCCCCCCGGTCCCGGGAGCCGCCTCCTCGGTCCCGAGGCTTGTCCCTGGGAACATTACCGCGACTTCGTAGGACCGGGTCTCGCCCCCCGATCCCGGGACCCAAAGCTTCAGCCCCGGGTTGTGTCCCCGGGGTACATTACTGGGGCATTCCCGAGCCTGGGGTGTGCTCCCTAGGCCCGGGGCCCACAGCTTCGTCCCCAAGGAACTCGGCGCCTTGTGCGCGCGGAGGGCTCGACGAGCTCTCTGTCCCGGGCACAAGGCTGACTCGAGTGGATCAGCTCGCCAACTACCCGCATTAATGACGAGGCGACGGGGCGTGTCGCCCCTGTCGCCTGCTTGGCCACGCGTGGGTCTCCCATGATGGCCCCCCGCGGGCCTGCTCCCTGTGCAGTCAGAGGCTTTTTGACTAAGAGGGCTTCAGTTTTCCACACTCTGGCAGCGACGGCGTGCGCCGTCATATCCTCACGACCTTTCAGCCCGCAGCAGCCGAGCGACGTGACGACAGGACATCCCGAACCAACTCCGACGTGGCTCAGCAGGCGGGCGCGAACGGGCGCGGACGTGTATGACAAGACATATCATACCTAAAATCTTTCTCCGTGTACTCGGCACTGTGGACTCCCTTTGAGTTATAAAAGGAGGATCCGAGCCTATAGCAAGAGACTTCTTCTGGTCTGGAGAGCTTCTAGAGAAGAGGAGCCTCTAGAGTTTCTAGGTCTTATTCTTCGAGTCCGAGCTTCTGAGTCTTCTGGGAGTCCGGCTTTCGGTAGAGCTTCCCGGGCTGAAGAACTTCTTGTAAGAGCAAACCACATTCATCTCCCGCATAGCAAACACACATGAGTAGGGTATTACGCCTCCGCGCAGCCCGAACCTGTCTACTTCTCCTGCCTCCCTTGCGTGCCATCTCAGCCCGGGCCCTCAGCGCCCGAGCATCGATCATCCCCCAGACGCCGATGCCGTCCTATGAACAACTCCCCTAGCCGAACCTCAAAGGAGGTCCCCAGACTCCCCACGGTTGGAGTTCCCTCCTCCGACACTAACCCACCAACCATAGACCATCTATATCATATTAGGACTACTATATCATAGATCCAATCGGAGTAACAACTTTAGTTCGTAGACCTAAATAATTCAAAAAACTAGTCTGATACGCGAGGACTCATCAGACCACCCCCACCTTTAAGTTGTGCTACGCCAACCAAACAATCTTCTCCATCACACATCAGGCCAAAAACGTGTGACTCATGGAAATCATTCCGAGTTCCTAAACTTGGACTCTGATACCACTTGTTAGAGTATATAGCCCGGCCCATCAACCGTGGGCCACCCAAGTTATATTAGGCCTGCTACACCGTAAGTCCAATTGAAGCTACAGCTTTAAATCTAGATCTACATAATCTAAAAGACTAGTTTAACGGATAAGGACCACCTCACCTTTAAGTTGTGCTCCTCTACCCTCAGTCTAGATCGAATAATCTTCCACTTACTGGTGTCAACTAAACCCAACACTACTAATGATGGATATCAACGGCTTGGGATTATCAGAACTTACAGCCTGTGAAGTCAGTAATCTCACAAAATCAGCAGCCAGCTTCCAATCTTTGGCCTGTTTCCTCTTGATCATGCAAGCAATTGCTATGCTCTGTTTATGACTTTATTCCTAGTTCCTAGTACTAATCAGGTACGGGCATTCAACCAGTAGCTGTTTCTTCCCCGAACAAACTAAACGATGAACAGTGTACGAAAAGGATAGTAACTACAATCATGCTCTAGGTTTCCATTCGTCTAATATTTAGTACTTCCTCTATCCCAAATATAAAAACCTAATATCAGAGCCAGATTCGTTGTATTAGGATGTGTCCTATCCGATACTAGATTCTTATATTTTGGGATAGAGGGAGTATATCAGATGTATCTCTCATCGGCTGTTCAGATTTATCATAGTAGTATACGTTACATCCGATACTAAATTCTTATATTTTGAGACGAAGAAAGTATCACATGTCCCTCTCGTCACCCACATGCTTGTACTAGCTCATGTCTCTCTGCTTTGCCGTGAAACTATTGGTCGTGTGTCAATTGGCGTCCGTGAGGATATGATCAGCCGCGAGAACGAGATCCTTGCGCTTAAAGCATGCTAGAATCTAGATCCAGACATTTTTCTTTCCTTTCCATTGGGACACACTTGCTGTTTGCCTGTTCTTTTTCATGTCCTGTGTGGCCTGAGGGCCTAACGGACACTTCGCTTTGGTCAATGACTTTATTCTGAAACCTGTAGAGATGATGACCTGGTTCGTTAGTGCATGCTAGGTCATATTAGAATTTTAGGCTGAGTACGGCGGCACAGGTTGAGAGAAAAGTTTTTTCGTTTTTCGTGAGTATATCAGTATGTTTTTTTAATTTTTTTATATAAAAGTTACTTTAAAATTTTATATTAATCTATTTTTTGAAGTTTAAAATAATTAATACTCAATTAATCATGTGCTAATGGCTCATCTCGTTTTGCATGATTCTCTTCCTCTTTCCTTTTCACTCACTTCTGAATTATGCCTTAGGGAGCGTTTGATTCAGCTTATTGCTTGTGGCTTCTACCTCGGTTTCTATTAGCACACTTTCTAAAACGTAAAACGATGTATTTTTTAAAACTTTTTATATAGAAGTATCTCTAAAAAATCAAATAAATCTATTTTCAAATTTATAATAGTTAATATTTAATTAATCACGTGTTAATAACGTTTTTCGTTTTGCGTGCGGCTTATAAGCCACCATGAAAAGCTGAATCAAACTTCCATGTTTGCTTCAAGAAATAGTTTTTGGAGCATGGATGCAAGGGACCATACTCGTTCAATTGGAGGAAGAGAAACGAAGGATCATCCAGCATTTGTTCATTGCTCATAGTTCACAACTCACAAGGATCCATAAGGAGAAGAGAAAGCGAGGAAACTCAATCGGTATAACTCCGTAAAAAAATATATTTAGCTATATGAGTCTAAACAAGAATAAGTGATTTTTGGGACGGAGGGAGTAGTCTGGTTTCTTCGAGTGACCCCGCTTCCCGTGGCGGGTTCATCTCGTTTGGAGATGGGCCTTTGGGCCTCATAGGCAGGCTAGATCTGTGCCGCTCCAGGCCGCGAATTATTCGGCCCGTGCAGTGGGCTCTGTTCCGCCCATACCATGCGATGCGGCAATGCACTGCACATGTGTTGCACGAACCGATCCCCTCTTCCTCGCAAATCGCACCGCCCGCAGAACGGCACGAGTTCTCTCCGATGCCGTCGCTGCCGCGCCCGCCGCCTCCGCCAACCTCGGCCGCACCAGCTCGTGCCGCGATTCCATCCACGTGCGCTCGCCAGATCGCCGCCGTCGTGCTGAACCACCCGTCATCCGCCCACACGCCCGCCTCGACGCGCTCCCTCTCGGCGTCCCTCCTCGCCGTCGCACCGTCGCTCCCGACCCCCGTGGCCGACTCCGTCCTCAAGCTCCTCTGGCACCACGCGCCGCGCGCGCTGCTCTTCTTCCACTCGCTCCTCCACCTCCCGGCCCGCGCGCACGCCGTGGCCCCCTCCACGCTCGACCTCGCGCTCGACCTGTCCGCTCGACTCCGCCGCCCGCGCCAGCTCACCAACTCCATCCTCGACCTCTTCCCGCGCCACCGCATCGCCTTCACCCCGCGCACCTTCCCCATCCTCTTCGAGCGCCTTGCGGTGTCGCAGCGCCGGCCGGACCTCGCCGTCCGCCTCTTCCTCTCGCTCCACCGCTCCCACCGCGTCTCGCAGGACCTCGCCCTGTTCAACTCCCTCCTCGACGCTCTGTCCAAGTCGCGCCACGCCGGCAAGGCCGCCTCCCTCGTCCGCGCTCTTGAGCAGCGCTTCCCCCCTGACGTGGTGACGTACAACACGCTCGCCGACGGATGGTGCCGCGTCAAGGACACTTCCCGCGCGCTCGACGTGCTGCGGCAGATGGTCGAGTCCGGCATTGCCCCTACGAAGACCACCTATAACATCGTCCTTAAAGGCTTCTTCCGTGCTGGACAGCTACAGCACGCATGGGACTTCTTCCTTCAGATGAAGAAGAGAGGGAGTAAAGACGAGAGCTGTAAACCTGACGCCGTCTCGTATACTACCATGGTTCATGGGCTCGGTGTTGCCGGGCAGCTGGAGAAAGCTCGCAAGGTGTTTGATGAAATGTCTAAAGAAGGGTGCACGCCATCAGTTGCTACCTACAGTGCCCTTATTCAGGTGATCTGTAAGAAGGGTAATGTGGAGGATGCAGTAACGGTGTTTGATGATATGCTTGTTAAGGGCTATGTCCCTAACGTGGTTACATACACTGTGTTGATCAGAGGTCTCTGCCATGCTGGGAAGATTGACCGAGGTTTGAAGCTGTTCGAGAGGATGAAGAATGGAGGCTGCGAGCCTGTTGTTCAGACATGCAACCTTCTTATAAGGTATTCATTTGAGGAAGGGGAGACAGAGAAGGGTTTGGATTTGTTTGAGAGGATGAGTAAAGGAGAGGAGTGCCTGCCCAACCAAGACACATACAACATCATAATAAGTGCTATGTTTATGCGCAAGAGGGCTGAGGACATGGTACTGGCTGCAAGGATGGTGGAAGAGATGGTGGATAGAGGTTATCTGCCTAGAAGGTTCATGTTCAACCGTGTGTTGAATGGGTTGATGCTGACAGGGAATCAAGAGCTTTCACGGAAGCTCTTGAGAATGCAAGAGAAATACAGACGCTTGCGCCGAGAAATAAAACTGTAATTGACATTTGATGTTTTTGAAACATTTGAGATTATGTTCATCTTGAGGCTTAGTTACAGAAGCGAGTTCTTGCCCTCGCAGCATTGTATCAGTTAAAAATACTCACATGTGGTCCTATGATGAGTCCGATGTGCAAATATCACTCGATTATCGGTATGTATTCTGAGCCTGTACATGAAATCCGCTCAATTCTTTGTGTATAACAGTTACTGTTCTTGGTTTTATCTTTTGTTTCAGCCTTTGAGCGGTCTACTACGGAGGTTCTTTCTCTATCTCTACGAGTGCATTTGCAGTTAGGAATGATAAGTTCCAAAGTCGTGAACCAAATGATTTATGGTGAGGACCTTCAAACATATTTCTGAGATGTGGACTTGTTATCTAAACTGGACTGCCACTGTCAGGTACTGAATTCTGATCATTTGTAATCAATCAACTTTCTTTGATGGCATTCTTCCAGCATCTGCTCGAAACCCAGATTGAAGAGATCAGTAGATAAGCAAATAACTGCAATTACACTGCAGGAAAAAAAAGATAAACCATATGATTTTTTCATAGGACTGCAGAATTTCACATGCAGATGCCTGGAAGCCGTACACTCTTATGCTCCAATGCGTGAACATTAGAAGCATAATGCTTGAAACCGTGGGTATGCTAAATAAGGAAGATACTGGTCACAGCGTCAAGAAAATCTCAATCTGCCACCACCGCACCGTGCCTGGCCATGAACCTCACCATTGACGTCGAGTTTTTGGAGTGCGAGTATTGCAAGGCCACCGCAAGAAGTCATTGGATTTGGCCAAGTCAAGATTGAGGTTCCCAGGAGCCAATCATGTTGATGCACCGCTGAAGAAGACGGATAGGGCATCTGTATGTCTGCCCAGATAGAAGTACTATAAAAAAAATCCAACAATCTCAATGTTTGCAACTGCAGATGATCAAACTGGCAAGGTATGCTGATCTTAGTCTAATTACATCATGCTAATGTAGTGGTGAATTGTTAGTTTACAATAATAGGATATAGACGTCAAACACATTTCCTCAAAAAAAAAAGGAAAGAAAACGATGTCAAACACATCATTATATTATGGAGACTGCATATTGCCATCCGTGTCTTGCTTTTTGCTAGTAGGGAGTGCTGGTTCTAATGACTGAGTACTTGGGGGGAAAATGATCAATAACTGCTTTTTGCTGTGATTTTGTGGTGTACTGAAGATGCCTGAGTGTTGGTACGAGGAACTTTTTTGCCGGGTTGGCCGAAGAGAAGGCCAACCAATTTTATTAGATTGGAAAAAAAAAGGGACTAAACAATAGAAGTTACATCGACAGGAGGCTGCCGAAAAGGAAAAGAAACCGGAAGCAGCGAGCTGCTTGCAGGACGAGCCACAGGGCTATTCGTCTAGCGAAAGAAAAAAACCTGCTGCCCTCCAACTTGTGACCTTGTCTTTTGATATCTGCAAAGAGCTGGATAGCCGTTCTTGCCCTTTGGTTGAAAACTCTTGCGTTTCTCTCCAACCACACAGACCAGCATGTTAACAGGCATAGCGAATCAAATGCCTTGCGGAAGCACTCGTCGACGGCGCAGCGTGCCACCAACCACCATTCCCCCAACTGCAAGCCTGGATCCCCGGGGATCTGGAAGGTCACGTTTGCCCATAATCTCAACAAGCCCCATATTCTGTTTGTGAATGGGCAGTCAACAAAAAGATGACGGCAATGTTCACTCACCGAACCGCACAGAACGCAGCTGTTGTGGTGTGGCCATCCTCTTTTCTCCAGATTGTCAGCAGTAAGGCATCTTCCTTTGATTGCTAACTACATGAAAAATCTGATCTTCGATGGTGCCCTTGCCTTCCACAGCAAGCCCCCCCAGCTCGAGGTTTCCTTGGCCATGAAGAACAGGAGATAGGCTGAGCTAACAGAGAACTGCCCATTGGATTCTAGTTTCCACTGCACGTTGTCCTTTTCTTCCACTTGTAGTTGAAAATCCTGGACTGCATCCCAGAGTAGGAAGTATTCATGTAAAGCTCTGTTAGATGGGGCACCTTGGATGTCTCGAATCCATCTTGAAGCTTGTAAACCCTTGCTCACAGTCAACCTGCTTCTCTTGACAAAGCGGAAGAGTGTTGGTAGCGCTGTCTCCACCGAGCCAATCAGGAGCCAATGTGATCTCCATAAATCTGTGCATGGTAGTAGCTTCTTTCTAGAGTTTGCGAGATAACTCATCTTCTTTAGGCACCGTTGGGCAGTGAAGGGAGAGAAGAAAAAACTCCTTGTTTCTCGTTAGTATATTTTCCGAACTGTTAAACGGTATATTTTTTAAAAAAATTTCTATATAGAAGTTATTTTAAAAAATCATATAAATCTATTTTTCAAGTTTACAACAGCTAATACTTAATTAATCATATGCTAATGTCTTATCTTATTTTACATGATCTTCTATTTCTTCCACTTTCTTTACTTTTAAACTATGCCAGTTAACGAAAATTATGCTCCTTGATTTCTGACTTCAGAAATTAGGGGCTGCCCTAGTATGGGAGCTTCAATATACATTCGTAAGTTTTCTGAAATTTATCCGAGCCATAGAAAAGATAAACACGGTATTCATGCGTGGTGGTCCTCGTATTTTTCTTTTTGCTACTTTTTTCCCGCAGAATTGGCCCGGAACCTAAGGCCTGAACGAGACGTGTCCACCTGTGCTTGACTGCTTGTGCGGGGCAACTATTGAGCAACATGGTTGGTCACTTGGTGTACAGGTTGAGCTTTGCATGTTGAAGAGAGCATCATTGCATTCATTGACACGGGAACTAAAATCAACTTCCAGTTGGTGTTATTGCTCACCGTGCTACAGTGTAAAGGCGGACAAATGGATCTGATCGTCAACAGGTATGTTTTGCCTTCACACTGGAAGATACTCTTTGGTACGTTTTCGTGTTGAGTAGAAGTAGCAAAATACTCCTACGTGTTATTTTAATGGAAGGAAGAAGTATAGCTCTCTTGTCGGACTTCTGAGTTCTGAAGGCTTTATATATTTTGGCTATGACCCTGGATAATATATCGTACTTATATTTTATATTTTAGAACGAAGGGATTATTTTTATTAAAAAGAACAAAGATGATGAAGAAGATGACCACTTTGCCTTTTCGTTGATGCTCCAAGGTCATCAGGTAGGTTACCGGTGTCCACTGTAACCTGAACATATTGACTCGCAGTTAGCGCACTTGCATGAATGTGCCGAAAATGAGCCAGCGGCCCCGGTGATTGGCAGGTCAAAGAAGCTTTGACGCGTAGCCTGCTGCGGTCAATATGCGGCTGTGCTACAACAAATCTGCATGCTACTAGTACGAGTATCTGGTAGGGGCAAGCAGCAGCAGCCGCCCAGTAGCTTGTGAGTTCTGACTTTTTATTGTACATTAACATAGTGTTTAAGAGAGTTTTTGGCTTGAGTTTATTATCTTGTTTTTCATAAACACGTTTTCTAAAACGTTAAACAAGACGATTTTTATAAAAAATTTCTATATAGAAATTCTTAAAAAACAAATAAATCCATTTTTAAGTTTATAATAACTAATATTTAATTAATCATACGCTAATGATCTTTTCCGTTTACGTGTGGCTTATAAGCTATTGTGAAAAGCACAAACGAACGGTGCTGAAGAATGGAGTTATTCTAACGAAAGACAATCTTAAAAAAGAATATAGAAAAAAGAATATAGAAAGGTAACAAGAAGTGTTGCTTTTGTGATGCTAATGAAACAATTCAACACCTCTCTTTGATTGCTATTTTGTTAGAGTTATTTGAAGTGCTTGGTTTATAACCTTTGGGATTTAATCGTCTACTAGTGTTGCTAACCTCTTTAGTAGTTGGCTAAGTGGGGTTCACTATAGCCTTAAATATCAAATCCTTGTTGGCATCTCAGCTTAATGTTGGGCAATATGGCTCTATAGCAATTGTTAGAGACAGGTTGCAACCCATTCAGACGGCTCAATATTGAAGCCTATAGGCGAAGAGCCTGTCGCAGACGAAGGACTCACCGCGCCTGGCACAAGGAGAAGCCGTTAGAAGCCAGGGGCTAGCCCAGGAACGGGCAAAGACCCCGGCTAGAAGGTGAAGAGCCCGAAGCACCGAGCGAGCGAAATGGTCGAAGGGCTTGGCGAGTAGGCAAAGCCCAGCAGAGGGCCGAAGAGCGTACCTGTCGGCGAAACGGGACTGGGGGCCCCACGTACCCCGGGGACGCGTGGATTTTTCGGCCACGTCAGCCCCTCCGGGGGCCACATTCAGCACAAGTGGCGGCCGGCTACGGCCGTTTTCCCGCTAAGTACTTGGGCACGAGCACTGCCTAGGGCCCGGTTGCGCACTCTCCGGGCGAGTTGCAACGACGGCTCGCAGCCACCTCCTCGGGCCCCGCGCTGCCCGGACCCGGGAGTCACCTCCCCGCGTCCCGGTGACCTCCCCGGTCCCGGGCCTCGCCTCCCGGTCCCGGGAGCCACCTCCTCGGTCCCGAGGCATGTCCCCGGGAACATTAGAAACCGGGCCTCGCCCCCCGGTCCCGGGATCCACAGCTTTAGCCCCGGGTCGCGTCCCCGGGGCGCATTACCGGGACTTCCCGGACCCAGGCCTCGCCCCCTGGTCCTGGGACTCAGTTTCCGTCCCCAAGGAGCTCGGCGCCTTGTGCGCATGGAGGGCTCGATGAGCTCTCCGTCCCAGGCACGAGCCCGACTCGAGCGGGTCAACTCTCCAACTACCCGTATTAATGGCGAGGCGACGGGGCGCGTCGCCCCTGTCGCCCGCTCTGCCATGCGTGGGCCCGCTTCCTGTGCAGTCAGAGAGCTTTTGACTTGAGAGGGCTTCGGTTTTCCACGCTCCGGTCGCGTGGCGTGCGCCGTCACATCCTCACGACCTTCCCGCCCGCAGCAGCTGAGCGACATGACGACAGGACATCCCGGACCAACTCTGGCGTGGCTCAGCAGGCGGGCGCGAACGGGCGCGGACGTGTACGACAAGACATATCATACCTAAAATCTTTCTCTGTGTACTCGGCACTGTGGACTCCCCTTGAGTTATAAAAGGAGGATCCGAGCCTACAGCAAGGGACTTCTTCTGGTCTGGAGAGCTTCTGGAGAAGATGAGCCTCTAGAGTTTCTAGGTCTTCTTCTTCGAGTCCGAGCTTCTGAGTCTTCTGGGAGTCCGGCTTCCGGTAGAGCTTTCCGGGCTGAAGAACATCTTGTAAGAGCAAGCTACATTCATCTCCCACATAGCAAACATACACAAGAGTAGGGTATTACGCCTCCGCGCGGTCCGAACCTGTCTACTCCTCATGCCTTCCTTGCGTGCCATCTCAGCCCGGGCCCCCGACGCCCGAGCATCTATCATCTCCCAGACGTCGCTACTGTCCTGTGAACAACTCTCCTGGCCGAACCTCAAATGGGGGTCCCCAGACTCCCCGCGGTTGGAGTTCCCTCCTCCGACAGCTGGCGCGCCAGGTAGGGGGAGTTTCCTTTTCAGGTGATACGCCGGCGCCTGAGCATACTATCATCTCCTAGACGCTGCTGCCGTCCTGCGAACAATTCCCCTGGCCGAACATCAAAGGGGGGTCCCCAGACTCCCCGCGGTTGGAGTTCTCTTCTCCGACAGTACCAATGCCATCTCTACCTAATGAGACAGAAGGCCCACTAAAGAAGCAGCCTATCTGATGGCCCAGCAGCCCATCAAGGACCCATGAGCAAGAAAAGACACATGTACTCCTGTAGCTGTCCCTATCAAGCATCTATAATATAATACCACCTGTAAATAAAATTTTATGGTCTGCAAGTGAATCCCTAGTCCTATAAATAAGCACCCAGGGCACTCTAATAGCTAGATTTTTTGAGATTGAATACAGAGATTTATTTTCTTTGTCTACACTTAGAACCCACCCATATGTTCTTTGATAATAGGAATTATGTAGTCTTTAATGGCTCTAAAACTAAATCTTTTTTTAGTGATCTTTAAAAGGCCGTACTGGGCGCGGTAATGGTCTATATTGTTTAGAAAGAAGATAGTAACAAGGTGAAGGAGTGTTGCATTTTATTGGAAGGAAGAGTTTTGGAGTTTTTCTCAAGATTTGGGTGGAACTTGAGATAAAGATTGAATGTCTAGTGTTGTGTTGTCTCCTGTATGGAGTTCTCCTTTAAGTGGTTGTATCGTTAGTGCTGTGAGAATTCTTGAGTTCTTGAGTCGTGCTCGTATGGATGGTTAGTACTACGAACCCTTTGTAAGGTATTTGAGTCTGGGTACTCTCGTAAGGATTTTGGCCGTGTACAAGGCCGGGTTTTACCTATTTTCAAAAAAAAAAAAGTGGCAGCCGCAAGCTTCTGACCTTATGCAATCGTTTTAATCCGCCACAGTGCTTATGTGGCTTCCTGCCGATCGGTCCGCGCTTTCTGCTCTATTCCTACGTGAATACGGGACTAGAATGTTCGGATGATTTCAAAGGGTTGCCATTTGCAAGATCAAAGCCGCATTGTCGCGATGGGCGTCATGCTCCGCGAAGTGGAGTACAACGATACACCGATCACCGTTTCCATGCGTCAAGTGAGCAGCATTGCAGCAGCGGTGCCTGCGACCCAGCGAGTACCCAGCGAGTCGTGCGGTGCGAGTCGGGACTTGTTGCTGGGCCACGGGGGGCCACTGCACCACGCCCAGACAGTGAGCAGCATCCAATGCCTCACTCTGCCCGAGCCACTGACTGACAAGGTCAGTGCACGCAGGCTGCAGAGCGCTCCCTTTCTCTCTCCCTCCCTACCTCCGCGCGCGGCCCCAGGAGACGCCACTCGCCGGGCCCCCCGTCGCCCATGCCACCACCACCGCGGCCACCGCCACCGAGGCAGGCGCGCTCCCCACAACCCAACAAAAGAAAATTATCGCGCTCCTGCCGCTTGTTACGTGTGTCGCCGGCCACCTAAGGTCACGCGGCGCACGCACGCACGCACGTATACTGCAACAACTACTCGACTCACAACTCACAAGTACTCTAGGAGTAGGAGTAGCGAGCAACGCATGCCATCGAACTGGGTGAACTTCTTGTTTCAAAAGTTGCGAGGAAAAAAGTTACAGGACATCAGGACATGATATAATCCCTGCGGATTTGGGATTTCCCATGCGCCGAGACAAACAAACGGGCGCGCTCCGGTCAGGTCACGTGGCGCGCGCGGCGCCGTGGGCGAGGAGGACACTGGTGGGGGAGAAGACGATGCCACCGCCGCCGTTGTTCGCCGTGGTGGCGGCCGCGGAGGCTTCCACAGGCTTTCTTGAACGGCCGCGGCCGCGGTGAACGTGCCGCTCGCAGTACTTGTGCCCGGGCACCACGTCGCGGGAGCACCGCCACTTCTTGCCGTCCGTGCGCCTGCACCGCCCAGGGTCCGGCTCCATGCTGCTACGGTAGTCGAAGCACAGGTTCCCCAACCCCATCACTGCCACTCAACACGACATCCATATCATCGAATGATTGAGAGTTCGACACCAATCGAAGTAAACGCAGTGAGAAACTACCAGCGAGCAATGAGAGTTTTTCGTTGGCACATACGGGAAGGGAAGCGGTGCGGGCCAAAGGAGGAGGAGGCGACGCTCTTCCAGATAGGGAGCACGAGGTGCACCGGCACGGGTGCGCCCGCGGCGAAGTAGCGGTAGATGAGCACCTGGTGCTCCAGCTCCTGCTGCTGCATGAACGTCAGCGCCGTCCCCTTATGCGCCGACGCCGTCACCGGCGACGCTTCCACGTCACGCTCACCGCGGCTGTCGCCGCCGAGCCCCAGCCCCAGCCCGAGACCCACCGGAGGCGGGGGTGCAGCCATGGTCACCACTCCTGTACACAAAAACACAGCACGCCAGACTAATCAACAACTTGTAGTACAAGCCTGACCAGAACACAGACACACTTACACAAACCACCTACCGGCATTCGGGTCAGGGGAGGAGAGGCGAGGCAGCTTGGACGGTGGCTGCGGCGAGTCGGCATCTTTCTCCTCGCCCATTCGGACACCTCGGCTTGTACCTCGGTTTCAAACACAATGGTGGGAAGGTGAAGTAAGGACAGGTTCTTGATGAGAAGGGGAGGGAAACAAGGGGCAGCGAGTTGTCAGAGGAAGTGTGAAGGAGTGAGCATATTTATGCGTGAGACGGCTTCCCCGTCGTCCGGTCGCCCGGTAACTTGTGCGCAGAGGTAAGGCAGGACTGGAGGAGTAACGGAAGCTGAGAGGATGTGAGAGCTGTACAATTGCTGCGGTGGGCGCGCGCGGGAGGTGGCGTGGCATCGGCCCTGGCGCCGGGAGATGACACGAATGAAAATACTTTCGACATTTTTTGCGTTGTTGACGGACAGGCTTGACAGCCTTTTTATCACTTCTGTTCGTCTATACCTTTCCTGTTGGATCGACTCAGAGACGTGTTTCTGTGAAAAATGGATGTTCGGATCATGCGTTACTCCCTGTACATGCTACATGAGTAGTCGACTAATATGTACTGCCACTATTACTCTCTCGTCACTATTTCTAAACGGAAAAAGTCCCTCAGGGAAAAAAAACCATTTGCTTCTACAATTTGTATCCATAAATCTTGGCAGCCCTACTGTTGGAAATATAAGTAATTTTTTATAAAAGTTAATAAAAAAAACAGCGTAAACCATGTTGATGATAAAAAAACATAGACATATTACTCTTAGCAAGGGAAATACACAAGGTAGATAGGCAACGGTCGTAAAATAAACATATCTATCTTATTTGTGCATAAAAAGAGAATCATCAAACAAAAACAAAAGAGAAGAAGGACATACGGTGCTGTAAAAGTAGTTGAGATAGTAGCAGAAGCGGAACCATTGTTGTTGCCATTCTCACCATCACCGTTGCCATTGTCGCTGCCAGCCATGATGATGAGGATGTAGTTGTTCACAGGAAGCAATGAGCAATCACGTGATGCGCTCTCAAAAACCTAATTCACCTTCTCCTTCTGGTGCAAGATTAGGAAGATAAGGATTTTGGAGGCCTGCTCTCCTAGAGCCCGTGCACGTGGACGTCAAGATGGGAACTCCAAAGTAGCAATTAAAATGGAGTGTGTATTTGTATGTTCTCACTTTTTTTCTATGGGAAATCAAATCCATTCTTCTTTTATAGAAAGAAAGGGAAGATGAAGAGAAAGGGACTCATGAAAGAGAAAAAGGAAGAGGAAGAGAGTAATTGATCGTCTCAACCAACCATCAATCATCCTCTGCTACTCCACTATCAACCAGCCATCAATTAGATGCATTGATCGTTGGTTACCATTCAATTAAATAATCCTCGGATCCCATGATGAATTGAACACACTGTTTCCGAGAGAAAATATGTGGAAATCTCTCTGCTTAGAGAGAGAAGTGTGCGGGCGTGCCAGTGTATCTAAATACATAAAATAAATAAAGAATATAATAACATAGAAACACATAATCTTTATTAATTGAATTAATAAAATACAGTTTTCATGTAAATAATAATGCGCACTCCATAGCCTGCCGTTAGGCAGATCTGACTTGGCGAAGTGGTTTCCTGGTTCCTGGGGTCTCGAAAGGCTCCCAGTTAATTACCTCCGTAGATCCAAGCCTACAGGAGAACCTTCGATTAAGCTGTTTGTGGTCGTCTCGTTGTCTTCGCCTTGCATTCTTCATGCATGATGAGATGGTGATGTATATGGTGGGCGCCGGTAGCATCCATGGGCTCATCGATCCGTGCGCTGGTGCTGATGACGTAGCCTTCACATCGGCTCCACCCACCCTCATCGTCCAGCCTTGTTGGTCTTGAATGCCGTGTAGTCAGTATAGATTGATTGGTGAAGTCATGTATGGATCTCGCACAGCTCAGATAGTTTAATGTCACAGCAGTGGCATCGGGATTAGATTAGAGAGAGGAAGAAGTCGTTAGAGACGATCAGTTTAGACAGTAGCCAAATAAAATATGGCTTAGCATCTTCCACGACTCGATCATGACTCCTTGATGTAGTAGAAGGAAGAAGAGGATGCTGATGGAGAAGTGGGTGTAGGCGATAGTCGAAAGAACGCGGCTTAACACAGCTCTTCCATGTGGTTAGGGAGTAGGAAAAGTTTATGTAGACAATAAAAGTAGATGGCGACCAAACAGACTTGATTGCCTCATCTAGCACCACGGTATGAGCACATGCTTGCCTACATGGTACTGTACATAGGGAGTGTATATAGCACACGCATGGTTACAGCATACGAGATCCCCTTGTGCCCTTAGCCTGACTAGTGGCTTGATGGCGCAGGAGTGACTCCGGTCTCGTGCGACTCCGGCGGTGTGGAGAGCAGCTCCAATCACGGGCGGCTGCGGCCATCTCTGCGACAGGATAACGGTGACGATGGGCGTGCGGACTCCGCTCTTAGGCGGATTGAAGATGGGGGAAGCGGCTCCTCGATGACACGGACGTCTGCGCGAGGAGTAGACAAGCGGGAACGACACCTTGGCAAGACGAGATGGCGTGGGGTGATTCTGTCTTGATAGCACGGATGGACGGCATTTGTGTTGACTCCGACGGTGTCTCCTCGGGCACAACTCGACGATGAATGCTGCGGCTCCAAGGGTCTCCACGGGACGTCAAGCGTGATGGCGACGAGCATGAGGAAGAGAACGCAGCCAGCAGAGTGCAAGGACAGGCAGCATCACGTCTCCTTGAAGAACACCAAGTGGATGGTGTCATCAGCTGGCGGCGACGACGACCTCCGGCAGACGGCGACGATGACCTTCGGCGGATGGCGTGATAGAGATTCGGTGACGATGACACGGACGGACAACACCTCGTCTTGTGGCACCACAGGGCCGGAACGGTAGCTTGGCGGCTCGCCGGACGGCATCTTGGATGCGCGGCACTTCAGCGACGGTCCTTGCAATACCGTGGAAAGACGGCGCCTCGGACAAGCGGTACTCCGGCGGTACGCATCGCGGACATCTTGCTTCACAGCTGTGGGAACGGACGAGCACCACCCTGCGTATGCATGCACTGAAATGGAATATAAAGAAAGAAGGAATGACTAGTTACCCATGATAGCAGATTGGAACAGCATCGCTCTGTTTCTTCCTGGCTCAGTCTTCTTGGCTAGCGTCCCCTCAGTGTGCGCGCCCTCCCGTCGGACGCCGAGGTGCTTCAGTCGAGGTCGTGTGCCGTTCCGTCTCCTGGCAGGTTGTCGACGTACTTAGGCCGAGGTACTGCTGCTTGCCGCCGGCCGGTGTGTGTTGATGGTGAATGTATGAGTGTGCGTAGATGGCTTTAGATTGTGGAGGTGCAGATGAATGTGCGTGTGTGCAGGTGGGTTGGAGATGGAGATGAATGCACGTGTGTGCAGATGAATCTCCTCCTTGCCCCCCTCCCCTCGATGAATGCCTTGCTGGGTTTTTATAGAAGCTAGAGGAGGTCGAACGAACGATGCGCAACGTACGGCGCTGCCTCGCCAACGAGCTTGGCCGTTCCGATGCTTCCGTGGATAGACGAAGCTCGCTGAGTCATTTAGATAGGAGTTATCCCGTGCTAGTAGATTGTCGTTGCCTTCTATCACCGAGCCTCACTGCTACGCGTATACGAGGCCGTATTACCAAAATACACAGTCATGTTCGGTTAAGGAAAATGGCTATATCAGCCGATAAAAGCTAATTCAGAAGAAACCAAATTCAGGACGGAATCGTGAAGACCACAGCACGACAGTTAACTATTTTATCTATAAATTAGGTAGCTTTAATAATTTTTAGAAAATCTGATCTCATATTCGATCAAGACTTGTTGATTTTCCTTTTATAGTTAGAAAACTCGTATTTTGTATCTGATCAAGACTGTATCAACTCGGGGTATAAATACGTATGCCCGGGTACCATGTAAATCATCTCTCAGATCAATACAAATTCGGCGCATCGCCACCCTTTTTGATGGGTTCTTGCTTCTCGAGCTAGGCTGCATCGGTTAGGTCCGAACTCCTGCTAGAGGGTAAGTCTCGTTACCCCGACTACCTTATCGGCTAGGACTTCCTCGGTTAGGTCCGATATTTTAGCTGATCTACGGTAGTCGGCTTACCACGGTGTATCTATTCTGTCTACGGCTGCATCAGTTAAGTTTGATCTTTTAGGCCAAGTGAATATATCACATCACGCGTGCGTAGATCTATCAGCTTATTAGGTGTAATTTATCATCAATTTATGCTGCATCGGTTAGGTCCGACCTACTAAACTGCCTACGATAAGTTATTCCTGTTAGGTTGATAGATTTTATGCAAGTGTCTTATTGGAGTGCCTAGCCGATAAGTTATCTTTTATTAGATAAAGCCGACTGCATTGTCTTGATTATTATTTTGATTGTCTACATTATCATTGGCTTTCCAGCCGATGCACATGTTCTATTGGAAGTCGGCTGGTTTTCTATCTTTTTATATTATCGGTTCTCTAGCCGATGTACAAGTGCCATCGGTAATCGGCTGGAAGGAGTCTGTATCGGCTTGTTCGCCGATTGGATCAATGATCTAACTTTTTTCTATCTCCTTGTCAATTACGGGGTCAAATTGACTGGCACGCCCACGAACCTCAAATTTAGGACCTGCACTGGAGCTAAACAGATCTCCTAGGCCTTTGCGTGTCTAGTGCACCGAATCAGATCATCAACTTGTCTTCAGCGCTGATCGGTGATTTTCGGTGTCAACACCATTCTAATTCATGGGATCTTTGATCACATAGGACAGGTTACCACTATGGTATAACTCACGTGGTCTCAATTTCATCTTCCTCGATGCATTTTCTATCACTTTTCGTGATAAACATTTGTGAAAGGATTTGCTAGGTTTCTCGTTGTCTGGACATAATCCAAAGCTATCACTTCGGAGTTTTTCATCTTTTTGACAGACTTTAATCTCCTCTTTACATGTCTTGTGACTTCATGCTATCCTTAGAACTGTTTACTTTGACCATCATAGTTTGATTATCACAGTTCATCATAATAGCAGGAACCGGTTTCTCAATCATCGATAAGTCATTCGGCCTCAACAGTAGCTATGTCAAATGTTGTGAGTTCTGCTTCCATTGTTAACCTCATTAAGATGGTCCACTTGCAAAACTTCCATGAAACAACACCACCTCCAAGAGTGGATACATATCCACTTGTGCGTTAATCTCATTAGCATCAAATATCCAGTTCGAATCACTATAACCCTCTAGTACCCTTGGGTACCAGGTATAGTGAATCATGTAGCTCGCAGTGCCTTTTAGATAGCGCATTACCCTTTCTGGAGCTTGCTAGTGATTATCTCCAGGATTTGAGACAAACCGGCTTAGTTTGCTCACAGCAAATGCAATGTCGGGCCTCGTTGCGCTAGCTAAATACATTAGTGAACTAATGATCTGATAGTATCTCAATTGATCACTTGTTATTCTTCCGGTTTTCCTTAATAGCACACTCGAATCGTATCATGTTAGAGAAGGTTTGTAATCACTGTAACCAAAGTGACTCAAAAATTTTTTCCACATAGTGGGATTGTATCAGAGTAATCCCAACATCATCAGTTCAGTTTAGCTTGATGGTAAAGATAACATCAGCTACTCCTAGATCTCTCATCTCAAAGTTTTAGGATAAAAAGTCCTTGACTTTCTTAATCACATTAAGATTAGTCACAAAGATTAGTATGTCATCCACATACAGGCATAGAATAACTCCTTCGTTCTCACCATAGCAATAATACATACATCTGTCAGCTTCATTTATGACAAAGCCTATAGATGTTAAAGTTCTGTAGAACTTCTCATGTCACTGCTTAGATACTTGCTTTAGACCATACAAAGATCTCAACAACTTATACACCTTTCCTTCTTAATCTTTTACTTCAAATCCATCTGGTTGTTCCATGTAAATTTTCTTGTCCAACTCTCTATTAAAGAAAGCCATCTTAACGTCCATCTGATGAACAAGAAGACCGTGTGAGGTAGCCAGTGATAGTAGTACTCGAATTATGGTCAATCTAGCGACAGGTGAATAAGTATCAAAGAAATTGTAACGCCCCGGTTTCCGGGCCGTTAAAAAACTATTTTAATAAAAACCCTAGTTTCAAAAAAAATTTGGCTCTTTCTGTGTGATTAAGGACTAAGTGCCGTAGATCTTGGTTTAAACCCTCCTTGAAACCCTAAAACCTCGATTTCAAAATCCCTCCAAAATCCAAGACTCGAATCTTGAGATTCGAAGGTCTCTCTTTAAACTTATCCACAAATCCAGGGATCAAATTTTGTAATTTAAATTTCCTCTAAAACCTTTCTGAAACTCTCAAATCCAAATTCAAATAAGAGGGCTCAGAATTTTCAATTCGAGACTCCTTCCAAAATTCCCCAATAAAATTTCCCCTATTTTTGGATCTTCTAAAAATTCAAATGTCTACCGAGAACTCTTTTCCAAAAATCCCTAAAATTTTCGTTGAGATTAAATCCCAAGAATTAAATTTCAATCCAAACCCATTGAAATTCCCTATCCTTATCCTTCCTCAAAATTCATACCTAAATTATAAACTATTTTCAAAAAAATATTTCAAGCCTTGAATCCTTGTTTTGGAAACCCAAAACTTCCCTTGAATCAAGGACCAAAATTAAAGCTAAAATACCTCTTCAAAATTTCTTAAATATATCTCAAATAAAATCTCTAGATCAGGCTCCCACAAATTTAATTTAATCCTCTTGAATCTCCTTTTTTCCTTCCCTTCCAAATATCATCCAAAATCAAAATTTCTCATATATATATATATTATATATATATATATATATTATATATATATATATATATATATATATATATATAATATACACCAAACCTCAAAAACCCCTCGCAAAAATTCCCAAAATTCCCAGGGGTTCAAATCTTAAATTTAAAGTCAAATCCGAATTTTAAATTCTCAAATATCCTTCTAAAGTCTATTGGAAAAAATCACAAATGTCACTGTATCTCTCGGGCCTCCTCCTCCTTTTCCCCCCCTGGCCCACTCGGCCTCTGCCTCTCCCGCGCACGCGCGGCCCAGAGCCGCTTGGCCCACTCACCCAGTTTCCTCCGCGCACGCGAGGCACGTGCTCGGCCCGGCTCCACCCGTCAGTGCTCTAGCCGCGGACGACGTTCTTTCCTGGGGCCCCACGTGTCGGACCATCGTCTCCTCCGTCTTCCCCCGTACAGGCTCTACGTGCTTGACGAAACACCCAAACAAAAAAATCGCTACGGCCGAGCTTCAAGGTCAAAGCCGTTTCTCCTGTCCCGTCCCTTACTTTCCGCGCCCATGCTCCCTTCTCCTCTCCAGCCGACATGGATGCATCGTTCCCCCGCCACGTTGTCCTATCTTGCTGGCCCGAGCTTGCCACGTGCGCTGCGCAAGAAAAATCCCACCGCACCGCCTTTCGTGCACCGCCTTTGTTCCTTATCCTTTGCGCTACTTCTCCGCCTATAAATAGTCCCGAGGACCTCACTGTCATCCTCCTCAGAGCTTCTCCCTCCGCCGTGCATTCTCTCTCCACCGCCGCCATTGTTGTTCTGACCCACCCAAATGCCACGCTCCAAGCATAATCGCCAAGCCGCATCACCATTGATCCCTCGGAGTCCACGACTCCCAAGCTCCTCATCAGCGCTCGAGAGCCATGGTGGCCGAAACGCCCAAATTGGCTGACCACAGCCCCGCAATTTGTTGCTTCAGGTTCTCACCGCTGTGACGGGTAGGGGCTAATACCTCCCTCTATTCTCTATCTCCTTTTGAGCTGCATCCAAACCAAACCCTTTCGGCCCGCTCCGCCACCCGGATGGCTGCCAACGATGACCTCATGACGCACCATTCCTCTGCCGCCCACTGGCCATCGTTGCTGCACGTCAGCACCATTTCCTAATCGAAACCTTTCACCTCCTTCATCGTCTTCCCCTCATTCCATTCCTGCACTCTCCTTCATCCGGTGAGCCGCTGCTCACCAAATCCTCTTCGACACATAGCCATCGATCTCGGCTGCCGGGACGCCATCGCCTTCTCTCCCTCCTGGGTGCACTGACAGGTGGACCAGCTTCTTCTCTCTCCTCACTCAGTGATAGGTGGACCGACCACTTAACCCCTCCCCTTTCACTTACATGTGGGCCTGACACGTTTTAAAACTTAATTAATCTCCATTTTGAAATATGTCCCTATGACATACGGGTCCCATCCAATAAGTGCACAGTGATCACCCTCATCTCACTGCATGTGGGCCCCCTCCCTTTTGCTCTCCTGCATGAATGACATGTGGGACCCATCTTTCTCCTCCCAGTGACATGTGGACCATCCCTGTCATCCAGCCCTCCTTTCCACTAACATGTGGGGCAGCCTTGTCATCACCACTGACATGTGGACCCTTGCCTCTTCCCTCTCCCTCAATGACAAATGGTCCCCACTCTCTTTCTTCCCAATGACAAGTGGACCCTGCTCTTTCTCTCTGTGTGTCATTGACGAGTGGGCCAGCCCCTCAGTTTCTTTCTCCCAGCCACTGACAAGAGGCCCCACCTGTCAGCCACTTATCCCTAAAATATTATTTTTCCAAAAATCCAAATAAACATTTTCTTATTCTAGAAAATCATTAAAACTTCAAAAATTCTTATCTTTTAATTCGTAACTCCGATTGACCTTGTTCAAGTCTCCAAATTTTTCTAAAATTGAGATTTACCTCATGGCACTATTAGTTATTAATAATAGTACTTTATTTTTAGGGTTTTGTGTGTTTTTATTTTGTTTTGCGCGTAGTTGACGTTTCGGAAGTCGTCGGACGTCGGATTTTCGCGAGGATTCGAAGACGAAGACTGAGGCAAGTCACTCCTTGACCATATTATTCCTAAATTTAAAATGATTTGTTTGCAAAATTGCATTGCTCGTGTACACGATAAATTGATCAGCCTTGATTTGCGTGATGAACTGATGGACCTGTCCAGTAGTTGCATAAACCCCATAGGAGTTTGGTACCCTATTCCTTATCGCTCCACCCTGTGGTACCTCGATAACCGTGCTCCCTGAGCATGGATCCCGATGGATCCACCCACATCACTATTGTATGTCGACATGGGAAAAATAGGGTTCGAAATCTTTGAAAACCCGATATGTGATGTTGGCGTGGTTGTGAAACAAAATGTGTTTGCAAAAATTCACGATGTAAGGTGACCGCCTGTGTGGTGGCTCTTCATATTCGCATATAAGGACCATTTCCTTGGGGAATTTCATCCGAGTATCTCACAGTGTGACCACACGGGTGGAATGAGACGCCCCTGGTCGAGTAACTAATGTTCCTAGGAGCGTTCGGTTGCTAATAAATGTGGGAGTGGCTGGGTGCCAAGAGGACGATATACCCTCGTCCCTGAGTACAGGAAATGAGTTCCTGGTACTTGGTTTGAGAACCTATTTATTGGGCAACGCGCTATCCTGAGTGGGCTTTGGAAAGGCCTTGCCGCGAACCTTCCCCGCTGACGAGTGTGGGAAGTAAGCTCGCGTCGTGTGGGTAAAGCATGCACCCTTAGCAAAGGTTTATAAATTGTTCGAACAGTTGTGCCCACGGTTACGGGCGAATGTGAGGTGATTCCTCGAGGGTAGATTTGTTTGCCAGTGCTTTGCGAAAATGGATTTATGGTACGGGAATCGTTACCAGAATCGGCCTTAGTGGCTGATGGATGACCTAAGTGGTCTCAAACAGGACTGTGTGACCCGAGATGTCGAATGGCATCATAGATTAAGCTTTTCAAGTGAAAGTAGTATGTGAGTTCATTTGAGATTATGGATGGCCCGAGGAGCCACAGAGATGAAGTATAGGTCAAGATGATGTCCTGAAAAGGACGAAAGTGAAAGGAAAATAATAGAGAGAGAATGAGATGACGTCCTAGAAAGGACGAAAGTGAAAATAAAGTAATAGATAAGAATACGGTGAAAAGCTGTTTAAGGGCAAACCCACTAAACCGCTGTCGTGATTCGACAGGCGGTATAGGAATAAACTTGACTAAAACTATAAACAATTAAAATCTGATTCGTCCGTTTGAGTTGTTGCAAAGTAATTCGGAAACAGGATCGAGGAGAGAGCCTCCTTCTAGTTACACTGAGATAACCCACATTTAGGATTTTCAAAAATGTTTTCAAATAAAAAGGCTTACGAAATAAACCCCAGACTTTTTTTGATAGCCTGCATGACTCATTTTTCTATGACTTGCTGAGTACGTATGTACTCAATCTATCTCTTTTCTCCCCTCATTCAGAAAGAGTGAAGTTGAAGTGAAGATTAGGATTTCTTCCCTAATTCCAAGCCGTTGCTTGTGGATTGGGTTCCCGTTGCGTTGCTATTCTACTGTTGTTGTTCTGTTTGCAGGTTGCTGCTCAGAGCTTGCCCGAAGTTGCAACATATAAAGGTATAATATATATTTATTCATTTAGATAATTGCTATGGTACATCTGCATTGGCCGTGGGTACTAGCAAGATTTTCTAGGACTGGTACCGGCATCACGGTTCTGTGGGAGTTGGTTTGCACCAATCTCCGGCGGCACTTCCTCTCTGGTGTCACTGTAGGTGGTGGTAGGGCGGGGGCGTTACAGAAATTTTTGTCTTCCTTTTGGGTATAACCCTTGGCCACAAGCTTTTACTTGTACCTTTCAACAATACCATTAGGTCGAAGCTTTTTTCTTGAACACCCACATACATACTACAGGTTTACACCCATAAAGACGATCAGTTATTTCTTAAGTTCCATTTGAAATAGTGGAATCCGTTTCACTCTAAACCGCTTCCTTCCAATAATCAGCATCGGGAGATGCAAACGGTTGTGAGTAAATTTTTCACTTTGGACCGCTTCCTTCCAATGTGCATAATATAAAATTTGCTCTTACAACTCTTACAAACACTGATGTAGCATGTTGTGAGTAAATCTAGATTTTCTATAACTACCATCTAGTTAAATCAAATGGTTGGAAGCTTTGTTAGTAAGAATTGTTTAGTATGTGTAACAGTGCTAAAAAAATCTCTTGTTTTCTAGGCCTAGCGATAGTCTGACCAACTCCCTCCGTTCCAAAATAGGAGTACTACCATTTGAAATTTGTAAAATATAAGCACATCTAGATTCCCATCAATCACTTCCTATTCAAAATTCTTCTTATCTTATCCCCAATCAACCTCCCACCTTTAATCACAACTCATTTATTGAGGGGCAGCATAGTATTTTCCTCTCAACATTAATCTCTAGGCACTAAACAACCTAGAAATGCTTATATTTTGGTGTGAAGGGAGTAGTTGGTTTATAGATTTTATCTAGATATGTCAATAAAATGCATAATTAGTCGTCTACCATAACAATCCATATCAATTTCTCCCAAGTTAGAGATAGGGACTATTTGCAAATGTTTCACAAACTTGCCTTGTCTTACTGTACGATTTTGTGTTTGGTAGACACTAAAAAGTCTGGTAAGAATAGTTGGAGAATTTGCAGTTTTGAATTTTGGCTATCATAAATGGAAATCTTCCCTCTCTTTCTCTTAGAAAGACATGGAAAAGTTTGGTTTCCTGGACAACTTGTTCACGTGAGTGAAGATTTCTACTAGCTCATCCAAGAGGGCAATCAGCTAGAGAGCTTCACTCCAAGCGATCATAGCTTCTTGCAAGTAGGATTGTAAAAAACAAAACAAGTTTGAGGCTGACGAGCAACGCAAGCTCGGGTGGCCTTAGGCTCGATTTTAGCTCAACTATGATGTAAACAAGTAAGGCCCGAGCGTAACCCCATGGCTCACAAGATGAGCTTGAATAATTCACAAGTCTAGTTTTATGGACATTTTTTTGATTTAATGAATTAGTATATCAAATACCTATGTCTAGCAAGCGGCAAAGGCTCTCCACTGTTGGTGATAGCCTCGGCTCCTCCTCAACATTGATTTTGCAAAAGCGTTCGACACGGTCGGTTGGCCTTTCCTCCTTGACGCATGTGGAGCACCTAGGGTTCAGCTAGCGCTAGCGTGTCTGGATCGCAATCATGCTTCTCTCTTCCTCCTCGCGAGTTTTGGTGAATGGCGTGTCCGGTCCTTGGTTCAGCTATCAACACAGATTGCGCCAGGGCGACCCTCTGTCTCCCATGATATTCTTCTTGGTGATGGGCGTGTTAAACGCCATCATCAAGAAGGCGTGCGAGCTCGACATCCTGCAGCCATTGAATGTCCGCGCCATTAAATGTCGGGCTTTGTTATATGTGGACGACATGGTTTTCTTCTCCTCTCCAAGTGTCCAAGACTTGGAGATGATTAAAGGATCTTGCATTGCTTTGGCGCAGTGTCTGGCTTGTTCACAAATTTCACTAAGTGCTCCATCACGCCAATCAGGTGAACGGATGAAAACCTGATGGTGTTTTCGCATACATTTCCTTGCGCCATTGTCTAGTTCCCCTGCAAATACATGGGTATCCCTCTCTCCGTCAAGAAAATACCCAAGGCTCACCTTCAACCGATTGTGGACAAGATTCACAATCAATTGCAATCTTGGAAGGGGAGACTCATGGCTATGGCTGGCTGGCTAGTGCTGGTCCAATCCGTTCTTTCCTCTATCCCCATGCATCTCTCTATGGCCATCGCGCTGCCGGATTGGGTCCTAAAGGAGAATGGCAAGAGAAGAAGGGCATTCCTTTGGAAGGGCTTTGACTCGGTTCATGGCAGGAATTGCCTGCTTGCTTAGTCCAAGGTATATTTTCCCAGGGAGTGTGGGGGGCTGGGCATCGAGGACCTCAAGATCATGGGTTGGTCGCTCCGGATCAAATGGCTTTGGTTGCAGCAGATTGGCAATCCCTATTGGGTGGACTTCAAGGTGTAGCATGAAGCATGCATGTCTGACATGTTCAAGGCCTCAACAAGGAGATGGCTACAATTCCTTGTTCTGGATAGATAATTGGTTCGAGGGACAATCTTTCCTTCTGTTGCTCTAGAATTGTTCCTCGCCGTTTCTGCCCGCCGGCGGCACTTTGCCACAGGGGTTGCTGGTTTCTCCAACAACGCATGGATCAAGGATATCTCTAGGGCACAGACTCTCTGTGTTTTCTCGCAATTCCTAAGAATATGGGATAGGGTACAGAACATCTCGCTTCTGGACTTAGTGCAAGAGCAATTGGTTTGGCATTGGACAGGTGTCGCCTACTCAGCTAAATTAGCTTACAAAGCCTTCTTGCTTGGCCTCCGTTCCTTTCCTTTCGCCAACTAACTATGGCACGGTGGCGGTCCCTCCAAATGCAAGTTGTTTCTTTCGCCGGCCTTACAATGCCGCTGATGGACAACTGACAGGATGCTCACTCAAAGGATGGACAACCATTCAGTGCACCCATTCTGTGCGCAAGAACAGGAGATGGCTAACCACATTATGGTGGATTGCGTCTTCACATGGCAAGTTTGGCTCAAGTTACTGGGCTTGGTCGGCCTAGCTGGTCTTTCAACGAGCTGGCATTCGTTGCTCCAGGAATGGTGGTGTCTCTCGCAGAGTTGACTTCAAAAGTAGAGCAGGTAGGGCTTCGACTCCCGCATCGTCCTCTTCTCCTAGCACTTGTGTAAGGAAAGGAATGCCCGCGTCTTCAACGTCATCTTGTCTCCAGTGCCAATGGTGGTGGATCGGATGGTGCTTAAGGGGTGGCAATGGGCGCAAGTGACCGCTAATCCTATAGGGGTCCTATTCGGCACATAGCTTCGCCCGCTTCTCTCCTTGCATAGTTTTTTTTGCTTAGGAGTCTAGTTTTTTTCGCTTTAACCCCGTCATGTTTTTTGTGTCCTGTTGGATCTCCTTATCCCTCGGTGACCGTTGCGACGTTCTACAGTTGTAGATCATCTTCTTCTAAAATATTGACGTACAAAGCTTTTGCGTCTTCGAGAAAAAAAGTATATCAAATAATCCTCCATAAAAAAAATATACAAGGCATGTTTTATTCCGTTTGGACAATGCTTTGATAAAAAGAAAAACTCTATTATGATATAATTTTTATGACACAAATAAAGTTTGAATTTTGGCTATGATATTGGTAGAAGTTGGCGTCAAACCAAACATGTTACATACTGTCGGCGAAATGGGACAGGGGGTCCCACATGCCCTAGGGACGCGTGGGTCATCGGCCACGTCAGTTCCCCGGGGGTCATCTCTCCATCGGCCCCGGGCTCGTCCCCGGGGCGTCATCGCCATCGGCCCCGGGCTCGTCCCCGGGGCGTCATCGCCATCGGCCCCGGGGCGCCGTCTCCAGCGGCTTCGCTCCCGGGCCCGGGCACCGATACCCTGGCCCCGGGTGCCGATCCCCCGGTCCCGGATGCCGATGCCCGGGCCCGAGGCCGACCGACTCGACCTCAGGTGCCGATCGCCACGGCTCCAGGGGCCGATCCACCCGAAGAACTCGGTTGACCAGCTCCCCAACTACCTACATTAATGACGAGGCGACAGGGCCTGTCGCCTGCCTTGCCACGTGTGGACGTCCCAGGACGGCCCCCCGTGAACACCCGACAATACCGTCAGAGCCTTTTGACTAAGAGGACCTCGGTTCTCTGCCCTATGGCAGCGGAGGGCGACGGCCTCTGTCACATCTCTGTACTCCAGCTGATATGGGAGGCGACAACCGAGACGACCAGACGCTCCGTCACATCCCCACGTCCCGAAGACTAGGCCGCCCGCAGCCGACCTACTCCGGCGTGGACGCAGCAGGTGGCAGCAGGCGGAGGCGTACAACAAGACAGCGCTTCCTCTCTCCCCATGAACTGGCACTGTGGACTCCCTTGATTCTATAAAGGAGGATCCAAGCCACCGAGAGGGGGGGGGGGCGGAACAGGAAGGCCGAACTGGACAGGAGCTTTCCCCGTCTTCTGGCTCTCTGGCTCGCACACTAGCCACTGTTCTTCTTCTCCGGCTCCGGCCGCGAGCTAGGTTCACCCTGTAACCTCATTCATCCACCTTATAGCCAAACACACACAAGAGTAGGGTATTACGCTTCGGCGGCCCGAACCTGTATAAATCCTCTTGCCTCCTCTGTGCGCCTCTGTTCATCGTCTTCCCCAACACCCTACGCGATTACCACGCTTCGGACGGTCCGGACCCGCATCGGACGGTCTGGACCCTTCTTCTTCACCACGGTTCAGACGGTCCGGACTCGGTTCGGACGGTCCGAACCCCGCCTCTTCTACGTCTTCTTCGCCTATCTTTCTTCTACACCTGACGCCGGCTTCACCTAAGAACTACTCCCCTGGCCGAATCTCAAAGGGGGGTCTCCTGACTTCCCGACGTCGAGGTTTCATCCTCCGACAGCTGGCGCGCCAGGTAGGGGGAGTTTCCTTTTCAGGTGGTACGCCGGCAACACCGGCGCGCTCCATGGCAGGCGGCCATCATCATCAGCGGGATTTCGACAACGAGTCCGGCGGCTTCACCCCGCCGGACAATGCTATCCCTCTGGCTAGCTCACCGCGTTTCCCCACGTCTTCCTGGGGGCGCGCGGTGCGCGCTGCACGGGCCGACTTCACCCAGTGGCGGCCTGGTCGAGCGGCCTCGGCACCTCCCTTTGCGGAGGGAGCCGGTAAGTGCCCGGCTGGGTCCGCCGCGGCCTCATTCGTGAGGCGTGAACAGGCGCGCTGCTCCACGGCGCGCCACCATCAAGACATCCAGCCGCGACGCCACAGGAAGCCCTCTAGCGGCGAAAGCTCTCTGCGCCACCCCCCGGCTTCCACCGGGGGCAGCGGCCGGGAAAGGCGGTGGCTCGGCGAAGTCGCCGACCTCGTAGGTGCGGCCCATCGCCTGATCACCGCTGGCAATCATGCAGGAGCCGGCGAGTCCTCGCGTTCCGCCTCGCGCCGGAACAGGAGGAAGCGCCAGAAGGCCAAGACGGCCGCCGAGAGCTCCGCGTTGGCTGCTGCGGGCAGCCCCCGGGGCGACATCGCCCATGAGGACGACGACGGCGGCGGTAAGCGGCAAAGGGCCGCACGTGCGCCGCCGCTGCCGGCAATGGCCCGGGGATGGTGCGCCTTCCACCAGACGGACCGGCACGACCTTACGGAGTGCCGCGCCGTCCAGCGCTTGGCCAAACGCCTCGAGGAGCGGCAGTAGGCCGAGCCCGGTCGGAGCTTGGCTCCCGAGCGCGTACCTACTCCCGGTCGGAGCCCTTGGCTCCCGGGTGCGTGTCTAGCCCCGGTCGGAGCTTGGCTCCCGAGCGCGTACCTACTCCCGGTCGGAGCTTGGCTCCCGGGTGCGTATCTAGCCCCGGTCGAAGCCCTTGGCTCCCGGGCGCGCGTATTAAGCCCTGGTCAGAGCTTGGCTCCCGGGCGCGTATCTAGCCCCGGTCGGAGCTTGGCTCCCGGGTGCGCATGTAGCCCCGGTCGAAGCCCTTGGCTCCCGGGCGCGCGTATTAAGCCCCGGTGGGAGCCCTTGGCTCCCGGGTGCGTGTCTATCCCCGGTCGGAGCTTGGCTCCCGGGCGCGTACCTACTCCCGGTCGGAGCTTGGCTCCAGGTGCGTATCTAGCCCGGTCGAAGCCCTTGGCTCCCGGGCGCGGTATTAAGCCCCGGTCGGAGCCCTTGGCTCCCGGGTGCGTATCTAGCCCCGGTCGAAGCCCTTGGCTCCCGGGCGCGTACCTACTCCCGGTCGGAGCTTGGCTCCCGGGTGCGTATCTAGCCCCGGTCGAAGCCCTTGGCTCCCGGGCATGCGTATTAAGCCCCGGTCGGAGCCCTTGGCTCCCGGGTGCGTATTTAGCCCCGGTCGAAGCCCTTGGCTCCCGGGCGCGTATCTAGTCCCGGTCGGAGCTTGGCTCCCGGGTGCGCATCTAGCCCCGGTCGAAGCCCTTGGCTCCCGGGCGCGCGTATTAAGCCCCGGTCGGAGCCCTTGGCTCCCGGGTGCGTGTCTAGCCCCGGTCGGAGCTTGGCTCCCGGGCGCGTACCTACTCCCGGTCGGAGCTTGGCTCCCGGGTGCGTATCTAGCCCCGGTCGAAGCCCTTGGCTCCTGGGCGCGCATGTTTGAGCCGAGGCACGGATTCCCGAATCCGTGCCCCGGGCCTGACACCCGGGTGCCGAACCAGGGCGGCCTCGCCAAGGCGAGTGCAAGCCTAGGAACGCGACACCCGGAATAGGGTGCGATAGCCCGGATAGCACCGCCCCGACGAGAATGCTTCCGGAAGGTCGTCTCACATTCCATATTCAATCCCGGGCCCCCGAAACCCGGCTTATGTCAAAACCGTATTTCAGTCCTGGGCCTCCGGGTCCCGGATGCATATCCTCAGCGCTGGCCGGGGCCTCCGGGTCCCGAGCACATGCCTTTCCCCAGTCTCGAGGCTCGCGAGGGAAGCGAGTCCGAGCTCCATCCCTAGGCACATCAAGTATCTTCACAAGTCTATCTGTATAAACATCCTGTAAGTTACGGTGAACCCGGGCCAGCGCCGGACTTCCCCGGAAACTCAGCGCTGGCCGGGGCCCCTATATATACACTTTACATAAGCAGCATTTTTAATATCCTTCCCGGTCTCGTTCCTTTCGTCGTTTCCCATGTGTTGCGTTCAGGGCAGTCTCACCCCCTGGAGGTATCATCGGGCCGCGCCCGTACGGCGGCTGGGTTATGCGCAAACCCAGCCACAGTACGGGCGCGACCACGACGACGCCTTCGGGAGGTGATCGACGCCACGGCTCGTAGCATGGGGTGGACAAGGGAATGAACCGGACGCTCTCACAGTTCACTATGTGTAGAGTAGACCTTTCGCCGGCGGTCCTGGGGACGATTCATACCACACCAAGCTGGGGCCCGGGGAGACCTAGTTTCTTCCTGGTGTACCGGGCCGAAGCCGTTCTGTCGCCAGGACTCTTCTTCGGCTCTTGGGTACAGCGCTACATCGATACCGGGGCGCCCAGGGAGACCCCGTTTCTTCTTGGTGTACCGGGCCGAAGCCGTTCTGTCGCCAGACCTCTCCTTCGGCTCTCGGGTACAGCGCTACATCGACAAACATCAACCACGACAATATGCAGCTCGACAACCTCGACTTCCTCGAGGAACGAAGGTGGCGCGCTCCGCTCCGCGTCGCTCGTTACCAGCAAGGCCTCAAGCGCTATCCTTGGCGTCAGGTTCGGGCCCGATCACTTCAGGTTTGGGGTTCGAATCTCCGCCGTATCTTCGTACGGGTCGGAATGAAATCTTCCCCCCGTGGGAAGGCCCCTCCCTGGTGATCGGAACTTCCCAACCGGGCTCGGTAAGCCTGGGAGCATCTCCACAAATGTTATTTGAAAACACATCCTGTAAGTGCCTCTAAACCTCAGCACTGACCGAGGCCAGGCCCCATGTGTATTCGCTTTCCATAGTAATACTTTTATTATCGTTTCCGGGCTCGTGCCCTTATCCTTTCTCTATGTCGCGATCGTGGCGATCTCCACCCGGGGGCATAATCGAGTCGCACCCATGCGGTGGCTGGGTGTTGCGCCTAAGCATCTGTTCCCTACCAGCGAGCTACCGTATCCCATCTGCTAAACCCCGGACATCGTCTAAGCCTCGGCTTGCGGTGCCCCGCCTGGTTGGCTTCAGGCTCGGTTTTTTCTGCTGCTAGGGGGCAGATTCCTTATGCGCAACCCTTTCCTCCGCTCGGTCGCGACCGCGAAGAGGCCCCTACGAGGTGGTAGACGCAACGGCTCGCAACATGGAATGGACAAGGGAATGAGCCAAGTGCTCTCACGGTTCATCATGTAGAGCCTGTCGTCGCGGCATTGCTGTGCTCCCTAGGCCAACGGGGCCCGGGGGCACGGAGGACCCCCGAATCCGGAAGACGGAAGGGACCGAGCCTCCAGACTCAACCAATTCCGCAAGTCTCGCGCTCGGGCGCCCGCGGCACTTTGGTGCCAGGCCCCGGGCCCCCGGGGACCTGGGTGCGACGGCGATTCACGGCGGATCGGCCCGATGCTCGGCGCTCCCGAGGGAGAACAACACTCCCGGTCCCGGGATGGTGCTTGCGAAGCCATGCCGCCCTTCGCAATATCCAGATACGTTACCTTATCCAACTTTACATACTACTCAACTTGTATTCTTTCTCTATTTGCATGGTCAGCCTAGGTTCCCGGGGCAGGCGGCTGTGCCAGGGCCCGGCTAGGGGCCTCAGGCGCGACGGCTGTTCGTAGCTGCTGGATCTCGTTGTCGGATGACGCCCAGTACTCGGCGCTCCCGGACACGAGGCCCCGAACACCAGCAACCTCCGAAGAACACAATAAACCAAGGTACAAAAATATAAACATGATCATATACATATACAAATGCCTCTCTTTGTACAAGACAGGCAAAACCGGAGCGCAAGCACAAGCGAGGCCCGGAGATGTCGTCGCACGAGGGGAGGTCACCGGTGTACTTCGCACCGAACCCCGGGCGGCACCAGAAGGTCAGCGCTCGGGGGCACGGAGGGCCCCCGGGCCCCGAAGGCGGCCGCGGATGGCGTCAGAAGGGAACCGGCGGCTTCCTCGAACTCTTCGTTGACATCGGCTCCACAAGATGCTCGCCGCGGTTGAGGAACCCTGCCTCCGGGGAAGCGGACTCGACCACGGCCTCCCTCACCTTCTCGCGAACCTCCGCGACTTCCTTGCGCGCGGCGAACTCACACCCCCGAGACGCGAGCCCGGCATCTTGGGCCCAGACGCTTTCCTCTCGGGAGAGTGTTTCTTTCTCCCGCCCCTCCGTCTCGGACCAGGCGTGGGAGTCCTCGTCGGCGGTAGGCTCGGTGGCGCCCTTCGATTGGACGACGCACCTGTCTGCTACCGCGATTTCCGGCCAGAGGGTTGCGACGAAGAACTCGACGGCGACGCCCGAGTCCCGGGCGTATATCCCATCTAAAACACCAAAGACGTCAAGCTCCACCAGCTCAAGATGAACCAGGCGGACCTAGCGTCCCCTCGTTTTTTCAAGGACGTGGCCCCGTTCCTGCCCGAAGTGGTTCAGGCCGAGCAACAGGGCCAGGGGCCACTGTCGGCGAAATGGGACAGGGGGTCCCACATGCCCTGGGGACGCGTGGGTCATCGGCCACGTCAGTTCCCCGGGGGTCATCTCTCCATCGGCCCCGGGCTCGTCCCCGGGGCACCGTAGCCATCGGCCTCGGGCTCGTCCCCGGGGCGCCGTCTCCAGCGGCTTCGCTCCCAGGCCCGGGCACCGATTCCCCGGTCCCGGGTGCCGATCCCCCGGTCCCAGATGCCGATGCCCGGGCCCGAGGCCAACCGACTCAACCTCAGGTGCCGATCGCCACGGCTCCAGGGGCCGATCCACCCGAAGAACTCGGTTGACCAGCTCCCCAACTACCTACATTAATGACAAGGCGACAGGGCCTGTCGCCCCTGTCGCCTGCCTTGCCACGCGTGGACGTCCCAGGACGGCCCCCCGTGAACACCCGACAATACCGTCAGAGCCTTTTGACTAAGAGGACCTCGGTTCTCTGCCCTATGGCAGCGGAGGGCAACGGCCTCTGTCATATCTCTGTACTCCAGCTGATATGGGAGGCGACAACCGAGACGACCAGACGCTCCGTCACATCCCCACGTCCCGAAGACTAGGCCGCCCGCAGCCGACCTACTCCGGCGTGGGCGTAGCAGGTGGCAGCAGGCGGAGGCGTACAACAAGACAGCGCTTCCTCTCTCCCCATGAACTGGCACTGTGGACTCCCCTGATTCTATAAAGGAGGATCCAAGCCACCGAGAGGGGGGGGGGCGGAACGGGAAGGCTGAACTGGACAGGAGCTTTCCCCGTCTTCTGGCTCTCTGGCTCGCACACTAGCCACTGTTCTTCTTCTCCGGCTCCGGCCGCGAGCTAGGTTCACCCTGTAACCTCATTCATCCACCTCATAGCCAAACACACATAGGAGTAGGGTATTACGCTCCGGCGGCCCGAACCTGTATAAATCCTCTTGCCTCCTCTGTGCGCCTCTGTTCATCGTCTTCCCCAACACCCTGCACGATTACCACGCTTCGGACGGTCCGGACCCGCATCGGACGGTCCGGACCCGAACCCTTCTACTTCACCACGGTTCGGACGGTCCGAACCCTTCTGCTTCACCACGGTTCGGACGGTCCGGACTCGGTTCGGACGGTCCGAACCCCGCCTCTTCTACGTCTTCTTCGCCTATCTTTCTTCTACACCTGACGCCGGCTTCACATGAGAACTACTCCCCTGGCCGAATCTCAAAGGGGGGTCTCCTGACTTCCCGCCGTCGAGGTTTCATCCTCCGACACATACCTTTATCAATTTTACCCCACCTAATTTTGATAGTAACAAATCTTATCCAAGGTGTAATCACTACCTAGGGTTTCAAACCAAAACAATGAATGAAATTTTTTAAAAAAACTTGTAGTAAAACTTTAGAGTAATCGGAGAGCGAATTTTCAATTGGTGAGAGTGTACAATAACAAAAGCTAACAATTACTCCCTCTGTACCAAATTGGTGGGAGTAGTACTATATACCTAAAAAGTTATTTCTCTCAAAAACGTTCGCACCAAAGTGGCTACACCAAAATATAGCAGCTTCAATTCTATAATTTTAAATTTGTTCTAAAATATAATAACTTCTTCACCTACTCGAATCCTCGTCTTATTCAATCATAAGTATCTCATATTTAATCTCTACTTACCTTCTCATATAAATTAATCATAGATATCTCCTATTTAATTTTATAACTTTTTTATTTCCCAAAAAAACTCAAAATTTTTATATGTGGAGACAAATAGAGTATTTTACGATGATGCTACAGCCGAGTTGTTTCAGTTACCCCCGCTTGGATCTATACTCGCCTTGTCACGTGAACATTGGACTCCTCTTCTGACTTCTGACAAGATGTAAGCCTTTTGTTTCGTTCCGCATTTTCTATTGCCTTCACCATACCGTGATGAACTTCGAGAGAGAACAAAGGAACGCTAGATATACTGACGCATTACAAACACTCCATACTAGTAGTAGTATGGGGTATGGACAAACGCCGATCGTTAACAGAATAGATGGAAGAAGAAAAATGGAAAAATTCTCAAAACGTCATGTACCGCCACAGGCCACCTCTTCGTGAAGACGGCCGGCAACCTGCGCCACGTGCGGGCCATGCGGCGAGCCGGCCAGACGTAGCGGTGAAACGAAAGGGCAAGGCGGTCACGGCGGAGTCCGCGGTGGGGATAGCCACGGAAAAGCGGAGGCGATCTGCTTCGCTTCCTTCCTTTTTCTACTAGGGCCCCCCTACTGGCGGGCGCGCATGCAGCTTGCAGCAGGGCTGGCTCGTCGCGCTGATCTCCCATCCAGAGCTGGGTCCCGGCGGGGCGTCGGCGCGCGGTGCTACGGATACTGGAGCGCGGGCATGGCGTGCCGCTGCTCCCGCAAACCGCGGCCGCGTCTACGTCGCCAAAGCGTGATTGTCCTGCTACCTAGGAGTACGTACTCCCCGTGCCCGCGAAATCGCGACCTCGTGCTCACGGTCTCAAACGGACAGCGAGGCTGATCGCGCGCGGGGGCGTCTCGGAGTTGCGTTGCCGCAGGGATATGGCCCACTGCCCAGCTGTCCAACTCGTGTTACTACTTGCCAGAGCTAGCCTGCATGCAGATGCAGCTAAGCGTCGACGTCGCATGCTGCTCGGGAAGGGCTGGCCTGGGACCAAGAACATGGCGTTGGAAGGTATCCTATCTCCGGGCCGGCCGGCCGGGTATGGCTATGATCGTCGGAGTCCATCTATCTATGGCAATCAAGCAGCGAATGCTTGGTGTTGGCGCCAAACAGAAAAAGCAATGCTGGCGCCAGGCGGCCTCTCCATCTAGATTCCTGCAGCTATACTCAGCGGCAGGCCGTCAGCGTCCTCCGACCCGGCAGCGGATACCCCACTCATCTACGGAGTAGTGGATCGCTTTGCAGCACGCGAACCGTTCATACAGCCTAACATTAAGTATTAACAGTAGTTAATTAATCACATGCTAAGGGGACGTTTGATTTAGGTTCTCGTGGTGGCTTATAAGCCGTATATAAAACGAAAAACATCATTATCATTAACGTATGATTAATTAAATATTAACTATTATAAATATGAAAAATAAATCTATTTGATTTTTTAAGATATAAAGTTTTTTAAAAAAACACGTTATTTTATGTTTTGAAAAGCATGTTAACGATAACTGAAATAGAAACCATTGAATTAAACACCTCTAAAATTATCATTTACCACGCTAGCGTGCTCCGATGGCCGGGCAAGTTCTCCCCGACGAGGCAGTTGGAGGTAGGATACTCGTCGGTGGGAGGTGGGCAGAGGGAGGAGTAGAGAGCAAGAACCGTCGTTCGACCAGGCAGTTGTAAGATGCGATGCCCATCTGTGACGCCGAGTCGGCCGGCGACGGCAGTAGCGGCAGCCGAAGGAGCGGAAACCGGAAAACGAGAGGCCAACAACCTGCGCGCCCATCTACAGTGGTCTAATTTCACAAAATATAGGGACTTTATTGAAAACACTGGATCGCTACAAATAATTGCGATTCAAAACAGGAACTTAAATAAAAAAGGTAGAAGCGCTATCATTGATTATTACAGTCCGAAACAAGGGGCTGATTGCAAAAAATAGGACCGTTTCCAATGGTATCAGTCCGAAGAAGGGGCTTGAGTGCAAAATTGGGGCATTATATGGGCCATGACTTTGTTTAGGCGGAGACCTGTAGTGCGCTAGGCCTTTTTTCCGAGACTTTTTTCGGTTCTTCCGAATTGAACGCTTCCGCCAGGAGGACCGACCAACCACGAAGACTGCTATGCGCGTGCGCGTTGCCAGCGGCGCGCACTGTACGGAGCTACAGTAAAATGATAAAAAAATAAAATATTAAAAAAATCGAATAAACTTTATACCACTAATTTAAAACTTTCATCTCTAATTTTAAAACTTTCAATTTAATTTTTGAAACTTTCAACTTAAATTTAAAAACTATCAACTAAGAGTTTTAAAAAAATCTACTAAAATTTTAAAATTTTCAACCCAAATTTGAAACTTTTAATTAGATTTTCAAAATTTTTAACTTAAAATCTAAAACTTTTATTCTACTTATTTATGTATTATTTTATAATTAAAAATTATTAAGTATTAATGATGGTGCTTAGGGGATGATTAGAACTAATAACAATGCTGAGCGACTTTTCATATGGCCGCGGCACGCACGGGGGTTAGCCAACCCGCATGCACGCGTACTAGGGCGTACTAGGCCTGCCCGCCACCAACAGCAGCTGGCTCCTCTCTGCTCCCCTTTCGCTCCGAGCCTCCGCCGTTGAGTGGGTGCAGCCCTGATGATCTACAAAATTAATTAGATTCCTCTAAATAAATTTTTGTGCTTCCCTGGAGTTGTTGGTCTGGTATAGCTTCTGGTCTTTGGTGAATTCTGGGCTCGTCTCAGAGTTTACAATTGCAACTGACACTTGATACCGGCCACCGGTATAACGGTTTTTGCGAAAACCAAGCAAAAATCAGCAAATTTCAAACAAAATTCTGTGAAATTACTGTCTTGATTTACTTTATATTTTGTGATGAATAAATTGGCAGAGATTATTGGATGGTGTTTTCAACTGGTGCTCGGTTGGACCGGTTTTTGAATGCCGGTAGACTGGATTTTGTGAGATGGTTGGACCAGAGGAGGTTGTTCGGTCAGACTGCAGGTGTTCGGGCGGTCGGACCGAAGGTCCCAACGGTCAGACCGGCTGAATCCTGATTGTTTTCGGTTTCAAAGTGATTTTGTGTTTCACGAAGAATAATCAATATTTATGACTTAAAACCTGTTCATATGCGTATAATATACTGTTTGTATGCTAATGTGAGTCAAGTTGGGAAAGAACTTGTACTCGTATATGGTCTTTTTGTTTTTGCATGTGTAAGTGAGTCTTCAGGCTTCGAGAGTATTGTCGGTGATGGATCGGGAGTCGACTTGAGAGAAGTTAATGTCTGGAAAGTCAGGAGATCACACGGAATATTGAAGGTTAGAGATCAATGTATATGGAGGTAAAGATTCCATATGGTATATAAAAAGAATTATGTGTGTATGAAAAGTGGAGTCAATTTTGGATAGGAGTCCAAAATTAAAGAATTTGAGTCTGAATTTGTAAAGGAATAACTTGTATATCTATAGAAAAGGTTTCCTAAGGGAATATGAGTCCCTAGTTGGATTCGTGGCTTTTGAGCAGTCACCCGTGGGTATAAATAGTAGAGGGATAGAGGCTCTAGATAGACGAGTTTTTAAGAAGAGAAAATTAGCGTTTTGTCTAGTGTCACGTCTTGTGTACGAAAATTGAGAGAGGAGTGTTGTAGCTGCACTTTGTAAACACATCTTGATACAATAAAGTTTATTTGCTTTGAAAAATATCTTCGGTGTGTTTCTTTCTGGGTCCCGACAGTCCAACCGACAAAAAAGCGACAGTCAGACCAACTGTGAAAGGCGGTTAGACCGGTGGCGGTCTAACCGGCGAACATCGGCGGTCAGATCAGCACAACAGAGATGGTTTGATCGGTGCACTCTATTCAGATTTGAGAATTTCTTTTATTCCGTAAAAGATTTTGGTTTTTGGTGTTCCTATCATTCATCTCTCTCTAGTAGGTTTGGTTTTTGTGATTTGATCCTACAAATTCAAAAACCAAAATTTGAATTTAAAATTTCGGATTCATACGATAGTTACGAAAAAAAAGAAAACTGATCGAAAAGCTCAAACTTTCGAGCGAAATAACCGAAATTTCAAAGTGCATTGCGAAGGCAACAGTCAGCTATGGGCAACGCCGACGCTGCCACCTGCTCGGGCTCACCTCTCTTTTCCGTGCTGTGCTTCTGTGCCAGTTGCCAGTCGAAGGAAGATATAACTTTATAAGGTTTTATAATATGAGTGGGCTATATGGGTTATTCTATAAGATCGGCTTATGAATATGTTTTATTTTTTTAAATATTTTTTTTGATCTGTGCCGGTCATAAATTATAGGTGAATTCAATATTTTTAAAAAAGTTCGATGCTAATAGGTACTACTAATGTCATAGTGTATATATATAGATGAATTTTTTCTATATTTTTACAATTTTTAAGTTTAAATTTTAATTTGAACAGATTCATTAGAAATTCCTATACGGTTTTTGCTCCTGGACCGTGGCGAAACGTCAGAATTTCATGGTTTTCGGTTGAAATTCGTCGGAATTGTAAACCCTAGCTGCACTTACGCTACTCATGATTGTTTTTCTTTTCCTGATCGCGGGCACAAAATCTATCGGTAGGGAAGAAATTAAGAAATGCAGGCTAATGATTGTGCTACTTTGTGACGATTCAGATGTCATTAGTCGATACCATCAAATATAGTAGTATTAGCTGGGGATTCAATGTACTTACAGGTTACATGAACGAAAGTCCAAAGCCATTTCCTAACGAACAGCATAAAGTGAAACGGACTGTCCTCCAATTGTAAGATACAGACAGAGGAATCTCCACACTTAATCCATTTCCCATGGTATTCATACGATCCAGAAGACATACAAAAGTTGAACTGATGGCACCTTGCCTTGTTCTATGTAACCAATTTGATGGCAAGGGTATGACTTCCTATGAGACACCTATCTGCTTCAATAACAATGCACAAACACAGGGACAGAGTAAAACATCATGCATGCTTATTTTATCACCATGGAGAAAAATGTCAATTTATATGGAATAAATAATAACACCACCACAAGATTGTGTGCAGACTGTTCCATTTGTCAAGCCTTGGATGTCTTCTGGTTAGGTTTGAAAACATACTTTATCAGTGAATCCTTGATTGACAAAAGTTCCGGAAATTCTGTCTTCAGTTTAGTACAATCAAGCTCATTGTTGCTCCTTGGTGCAACTATGACCTTCGCTTGCTCCTCCAAGGTAAAGTTCTTCCAAGAAAAGTTTGGATCAATGTAATCCCTATACATTTCCAATATCTCGTTGTGGCTCACCACACCAGGATTAGTGAAATTCCAGATACCAGTGAGGTTTCTCTTTGCCATTTCAATTGAGATAGGAAGAAGCTCATCCAATATCGTCATTGAATTTGGGATATCCACAACTTTATCATACCGGCTGATTTTAGTGATGAAGTTGCGAGGATTGGACAGATCAGATGAAATAGGCATCCTTACGCGAAGTGTACATACGTTCTTGTAGTTTTTTAGCAGTTCCTCAACCTGTTAAAAACAATGTTAGACTAACTGCGAAATACATGTTGAGAAAAAATATGATTAAAAAATAGCAACTATCATGAAAATACAGGACCATAAGATAGCACAGTAACACAACTAACTGCTCTAACCAAATTCAGACAAGCGATTCTGCACGTGAGAAGATATCTATCTGAGATTAGACACCTTTTTGTTTGACAAATAAGCAGCTGTTTGCAAACACTCGAGATCATGGCATTTAGGGGATTCAGAAGAACTGAAGAAACATACATGTGAAAGTAAACGTATATTGGTGCTTCTCATCTAACTCTAACCACCTAAGGGTTGAAAAATTTTGACACACATTGTGGAAAACGAATAATGTGGCTGTCAACAATAAATTAGACACTTACTTGAAACTCACATCGTGTTCTTTTCACCCATATTAAAAAATTTCATCTAAATGCATTACATATTCAGCTTATTCATTTCATATTGCTACGTCTTCGTCCTACAGCAGTTAATGACTTAACGTTTTATATTTTTCTACTCAGTTTGGTTAACATAGCAGACCATCCAGTAGAAAACCTATTAAATGCCAGATCACAATGATTTTGGTGGACTATACTTATAATGTACACCAAAAATTTATTTCTTTAGACTAATATATGCATACTAAGAAATAATGATCTGATAGTGCCAACAAGGAAACAATCCTAAAACAGGACGAGATGCCTCTGTAACCTAAGCATCACCTACATGAAGAGCAAACTACAGAAAATCTAGTAAAGGATATGGTAGTGCATTTGAAGTAGTTAACTTGCTAAACCTATAGAGATGTTTTTTTTCAGATTCAAATAGCACATCTTTCCTTCCAAAGTAAAGGCTAAGCCTATAGTAAAGTTGACATTCCCAGAACTCCAAGATGTTACCAGGATCTCTTGTTACCAGCTTTGCTACTTGATTCAAGGAAACTTGCTATACTCTTAGTTGATAAAATTGGCCAAGATAATGGAGAATGTTACACGAGCATGACTTTTTACTATGAAAAGTTTAAAACTTAGAACTAGTGTGCAACTTTACTCGATAAGCTGAAATGAATACTGTACTTTGATTCCACAAGGAAACATATTCCTGTAAACTTTACTGGATAGTACTCCATCATTACAATTAAGTCAACCCAAGCTGCCAACATTATCGACCATAAAGATCTGCATCATTACGCTGACCAAGATATTGGGGATATTGTACAGACCATGCCAGATCTATCCAAACGACAACTAATCCGTAAACTAACCAAACGTCCCTCAAGGCCTCAACCCAAGTGCGTCAATGATATGACAAGAGCATGCCACATTTCACTCCATGATCACACAAAACCGTAGTTCCAGCGTGCAATTACACATGTCATTATAAACTAAGCAAAATGAGCCCGGTTGTATGGAGTTTGCTCAGCTGTGCACTCACATTTGTTGTGGATAAGATAGATGTCATACCATGGCCTTGGTTTTGGAGTAGAATGATCCGATGAAGTTGGGCGTGTCCTCCTCCTTGAACCCAACCCCTGAGCCGAGCTGGTGGCCGGCGTCGTACTCGAAGATGCATCCCGTGGCGTAGTTGATGAGCACGAGCCCCCGGCCGCGGCAGACGTCAGCGAGCGTGAGCGTGCCGCAGACGTTGGCGCGGATGGTCTCGGTGCGGTGGGTCTCGCACCAGTCGACGTTGGGGCGGCCGGTGACGCCCGCGGCATTGAACACGTGGGTGGGCGCGACCTCGTCGATGTCGGCTTCGAGCTGGGTGCGGTTCTCGAGGCGCCCGGCGCCGTAGGCGAAGGGGATGCCCCGCGCGGCGCAGAGCTGGCCGAGCAGGCCCCCGATCCAGCCGGTGCGGCCGTAGATGAGGAACTTGAGAGCCTGCGCGGGCTCCGCCGCGGAGGAGGAGCCGTTGGTGGCGACGCCCATGCCTGACGACGCGGCGCGGAAAGGGCGACGCGGCGAGATCCGGATGGGGTGGGAGGCAGGGAGAGAGGGAGTGGAAGTGGGAGCCTGTTTGGAGAGAGAGAGAGTCGAGGTGGAGATGGGGACGGATTATAATAGGTACGGAGGTGAGCTGATGCTGTCAGTGACCCCCCGTGTGCGCGGGTGACGGGGCGGCTTGCTGTGCTGCACCGACGGTGACGCTGCAGCGGTGTGGGTGCGGCCTGCAACACCGGGCGATCCACCGTGATCCATCGTCGGTTCGTCTATGCATCCGCGTCGCGATTTTGCGAGAGAAACGCCAGCCACCGACAAGTGTAAGACATACTACGTACTGTAGTGTGCGAGCTAGACTGCACGTCTGTACCAGTATAACAGTTCGAGATGGAAAAATACTATTTGCTCCCAGAGCGTGGAGTCGTCGTGAACGGCGAGTTTTTATTTTTAAGGGCGGAATTCGCGAGGGGGGCCGGCGGGATGATCGGAGAAGCGAGTAAGCAGGGCCATGTGATTTGGTGGTTGGGGAGGGGCGTTGAGAGACGAGGCCTCCTCTGGCGAGCGACGCGCACGCGCTGCTGCTAGCGACAACCTGGCGCGGTAGATCCACCGATCCCACCACACATACCGCGACAAGTAAAATGTGTCGCGGTCTCCTCATCCCGATCCCATCTCCTGCCTTTAGTTCGAACCTTGGAGGAAAACGGCCAATATTGCTATCCGGCTTCGGGCAACCTGTTTAATTTCGTGGCCACTTCTTTGTTCTTTCAATATGACGATTCACGGTCTCACTACTGTTATCTTTCTCAGCAACTTGCTGGTATTAGGGATTCACGGTCTCACTGCTGTTATCTTTCTTAGCAACTTGCTGGTACTGGAGATAGTTTGAAGATGACGGAAAAGTAAAAAAAAGAAGTTATTAGTACATAATTAATTAAGTATTAATTATTTTAAATTTAAAAAATAAATTAATATAATTTTTTAAAAATAACTTTTATATAAATTTTTTAAAAAACATACCGTTTAACAGTTTAAAAAAACGTGCTCACGAAAAATAAGAAAAAATTTTCTCAACCGATTGTCCCAAAGAGACTTAGTTTGGTGCTAGGAGTAGTACGAATGCAAAACAACGATGTAAAGGTTCGAAAAATTTGAGGCTTTGCTAATGAAGCTGAACAGCCGATGCTCTGGTTCGTCTATTTCAAGTACTGGAAGTTGCAGTGCGGGAATCCGATGATAACAGGAAGCAAGCAGGTAAAGGATCAACTCGAAACCGAAACAGAAACCAACAGAAAGCAACACGATACCAGCGAAATCGTGAACAAAGATGACAGACTGCCTACACCTTTTCCCCTGGCCCCACGCGTCAGCGAGTATATATGAAGCAAAAAGTTGTACGGGTATGGACTTTCTTCGCTGACGTGTTTAAGATGGTTTCGCGCGTCGGTTACCGATTCGGACAGAATTTGAATAGAAAATGAAAAGTAGACAGTTACTGGATTGGGAAAAAGATGCTCGTTGACGGCGCGCGCGAAATAGCCATATCCGAAACAAATCTTACATGCAATGCAAAGAGTAACAGATTTCAGATTGGTTTGATGCATCAATATGACAATATGTGGAACATGTTCAGACATTATGACACTATCATTACCACACAAAATACGTAACGAGTACAGTACAATATAATATAGAAGCACTCAGTTTGTATTTTGATATGCATGCTGGCAAACCTGGTTATAATTAAGGATGGAATGCGCTCGCTACTCCAAGACATGGAACTATGAAGGTATCACGGCTTGTCATAATTGTAGGCCAAAAATGTTCATGGCGTCAGTAAATTTAGTGACAAACACCACATAAGATCTGTATAGGTAGCATAGCACTAGCAATCGTGCAAATTAGTTGATAATGGAATTTCAACGGTTACAATTAGCATTTCCGAACTATAGGATGATCGCTAAAAAGAATCCTGACAGTAATTAGCAAATGCAGCGCTCGCGTATGATGTAAAGAGCAGACTACGGTTTTCTTCCTGATCCTTCAGCTATCATCCTCTCCTTTTGGATTTTGACTCCCATGTACCTGTCAGGTTTTGCAGACACGAAGGGCACATCAGGTTGACCCCTGAATTGTGGAAAGAACATTCCTTGCGCGAAATCAGTCAATGAACACTGAGAGGAATAATACCTGCCGAGCATCATGACGGTGGCCTGCGGGTTAGTCCCCGGCGAGGCGTTGAACGTCGAGCCGTCGATGACGCGCAGCGCCTCAATGCCGAGCACACGGTAGTCTCGGTCGACGACCCTGCCGACCTGGCAGCCGCCGTGGTAGTGCCAGATGGTCATGACGGTGTCGCGGCAGAACTGCTCCAGCGCCCTGGGGTCGCTGCCGCCGCGCAGGCGCATCAGGTTCACCGGGAACTCTGCCGTGACGTTGATCGTCGCCGGGAAGGCGAAGTTTGGGTACGCGAACCGCGAGAAGGCCCTGGACCGGATGACACGCTCGATGGCCGCGATGCCCGCGACGCAGCGCCGGAGGTCGTCGGGGTGGCTGAAGTAGTTGAAGCTGACGGTGGGGTTGTCGTCGGGGTCCAGGTTGCGGAGCGCGAGGCGGCCCGTGGACTGCGGGCCGAGCACCTTCTCCAGGATGAAGCCGCCGCGGAGCGCCGCGTCGGGGACCTGGCTCATGGCCTCCACGGCGCGCGCGATGGCCTCGGGCGTGCGCTGCTTCGGTGGCACTGTCGCGAGCTGGCCCGTCTGCGGCGAGAACACGCCGAAGTTCCGCACCTGCGAGGCGGCGGCGGCGGTGGCGCCCAAGGGGCGGCTGTTCCAGTTGGACCCGCTTGCGCCCTCGAGGTAGCTGCCGAACCTGGTGATACCGACCACCTGGATGAGCGATAACTCCACCGGCGACGGCGACGGCACGTAGATGGCGTTCATGGGGTTGTCAGACATGCCCTGCCCGACGCCGGGGTGGTCGAGGACGAGGTTGATGCCGAACTGGCTGAGGTGGTCGGCGGGGCCGACGCCGCTGAGCATCAGCAGCTGCGGGCTGCCCAGAGCCCCCGCCGACAGGATGATCTCGTTTCTCGCGCCAAGGTTGAGGAACGCCATGTGAGTTCCACCCCGCGAGTCGTGGTACACCACTCCACGCGCCACGGGCTTGCCCCCTGCAAATTTCATGCGTTTTTTAGCACGCGCAAATTACTATAGCGCAGCTGCACCAAGTGCGTGCCAGTGCCACGGCAACTAACTTGCCGTTGATAACAAACTTACCGGTATGTTGATACCACTAGCTTTTGAACAAAAAAAAAACGTGGTTTTGCTAAATTATGATGCGTAGCACGGCCTCACCTTTGCGAGCGAACAAGATCCTGGCCACTCTAGCCCGGAGAAACACGTCGATGCCGTCGGGGCGCGAGTAACGCAGCAAGTCCGCCGCCGTGTGCCGCCGTCCCTGCGCGTCAAAGATCGAGCCACCGACCTTGGTCCCGAGGATGTGGTCGTACGTGAAGCCGTTGTCCGGCACGACGCCGATCTCGAGCAAGCCCCTCCGCAGCGCCGCCTGCCACGGGCCCAGCTCCGGCTGGAACGCCACCACGTCCTCCACCCACCGGTACGCGCTCGCCACCTCCCTGGGTTCCCACCCGCAGGCCCTCACGTAACCGGGGCCGGCGCGCGTGAAGAAGCCGGCGTTGATGCAGCTGCCGCCGCCCAGCACCCGCGGCCGCGCGTTGATCACGCCGTCCTCCGACACGAACCGCTGCGACGGGGACGCCGCGGACGTGTCCGCGAGCACGTCCGCGAAGTGCGCCATGTTGAGGACGCGCGCGTCGTCGTACGGCGAGCCCCCGCGCTCGAGGAGGAGCACGCGGTGCCGCTCCGACAGCGTCGCCGCCAGCGGGCACCCGGCCGTGCCCCCGCCTATTATGATGTAGTCGTAGTACGCCAGCGCCGGCGCCTCCACCGCCTCTCTCATGAACGTGAAGTTCACACCTCGCGCTGTCACACGCACAACAATTGCAAGAATCAGTAACATGTCGTAATGTGATAGCATACAGTACGTGAAATTGCAACGCAAGACTGATTACCTTGTTGAGAGAAGCACATCAGTAACTGAACAAACAGGGTTGTGACAATGAGGAATGCCATTGTCTGCGTCTGTGCTGACGAGACCAGGAAGGTATTGGACGTCGTTCTTTGATGTGGACGGATTACAGAATCAGGTGTGCTTATATACTAGGGAGAGATCAAAGTTTGCTAAAGAAACCGTTGTTGCATCTTGCATGGGTTGGTAATTTGGTACTCTGGTTTGGTACGGTTCGGCGCAAGTGGAACCGGCCTCCGGCCTTCGTGCTCCGCAGCCTTTGTGTCAGCTCAAGTGTTCGACAGATTCGGATATGATAATCACCTCTGCTCCGTGCGTGTCTGCTATTTTGTAGGCAAACGAGAGAAGATGTGGGAAACGTAGGACTAAAATACGCCACCCTCGTTGTATGATGTAATTGTCCAGAGAGTATCTGTAGTCAGAATGCATTCAACAGGAAAGTCAGAACAAAATATGTTGACAAACAATCATCGTTAGCTTTTCACGTGCATCAGAATGTCATTTTAGTCAGGTATCTGAAGTTCGAACACAAGTGCTCGTTAGTGCCATAGAACAGCATAATGTCTGAATTTTGATCACTTGTGACCATGTACAGTTTTCAGCACCAGATGCATGCTCTAACAATTCGCCCTGCGAAAGTATTTCTCTACTACATACTTGACTTAATCGTCCTACGATGAGCATGCCATGAGTGTGAGGAAAGAAAGGACTCAGAAACCAAAACGGCAAAACCCAAATGTGATGACTTACACTTCCCACTGATCAGCCTACATCTTTTTTTCTATGCTCTTGCCGTTGCTCTGTAACTTGCTGGTCCGGTGCAAGCAGGATTGAGGCTTTTGGAGCATTTGATCAGTAGAGTTTATTGAACACGCTCGTACAACATTTGCTAACTTAGTAATTACTACAACCTAACCTTCCGCAGATGACAATTAGCAACTAGCATTAGCTGCATCGGCCTAACATTTTACAGGCCTCGAGTGGCCAGGAACCGTGTCAACTGCTTGTACATACAGACGGAGAGAACAGCTTCTCAGTACAGGGAGTTATAGGTGCAGAATGTCGCGACGATAGAAGCTACGCAGATCACAAAGGACGGAAGCAGGGTTGCATTCAGGAGGCTGTTCTGGCCAAGGTAACCCGCTGCGGTGATCGTCATGTCCGCCGCGACGCGGGCCAACGTCCCGGCTTCCGTCGAGAGGAGGCCACCGTTGTAGGTTCCGCGTGAGAGCCTCGACGACATCACCCGGGAAAGGAGGGACAGGTTGACTCCTGCATCGTTTTTTCAGGGGTCAGAAGCAAGCCGGTGGTTTCAGAAATTCAGAGACGCCTCTCATCTGTTTCAGTGTCCGTGTTGGTGTTGGCTTTCAGCACATTCTTGTTTACTATCACGCTTACCTTCGAGCACCTCGGCGAAGACGAACGTGATGAGAGCCGACGAGACGTACTGTGGGACTGAATAGTGAGAGGTGAAACGGAAGCTCATGGATATGCCGATCAGGACCATGATTTCTGATGCCACCAAAATTTGCCTGGAAAAAACACAAGAAAAATCAAGTACACTGAGAATTATAGTGGAGAATAAAAGAACAATATGTTAGTGATAGTATGTCTTACCTGTCTTGGAACAAGTTGGTAATATAGCTCCCAACGATGACATTTACTGGAAGAACTGTCAACCCAAGAACTGCTAGAAACATGGCCACGGTGCTTGTAGACCAGTTGAAGTAGAATGTAGTGACCACGCTCGACTCGGACAGTAGAATTTCCATTGCAAACTTGAGCATAAAGTAGATCAATAACTGAACCTTCACAGATGGTGTCAGCAATCTGTATGCTGCAGCAAGTGATGTTGCTGGTTTATGAGAGTCTTCAGGGTCTTCTTCATTGTCGTCATTATCCTCTCCATTTTCATCCAGTCTCTCCTTTGCATCTATGAGAAATGGTTGTGCTAGACCATCTTCCAAACTACTGTTTCGTCGATGGCCTGCCATGCAAATCAATTTACTTAATTATTATTTTCAGAGCATATCCTTTCATGTCCTACTATCTTTACTATGCAACTGAGAAATTTTACCTGAATCAGATGACGGTGTGCTGACTGAATTCTCTCTAACAATGTGGTCTGGCTCTTTAAATGAAATCCACAACCAAAACAAGTACGTAATCCAAGCCAAGCACATGATCCACCCGGGCAACGTGTTCTGATCAAATGTAAGACCATAGATTTTAAAATTTGTCTGCAGTAAACCGGCAAGAGCAGGACCACAGGCCATTCCAAGAGCACTAGCACTAACAAATCCTGCAGATGCCTGCAGCCTGGTTTTGAGAGGCACACAGTCGCTGATATACCTACGGTTCACTGCTCTGGCAGAACCCAACCTGCACACCATGCATCAGTTTGATCACCATAATAGCTTTATATTTCAATGGTTAAATGAGCACAACAAACACTACAAAGTTTCAGCAAACTGACAAAAAGATGCTAAGTGCAATAGCACAGAACTAGATCAAAGACAGCAAAATATTCCATACCCGCAGAGCAGCCGACCAACTATTAGAACAGCTAGGGAATTCACATCATATGCCAAAGCATACAGCAGGTTCCCCAGAAACAGCATAATGCTGCTGAACACGAGGGGTCTGAAATATGACCTATTTGACCAGGCACTGAAGTAAACTGAAGAGAATACTTGAGCAACTGCCATTGATCCGATAATCACGCCACAAACAGTAGCTGCTGCTCCGAGGCTGACTGAATAGTCATCTGCAGTTGGCACGATGATGTATGTGTTCACCATGTAAAGAAATGTATTCGCTAGGTTGAGGAGCAGCGACATGAAATGGTAGCTCTGGTCATCGACGAGATCGTCTGAGCCACTTTGCATATCTTCTGGAATGATAAGGGCATGTTGTCCTATGAATTGCAGTAAGTTTGTTGCGTGTGTAAGCTTCTGTACTGAATGATTTATTTGTTCTATGATAGGGTCCTGCGGCATAAGAAGTAAAGGTTAGCTCATTCCATTTTATATCTGATCTTATCATGTAAACATCTAACAAGAAAATGCTAAGATAAGATACCTTTAAGGTAATTGATGGATGATCATAGATGGATGGAAAGTTTCCTTGATGATCTTGGAGAAATGCAAGGTTGCGCGACAAAGCGCCGACTACAGCCACAATACCCTGCACCCACAAACTGCATCATAAGTACACGAGGTGTTAAGCACCAATAAATATAAAAGGAAGAAGATGACGTCACAGCCCAAATTATGTTTTGAACATGCAAGAAAGAGAATTTACCACTTGCTTGAAGATCTGCTGAAGCTGGGAACATGGATGGTTTGCGCGAGTGGAGACGTAATAGTCTGTGAACTTATAGCCAAAACGCTTATCGAATTTTTTGAGTATCTTCCGGATACCGGTAGCATTCATATCAACAAATCTAAGGAGCTTCATAAGATCAATTCCAACCTCCCTATAGGCCTCTCGTAGCTCAGAAATTTGGGATGGATCTGATTGTTCCATAAGTAATGCACGTTGTTCTCCCAGTTTCTCGATCCTGCTAGCAAGATGGCCTTGTTGTTGCAGAAGGAAGAGCACGATCTTTTCAATCTACACGAAAGAAACTTGATTTTAAGTTTTTTGTTCAAGGAATGCATCAACAACTCATGTATTATCTTATTTTTAAGTAACTTGATGTAAATCTCCCAATGCTTAATACAAAGATACTTAGAGCTTATGCGTATTCTCAAAAAATTTTTGAAGCAAACTCAGGTCTATTTTACCTGATCGTCAAGCATCCTTGCGAACTCTTTAAGAACCTGTTCACGATCTCTTCCACCATTCTGGGTTTGCTGCACATACTGCTTTACCTTTTTCTTCATCATTTTGTAATTAATGTAGTACCTATAATAGCAAAAAGAAAGAATTGGCAACAATATTGGCTTCTGTACAAGATTCAGTTTCCTTTTACAACTTGTTTCAGTATATCACAGTTCACAAATTTCATTTATATCTTCATAAGAAAGGCACTAATTGAGCAATCAAACAATATCTAAATTGTGTTTTTTAACACATATATCTAATTTATGCATATCAGACCAATGCAGCCACATGGTAGAATGTTAGGTAACTTTCAGAGTTCCAAATCAACATACTCTTTCCACTCCTCCAATTGGTCCGCCATCAGTCTCTTCCCGAAATTAACCATCTTGGCGTTTTACTGAGGAACCTGAAACTGCATGGAATCATTAGCATGACGCTAGTCGCTAGAGACAATAATCGATCAGCTCGAGTAGTACAACATTTTTAAGGTTCAGTTCAGAACAACAGACAGCCAGTGCTGTTTGTTCAGAGTTCAGGAAATACAACTTCCTACTGAAGCAAAACATGACGAAAGCGATATAAAGTGATCATCTATAGATTTCAGCAATAGACCTATGCTTAAAGAAAGAAATTTAAAATAGTATGTACATGGTTAGTGCCAAAGTGCAGATCAAGGCTCAACATGAATAAAGGCATAAAATCTCATAGTCCAACATGTCAGTGACAGTGAGTACATGGAAAACGACAGAACTTTTAACCCTGAGAACCAAAGATAATGTTAACATGTCTGCAAAAGTTCAAAATATTCGAGACAGATCCAGAACGACAGGGCACGTAGCAAGAGACACAGAATCATCCCGTCACATTTTCTGATAAAATCCCTGGTCTCCTTTTAGCGATGCCCAACTTAGGATTCAGAACCACATAAATGGCTCAATGGTCTTCCAAGAGCCAAGCTAAGCATCTTATGACAATATGGTTTGTTGCCTTCCTTGTTCACACGCTTCCTTAGCAAAGAAATAAGCATAAAGTTGTGCCAAGTGCAGCTGCTGCTAACACTGTACTATGAAACTTTTTGGAAAGAAGACAGTACTAGGAAACTGAGGGTGCATATTTTTTCCTCCTGTTGTTTTGGACTCCGGAGAGACACTAGTAAATTAGCCAGTACACTCGGAAAATGAACCATCAGCCGAAATGCTGAAATAGGGTGTATTGATCAAATCATGATCAGCGAGCGTTTCTCTTGTAAATACCCAATGTAAATATACTCATCAACCTCCCAAGGCATGACTGCTTGTCTAGGTGAGTTAGCCATTAGGTACACCACCTGAAATCTGATGATGGCCTATCACCATTATTGGAATGTTTGTCCAAAAGAAAGTGACTCGTGTTTGTCATTTCTTCCCGTTAATTCACCATCACTAGTATGGAGAGACAGGAAAGGGCCAAAAGGCAACGTAGGGTGGCATTGGCAATCAGAAAGGAAGAAAATGGTAAATAAAAAGAGCAAAGATTGAAACGAAATTAAAGGCACGTAAATGATCACAATCACAAGCAATTGAAGCAAAACGAGCCCCTGATCCTTATGCAAATCGTATTTTTGGCAATTCGGCTTACACAAGCAAAGCAGAAAAGATTAGCTATTTTACCGCGCGTTCTTCGGCGGCGACTCCTTGATTTCCTCTCCTCGCGAAACGATCTCCTCGGCGGTTAGATGACCATCAACAAATCAACCGAATCATATCGAGCGCGAGGGCAGAATTATCACGGACAGTAGTTTCTCTCCTCCTGTCCTCCAGTTCCAGCTGCGGCACCAATGAATCATGCATGCACCAAGAACACGAATCAGAAATCACACAATCCAACCAGAAAAAGAACCATTCCCTGCATGCATGCAGGTGTGGAGATCGCTTACGAGGGATCCCGTCGAGAGGCTGCAACCCGGGGGCGAACACGCAATGGAATTTGCAATTCAGAAGACGCGAGGGCAGCAACGGCTAATGCTGGGTTGCGCTTGCGCCTGCCTGCGTATGTCGACACTGTGTGTGTGTGTGTGTGTTGGGCTCAGGGGAGATGAGGAGGAGGGGCCGAGGGGGGAAGTATTTATAGCGGCAACGGGCTGCGAGGCTGCGACTGCGAGAGAGAGGACATGGAAGGGGGTGGACCTCCTCTCGCCGAGGTTGTGGCCGGGACCGGACGGCCATAGGTATGCGTGTGTGGAGCCTGGTCGCTGCGGCCGGTCGCTCTCGGTCGAGTCGCGGACGTTGACGTGGAGGGATTCGACCGGGACGGCCCCGTTTTGGCGTCGCGTGGCCGTGGCCGTGGCCAAAAACGCCTCGGCACCCTCCACCTAGTAGTAGTTGTGTTGCTACTGCATGCGGTGTTCGCCTTGGCTTGGATCGGATGGAGATGGGATGGTCGCTGGTTCAGTTGTAAGGGTCAGGCTCAGGGTTCACAATCTTTGGAACAAATTTTCCGAAATTTTGGATCCATCGACGGTAGTATATGCCTCTTGCAAAAAAAAAAATGAATTTGTTTGAATTTAGCAAAAATGTGTTTAAATTCAGAAAAAATATGTTCAATTTTCAAAACTTCTCATCCAAATTTTTTGTCCCTTAATTTCCCCTTTTTGCATTCCAAGATATAAAACCCTGGTCAGGCTCTACCCCTCTGGTTTGTCTTTGTTTGATGAGTTTTTAAATTGTTGTTATTCTAATCCATATGTCTAGATTAAGCCACAACTCAGAACCAACTAATAGGAAATTTCTTATATAAGAAGTATGAATTACATCCCAAATCTCTATATCCAGTGGCGAGACAATGGGCCATGGATAAAATGGAGATAAATAGAGAAATAGCTCTCCCGTCTATCCTTGATGGAGAGTGTGGCGAATCCAAAGACTAGGTTTAGGATAGTGTGATAGATGATAATGTCATTTCATTTCTTTCTCACCAGTCCATGACGCAACACCAGCTGATGGCATTCGAATAGTTTTTGTATGCGCTCTTCTGGCTTATCTTTGGCCTTCGAAGTCTCTTCCCGTCCCCCCGTCAGGGTTTGTACCCGTCTCGATAGATTTGGGCCTGGTTCAAAGACTTTACAAGTAGTTCTAAGACTTGAGCATGTCGTAAAGACCCATGTCTGATTCGAAGACTTAATCTAGGTTCAGAAGAGTTGGCTTCCGACTATTGGAGGAGGTGTTGGGTCCCTTCTCCAATACCTAGTATGTACATAACTGAATTATGATGAGATTATTATACATGATTAACCTTGTTGGCGCTGTTGGTGTAACAACCCTTTCTAGCATATACTAAGTTTTCCTAGCCTAGAATATAGCATCACTTCCAAATTGATCTTTTTGGACAAAACAAAGATAAAAAGGAAAATCAAAAGAGCCGTAGGTGCGCTAAAAATGATAGCACTCATCTGCATTGACGTTGATCAATAAAACAAAGCCTTTATCAATGATAAAAACGTAGTATAATTTTTTAAATTGGTTGAACTATCTGCTATAGAAGTATCAACTGGTTGAACTATCTGCTATAGAAGTATCAACTTAGTCCTGTAATTAAAGGCTCAAAGCTGCCAACTTTAATGCTAGTAGTATTCTCGTACACGAACTATGTTAATTATTACGGTCCTTAAGTGGTACTTTCTCAGTTCATGAATATAAGTATTTTGGGATATCCATGTAGTCTCTAATACGCTACTTTGACCAATAATATCTATAAAGATAAATTATTTAAATAGAAACAGTTGTATATTATGATAGTTTATTTTACGATAAATCTAATAACATTATTTTTACATCATCAATCTTAATAATTTTTTAGTCATCATCAATCTCAATGATTTTTTAGTCAAAGTTGACTTAGCACTTTTTTAAAAGTGATTGTATTTGTGAACAAGGGCAGTACTAAAATAGTACCAAAATCTTTAGCTTAAAATTTGACTCGAAAACCATAGAATCACTCTAATTAGGTCGTTTGTTCCAACTGCTTCCATCATTTGTTCGTTTCCACCACTGCTTCAAACTCCAATTAGCTCACAGGCGATGTATCTTTCTGATAGAAATACAAGGTAAAGTGTAGGTGTCAAACTGTCACTCGATCAGTTCTTACGGAATAAACCAGAGAATATTCAAGATACCTGCTCAAAGTCTCGTCGGCTTTCGGTAATGGGGAATCCAGACGATCACATCGAGACCGCGACCTCTTCCATTTCTAATCGAGGTCACTTGCTGGTCATGAAGCAAAAGGTGTAGTAGAAATGGATGATATTTGTCTAAAGAATCTCCAAAGGTGTGGTTAACGTGCTGCACTATGATATTGCCATATTGGTTGATACAGCCAATCATTCTGAAATATCTTAGAAATGTACAACCTTTTACTCCTTTCTATATTCGATGAAATTGATGCCCTATACCAATTAAAAAAAATCTTAGAAACAGTTTGTGCTTCGCGCTGTTGATTGCATATTTGCATAATGAAGTTAGTATATAAAGTCTAAGGGGTGTTCGAATCAGTTTATTATGCTGGCTTATAAGCCACATGTAAAACGAAAAAATTATTAGTATATGATTAATTAAGTATTAATTATTAAAAATTTAAAAAATAAATCTATTTAATTTTTTAAGATACTTTTATTTATATAGAAAGTGTTTGTAAAAAACATACTATTTTATGTTTTAAAAAATATGTTAACAAAAACTGAGAAAGAAGCGACAAGCAAGAAGCAAAAGCAAACGTCATGAAACTTGTTATAATGATGCATGGTCTCAGCGAGACAGCGGCTCAACTGCAAACTTATCGTCTCGCGTTCAATAAACACGTGATTTCACTTTGTGCTGCAAATACATTACATATTTACAGAAAGCTTCAGAGCAGAAAGCTTCTGAGGAAAGAACAAATTGGTCTGCACACGATGGTTGGTACCTGCAGTACTTTTGCATTTCTTTTTGAAAAGAGGCAAGGGCTTTTGCATATGATAGGCGCCGTGTTGATGGCTCAAAAACTCCACGTGATTATCAACAATTCTCTGGGAGATAAATTAGCACAATGACACACAGTGCATTAGGTATAGAAGTTACAGCACATTCCAAGAAAGGAATAAGACAGGACAAAGGACAGAGCGTGGACTATGTTCTTCTCATAGCTACATGAATCCTTGTATTTGTAAGTTTTCTTCGTGCTAGCAATTGGGAAGTTTCGGTTGATATATATGCATATCACTTTTGCAGTCTTCAGCGTTTGTCCCTCCATGGAAACATCGGTGATTAAGTAAAAGGATAGTCATCTTAATCCCAAAAGCTACGAACAGCAAAGGCTTCACACTACTTTTCGTCGGCGGCTGTTGATATAGATGAGGATAATAGGGTCCACGAAGTAACCCACCCACTGCCACTACAATATTGTTCAATCAGGTTCGGGATGGTACAAGTGGACATCACTCGTCTGCACCTTCTGTCGTTGAGAAGACTTTATTTTATCCTCACTTATTTACTGAATGTGGCGAATCGACCTTGTTCTTTGTCATCCAGCAATTCTCATATCTGTGCCAGACCACCAAAGAATATTAAATTGCTAAAAATAATTTAAGCTGTATCCCAATATATGTTTACGAAGAAACATATTGAACTCGCACACCATTTGAAATCAACAAAGCTTATCCACCCAGGTCGATACTTCCTCCGTTCCAAATATTAAGTTTGAGTACAAGTTACTATATTTGGTACGAGGGAGTATAATATTTGTGTTACGTTCAATGAGTAGCATCATTACTGTTCTAGATAGGGCTGATCTAAAATATTTTCAGGATAACTAGAAACTTTTTTAGATAATGAAAATTTATTCTAGCCTTTGCTTTAAAGAAGCTATATCCAAATCACAGCTTGATGGATGACTAGCAACTAGCATCTAATTTAGTATGATGTATTTTATAATGCTCTCTACTGTTAGTAAAATTAATCTAGACCGTTTATATTTTCTAATCTAATGGATCAGATCTATTTTACTAGCACCTTAACCATTGGTAGTAGAATAATTTTTTTTATTGGTAGTAGAATTTGTATATCAATGATTAAGATCACTTCTACTGGTGAAATACTAGTAGTATAATTCTACCAGTAGAGAGCACCATAAAGTTACTCCTTTAGTATACACACGAGCATGGGCTATCTTGCTTTCCAACCAAGGCTATACATTTTCAAACCTAATATCCTTATATCTGCTCTTCCAAGTAGATAATCAATTGTTTTAATTCTAATTCTCTGATACAATGTGTGGTAGAAAAATTACAGTGTAAGTATTGGAATTTATGGTGTAAAAAAAGTTGACTATGTTTTGGCAAAAATACGGCGCTATAAATATAACTAGTCCTTTTGTGATAAATGTAGTGTAAATATTTTGTTCATACCCTTTAACAATATATGTAGTTTTGTGAATTTACTCATTACATTTACATTTTTATATCAATACCGATGAAACTAAAAATTGGAAATGTGGAACATAACTAACCTACACCCTCTAACAAATCGTACAAAACATAAGTCGCTATCTGTCGGCGAAATGGGACAGGGGGTCCCACATGCCCTGGGGACGCGTGGGTCATCGGCCACGACAGTTCCCCGGGGGTCATCTCTCCATCGGCCCCGGGCTCGTCCCCGGGACGTCATCGCCATCGGCCCCGGGCTCGACCCCGGGGCACTGTAGCCATCTGCCCCTGGCTCGACCCCGGGGCGCCGTCTCCAGCGGCTTCGCTCCCGGGCCCGGGCACCGATGCCCCGGTCCCGGGTGCCGATCCCCCGGTCCCGGATGCCAATGCCCAGGCCTGAGGCCGACCGACTCGACCTCAGGAGCCGATCGCCACGGCTCCAGGGGCCGACCCACCCGAAGAACTCGGTTGACCAGCTCCCCAAATATTCGCATTGATGATGAGGTGACAGGACGCCTCCCGCCTGTCTCCCGACAGCATCCCCATGATCTGATCGCCCGACAAGAAACCGACCAGACAGCCGCCTGCAGCAACCAGGCGGCGAGATGACCAGACGTGCCCTGCACAGCCGCCCTTCGCAGGTGGACAGCGGCGACTAGACGTTCTCCAGCGCGGCGCGGCAGACGGGCGCCGACCAGCCACCCTCGGCGGCTGACCACAACAGCAGAGCCAGGCGGCGACTAGGCATCCCTCCGGCGCAGCGCAGCAGGCGGAGGCGTGCGACAAGACAGTGCCTTCTCTCTCTCTCACCATGTACTGGCACTGTGGAATCCCCTTGCTCTATAAAGGAGGATTCAAGCCACCGGTGAGAGGATAGACTCAACTGAGGACCTCTAACTCCCAGTTCTCAGCACCCGAGCTCATTCTCAACCTACTGTTCTTCTTCTCTGGCTCCGGCCGCGAGCTAGCTTCACCTTGTAACCATAATTCCACATTCATCCACCTCATAGCCAAACACACAGGAGTAGGGTATTACACTCCGGCGGCCCGAACCTGTATAAATCCTCCTGTCTCCCTTGTGCGTCGATCCCTTCTTTCGAACCCCGCGATTACTACGCTTCGGACGGTCCGGACCCGAAGCGGATGGTCCGGACCCTTCTGTGTCGCCACGGTTCGGACGGTTCGGTCCCGAATCGGACGGTCCGGACCCCCTGGTTCCGGCTCAGGCCCCCTCTGTTCCGTCCTGAGCACCGATCCGTCTGACGCCACGTACGCCTGAGAACTACTCCCCTGGCCGAATTTCAAAGGGGGGTCTCCTGACTTCCCGCCGTCGAGGTTTCATCCTCCGACACTATCCCTAACCGCTAACAACCTCCTCACTCATCGATTCCAATGCTCTATTACTTCCATTCTCTCCATCCATTTATCGCCTTCTTGGCATGTCTCCTATATTTTTCCACAAATTGTGACATTTGCATTGTCATTATATCAATGAAGTGTAGACTTGTCCAAAATTTAGTCCCTATCGATCTGATCAAATCTTCATAGATTTCATCGTCCTCATCTCTCTTTCTAAGCACTATCACCACCGAGAGACAATAGCATCTTCTTCCAAGTTCCAATTTCGTCATCTTTGATCGTGGTACATGTCTTGTTGCCATTACATCTGACCAACATACAGTGATGACTTAAATAGCAGCAATCAAGAGCTACTCACGATGTCTAACGGGAAGTCCGATGAAGCGTGGATGTTGGACTCGGCTAGTTCCTATCATGTGACATTGAAGCAGTAGTGGTTCTTTTCATACAAATCTGGTATGTTTAGCATTGTTCACTTGGGAGATGACACGAGTTATTGTGTTGTTGGAGTGGGTGATGTCAAGTTCAAGATATATGAACGAGATGCTACTTCGGGATATAAAACACGAGCCAGGACTAAGAAGGAGTTTAATTCCACTTAAAAATCTACATGAGGAAGGATGATTGTATCAGGGTGATCCTGATGGGAACACCATGACGATCATTAAGGATCGAAAGACTGTTATGATTGGTGAAAGAACGGACTCATGTTTGTACAAGCTATAAGGGAGTGTTGTTGCAGGTGGAGTCATGAAAGACATGTATGCTGGTTGTAATAGGTCTTAGGGTAGAATTAGAGTCGAACTCTATCCTAGGCTTTATCTTAAATAGAAAGATGTACATGTTGTAACTGTATGGTGACTTAGCAAAAGGTGCTGAGAGGAAGAGGCTGGCTGACGGCATATCGGTTGAGAGTCGTTGTAACTCTGATACGCTGTAATTATGTTGGATCGGGGAGGAGCACCCGTATTTAGTACCTCGAGGATGTAGCCTTTGGCTGAACCTCATTAACAAATACCGTGCCTCGGTGTCGTCATCAATGTTAGATCTTCTTTGGCGTTCCTTCCATGTTTGGTCATTGATAGTTTATCGGTGCCGGTTTTCTAATATAACAAACCTAATAAGTTACCTAGCCCTACTCTTGTGCCAAATTTGGGCCACTCCACTCCTTCACCAAGCATCATGGCCTTACAAATAATGTGCGTAGGTTTAGTTGATACTAAATCAATCCTGGAAATTTTCATTGAAGCTACCATTTCGCCTACTTTTAGTGGTACCCTCCAAAGCCTATCAAGCCATTGCACCTGCTAGCACTATACAATACTCTCTATCTGTTCTATTGACACTGGCACTAGTCAAATTTAAACTTTGACTATTTATGTTTTTCCAAAAAAAAAATTAATACTTAAAATATGTTATATTATCAAATTATGCGTCACCATAAATATAACCTCAAAGTTTATTTATTATATAATATAATCATCATCTAAAAGTGTCTAAATGAGATAGCCGTAGTCAACAGTGACAAATTATTCACGAACTAATGGAGAACATGGTTTAATTTGTCCCTTTCACGGGAAGCGCTCCCAAGCTCGTGAGCGAATTGCCACGTACAAGTGTTCTCGTGGTATCGGTGCACATGGGCGTAACAGTAAAAACTCCAAAGTGGACGGTTAGCTAGCTTTTGGCTGCTGGCCTGCTGCTGCTGCTACGTGCAGTTACTAAGGTATGTACCAATGGATATTCTCTCGCCTTTCTGAACATCGCCGTCGTGGATTGGAAAGTGCTGGAAGAATCATCGCAAAGGTTTACGCGAGGAGCATTCAGCAGCAGCTCGCGCCACATACTACTGCTATTTACACTAGCCCGGAATCCCAGAAGTACGGTCCGCATCACGGTCACAATTACGTGTGTGCGCTTGGAGAAAGATACTCCCATTACAATTGGGAGAATCAAAGGCGAGCATCTGACATTCTACTCGATAAGATTGACGATTCCTATCACGATTCACTTGGCACGGCCGTAGCTACTACCTCTTCCTTAAAAACTATCATTTTAAGTTATAAATCTAAATATAACTATTAATTAAATTTATAGTAAAAAATAGTTTTTAAGAGATAGAGGTAGTAGCTAGCTTCTCTTCCGGTGGGAGCCGATGTGACACACGATCTAAGGACATTAGGACAAAGCGGAAAGGTTGCATTGATTAGAAGGAGTAAGCATTCATCATCAATATATTGATCATTGCACACAGTAATCGGTGTACCGCCTTTTTTTCCTACCGTTGTCGTGCAGTTTCCTTTCCAAACTTTTTTCCCTCGCAAGATATGTGAGAAGGGCCAAAGCAGAACCTGGGCCTCTCTAGAATCAGCTGCTGCCACTCCATGATCCAATGATAAGCTAATGGTGTCATCACCTGGAAATCATGGGCGTTGATGCCATTATGTCAACATCGCCTTGGCTCCTAGCGAGGCGACCACCTCGGTCGCGTGGATGGCACGGTGACCACAGTGGAGGAATCGATCGGCTTCCTGCGATTCTGGCCAGCGTGTACCGAGATGTCCGCGTGTGACAGATGCCGTTGTGCAGCTGGCGGCCTGATGGCCACGCCACCGGCGCTGCCTCTCGGTCCGAGGAAGCTGAGGCATAGTAAGGAATGGGCTGCCACTTGTGCTAAATCTGACGTGCTGAGGAATTTTTACTGTTACTAATTTAATTTTTTTTAATTTATAAAACTAATTTTCGATTTGAGTCATTTACAAATCTACCCTCTTGCCACAGTGGGCCACGGCGGTATTTAAAAACCGCCGTGGCCCAGGGGGGCGAATGGCATCCCCGTCAGGCGCGGCCAACGGCGCGGGCCGCCGTCAGCCCGGGGAGGTCACGTGGCCTTGCCGAGGCATTCGCCGCCGTCCCCCACGGCGGTTTTTTAGCATAGTGAACGGACGGTCCGCATAAGGATCGGACCGTCCGAATCCACGGCCAGCGCGACGAATGCATAGCAAATTGTTGTAACACGCGCTACCTACCTTAAAACAGTTATAACTTTCGCATACGATCTCGGAATCGGGCAAATAAGTACTCTACGGATATCTACAGAAAATTTTACATCCGCTTCCCCCCCACTTTGCCTGGTTTGTCCAAACAATTTTTGCGAAATTCAGCCGGGAAGATTGAGTTTTTGAGGTCTGAAGTTTCAGCACGGTTTTTAAAGCACACTCACAATTTTCTACAGGCCATATCTTACATCGGTTTGAGCTGCATCTTCACGAGATTTTGCTATTCTCGTGTTGCTAGTTGAGAAAAAAATATCAAAAAAAAGAAAAAAACATTTTGCAGGCGGCCCCCTGGATTCGGACGGTCTGATCCTTGCGCGGACCGTCCGTTCACTATGCTAAAAACCGCCGTGGGGGACGGCGGCGAATGCATTTTTGCATTCGGCCCCCTGGAGGCATTCGCCGCCGTCCCCTAGGGCGGCAAGGCCACATGGCCTCTCCGGGCTGACGGCGGCCCGCGCCGTTGGCCGCGTCTGACGGGGATGCCATTCGCCGCCCTGGGCCACGGCGATTTTTAAATATCGCCGTGGCCCACGGCGGCAAGAGGGTAGATTTGCAAATGACCCAAATCGAAAATTAGTTTTGTAAATTAAAAAAAAATTAAATTAGTAACAGTAAAAATTCACGCGTTGAGCCTGTGTGACAAAATTAACAGACGTTGGGTTGAGGAAAGAGAGGATAGATTTGCGGCCAGAAGCAAGTTTGGAGTTTTTTATTTTTTATTAATTTATGAAAATATATTTCTTTTTATAAGTTTATAGAAATATACTGCTCCCGCTCTTTAGGAGGTTTTTTAAATAAACCGGGCTCCTAGAGGATGGCTTAGATGACATGATATGAAGAGAGTTACGGCCTCGTGAGATATTTTGCATATAAGACACTTCCCTCTCCTGTATGGGCGCGTCGTCTAAATCAGGGCTCGCTAGTACATGCACGCGGCAGCCGTATGTATCCCCTCGTTAAGCACTAATCCCCCTCTAATTACTATCATTAGTATTTAATAATTCTTAATTATAAAGTAATATATAAATAAGCTGAGTTAAAAGTTTTAATTTCAGTTGAAAGTTTCGAAAATCTAATTAAAAGTTTCAAATTTTGGGTTGAGAATTTCAAAATTAGTAGATTTTTTTAAATTTTTAGTTGATAGTTTTTAAATTTAAGTTAAAAGTTTTAAAAATTAAATTGAAAGTTTTAAAATTAGAGATAAAAGTATTAAATTATTAGTATAAAGTTTACTCAATTTTTTAAATATTTTTAAATATTATTATTTTTAATTATTTTTTATTGTGCATGCATAGTGCGACCGTTGCTACGCACGCGTAGCAGCTTTTCTGATCTAAACCACCCTTTGGGAGGGGTTTATTAAAAAAACATCCTAAAGAAAGGTAAAAGAAAAATATATTTTTGTAAATTGATAAAAAATAAAAATAAAAAATCCGCGAAATTGGGCCTGCTTACGAAGGCCTCAAAGGATGTTTCTTTTGGTTTTCTTGATATGCCTCAAAGGATGTTTCGAAGAACCAAGAACAATCGAATTTCTTTTGGTTTATTTGTTGTCGCATCCTCTGCAGTAACATGTGCCTTGAGCTACAGTCCACAGTAGTAAAACACTTTAGCTAGAGTGTTCGAGTTTATTGCAAACAGGTTTTGGAAATTTTATGTTTTGGCTTTAACGGTGGGCCCTATAAGAATCAAAATCGCTTTCCCTTTCGCAATAGCTATAGTTGTCGACAACAGAGGGGCAATCTGTTGGACTGTGGACAGGGCCTCACTATATTTAGAAGCCTGGGTACTTCTACAAACAGCTCATCCAATAGTGAGCATCCATCTGAAAGATGGAGAAAAGGATTAGCAAACCACAATATTGAAGCTCAACTATGGATCTTACAGCTGGGCAAATTGATCTCAAGTGATCAACTACGGATCTTACAGCTGAGTACAATTTAGTTCAAAATTTGAACAAAGTGTTCCCTGGTACAAAACTTTGGTGTTAGTCTTGCTGCCATCTGCCATGCCAAATTCCTTAAAAAGAAGGAAATCAGGTACACCCGAGTCATCAACACACCACAGTGAAAAATGCTCGATAAATTGTTTTGAGAAAATTGGAGTTTCCTTAATACAGAGGCAGCCGAACAAAACCTTTATATTGATACATCCCTCTGAACTACCAGCACATCGGAACAACGCTTAGATATACTTGTTGGCTCCAGACTTCCAGCGCTTTACATATTACAAGAAATTATTCCCCTCACGTGAAACTCATTCCAGGACAGAACTCTCGTCCATGATGAGACTTAGATTATACTCTTAACTGCAAGGCGATCCAATTGAATCTCATACCCTTGGAGAATAAATGTAGGACATACAAGAACAGAACTGGCCGCCAACCTCACCTTAAATCGTTATGCATGTGCTTTTTAAAAATCCCTCAACAAATATAGGGGGAAACTAATCTAGAGTACACTATATTCATTTGGTTTGGGATCCCTCAATAACCCATTGCCACACCTTAAGCTCACCAGTTCCATCCCCAGTAAAAAATAAACCACCAGGGCCAACTTGTATTGCCCTTATTTCCTGTTTGGAGAATATTCTACCCCTATCAATGAACCTACAAACCCAAAAAGGAGCCACTTCAGATAAACATCAAAAGTGAAATAAAATAATCTTAGCATGGTAACTTTCTTACGATGGCAGGTCATATAGTCGAACAGTGTTGTCATTTAACGAACATAGTAGCACAGGTTTTGATTGTGCATCAGGCATGCCACTGAGGGCAAGTGCTCCCTATAGAAAAAACAAATTCATTAGAGCAACGAAAAGAAGAATTTGACATGGCATGTGTTTTTCAAAGTTTTGAGCAACAGAGGTGTCATGCTATATAAATAATGGGAAAGATTGATTTCTTAAAGGCAAAAAAAATGTGCTACCAAGAAAAGGCTCATTCATAAAGAACTAGTGCTGACAGAACAGAAGTGATTATTCTGAATTCAAAATGGCAGCACACCAAGAAGGTATTAATGTAGTCTACAGCACATGACTCATACAACATGTCATTTTACCTGTGTACAGATTTCCTTGGACTTATTAACTTCATTTATAGCGTTAAATCTAATTCAGTATATCACTAGACTTGCATGTGTTCTAGGAAAATTTGCATAAGAAACATATATATTTTCTAATAGATGATGCCTGTGAATACATTAAATCCCATATAACGCTAAGACGTTTATTTTAGGCAGTTAAATTGAAGTTCCTAAAATCACCACCTGAATATGACTATGTGAATCATTAGAGAAATTTTGGCTCCATAGCATGAAAGAGTGGCAGGCAAAGCCATTAGAAGAACTCACTGATCGAGTTCCATTACTACAGAAAAAATTGAAAATTTAAAGGGGAATGTCATGCCATGCGCTATGCAGGCTAGGTGCTCATACCCGATTAATGCCTAGTGCCTCCATGAACCTTGGTAGCTTGTGGCTCTTGTGCCATAAGGGCACTAATTTGTATAAAAGCCAGATGAAGTGCATAAACATTAAATATTGAAACGATTAAATTGACAGTCTAATTGTTGTTGAAGTGCTTGCAAAACCAGTGAACTTGTCCAGTTCGCTCAAAGGCCCAGCTCTAATAAGTAATAACTATGTCTTAATGGTAGACATTGCTAATATGTACTCCCTCCGTCCCAAAATATAGCAAGTATTAGTCCTTGGCGTGGCTATTAAGGAGGGGGGTAAAAAGACTTGTTTGCCTCCTTGGGGTGGATGAGGTGTGGGCCTGGACTAGACGGGTGATAATAAAGGCAAGGACTAGTATGGGTAGTTTAGTGGTAAAAATCACCTTTTACAAGTACTAGGTTGTTATGTTTGGGACAAAATTTGAACTCTAGAAGTTGTTATATTTTGGAACGGAGGGAGTACATAAATTTCTGATTCATGATGATCTTACACTTGCATATGCAAAATTTGATGCTAGTGTCTCAAAGCATTTAGAAAGGGGAAGTGTAAAGAAAATCCTAAATTCCTAATGGTAAATTCAAAGGAGTATAAACCTGATCACTGAACAGTGCTATTTATACTCCCTAATAACTAGGGCAAGAGATGACACCCATTGACTAAAACCATATATAGAAAAGCCTAAAATGGTACTCCATTCTTTAATAACCGACACACTGTTGACCATTGGTATCGCACTTTGACCGCAAATTACTTTTAAGTGATTAGATTTTGATGAATGAAAATTGTATGGTTATATTTGGGACACTACACACTTCAATAATATAAAATATTTTCAATTATGTATATTTTTTTGGCTAAAAAAGAAGTGGTCAAAATTTGAAATTGAATAGGCCAGTGTCAATTATTCAAGAACGGCGGTAGTACTGATTAGAAGTTAGCCAGAAAGGGTGACATGTTTTTGTGAAAATGAACAAATTATATAAAGATCTAATAGATCAGGGTGTAACAGTTCAACATAACAAGTGTGCTATCACTTATCAAAGTGTTGAGTCACATACGTGCTCCTCTTTGTGTGTATAAGTTACTTCCAAACTACCACTTTCTGTAGCTGCCCAGACCTGAAGAAAAACAAAATGTAGAAGTATGAATACAACGACAGGATAAAATGTGAGTACAGATCTGGAGTCTGAAGAAGAACGAGAACAAAATGAAGAGGTGTGAAATGCATTGAAAAGGGTAAGTATGAAATGTGAATAGGCATATCTACAGAATTGTTCAATAATAGAAAGTCAAGGACAGAGACTAACTTTTATTGTTTGATCCAAAGAACAAGATAATAGGAATTGATCCCAGCACAATACAGACATAACAACACCTGAATGATCAGAAAGAGTCTGTATGCACTGCAGTGTTGCCAAATCCCACACCTGAAATATTTTGCCTTCTGTTATTACTAATAAATAAAAGTAAGAAGATATCATTCTAATCATATGAAACAATGCATGTGCAATCTAATGGACGAACACATATGCAGGAAAATAAGTGATGTCAAACAAAAGGGTAGTATTTTTTACCATCCTTGGGACGTACTGAGGGGTATAGCATCTCCAAGTAGTAATCAGGAGTATATACCTCATGATTAACACTGAAAATACCTATACCTCCAAAATACCTCCCAAGGACTGGAAAATAACTGTTAAAGTGAATTCATATGACAAGACATGTACATCAAAACAGAATTGATACATCAAGCTTTCCTAAGATAAGAAGGAAACAAAAATTACTAGGAAAACTTACAATCATAGCACCATGGAAATAACAGATTTCAATTCTCAAATAGAACAGTGAGGTTTTCAATACGTATGGGAGCAGGGACCATTTGCATGTTAGTATGTATTCTAACAGGAGGTCTTGGTACTGGTGCTTTTATAATGCTGCAGAAAAGAACTTTCCAAAATACTAGTTGCAAATGTTCTTTGTGCCAATTGACACATCACAACAAAATGTGCACACCAACCGAATGATGCAAGTGCCTGTTCTAAGTAATTTATGGTAGAAGCTTGCACCGCCTGTAGTAAAAGTGCCAAAAGCAGATGCATCATTATTGATTTGTAAAACCATTAAATCTCAGCTTAGATAGCATTTATTCAGAGAAAATGTAATATTTTTTTAAGTCTGATTATTGACTCCAGGTAAATCAATTACCAATTTGTAGCACTTAAATTTATTAGAGAACACTAGAATTGTATGAACATATGCAGTACAAAGGATCTATTGATAATGCAAAAGTATGCACTGTAAACTTCGAGCATTAGAAACACAACGGATGGACGCAATTGAGTGGGCAAGTTATTATAAATCCATGAAGTATTAAACACTAACAAGATGTATGAACTGAACACGCAACAGAGCTTCCAACATCAGAGTGTCTGTCCAAGAATAAACATGAATAGGAGTGAACAAGAGTGCACAAGTTCTCCTTACTCTAATGGTTTTATCCATTGAACCAGAGTAAAGCCTCATGGCTCCTACTACTAATGATACGACAGCAAGCTGATGCCCAACAAGAGAAGCAGCTGGCTCAAAACCATTTGTTGCTGCACTAAATCTCCAGGCCAAAATCCGACCATCCTGCACCAAGAGAAACACAAGAGAATGAGTCAACATAGTAAATTACATGTACCAATAAAAATGTTAGGACCAAACATAAGCCAAAAGTATGTGAAGTTTACTTGTGTTGCGGCAAAGAGGAGCTCATTGCCAACAGCAAGTGCATAGACTTGGCCCGTTGGCCCAGTAAGGTTCATTTCCGCTTGTGTTTGCATATTCCAGACCTACATGAACAGGTCAGACAGTCAGAAACGCACATGAACACCATAACCCCCACACCATTGAAGCAAAGTCACAAATCTCAGGTTCAATTTCCCTACCTTCACAGCATCAGGAATTCCAACAAATAACCATGGCCCCTCACTGATCATGCATCCGATCTCACGTCCCATATTGATGACACCAGCACACTAACACACCACCATATAGCAGATAATAAAGTAATGTCACACAGAACAGAAGAGCCTCTGAAGGGTACATTTCAATGATGCCTCAGCTACCTGCCCAGTTTGGCAATCCCACATGCGCACAGTTCCGTCCTTACTCCCAGAATACAGCTTGTCTGACCCAGTCGGCAGTGCAATCCCCGTCACAACCTGATGGAATACACAACAATTTGGAGTTAGAATGCCAGGTCTTTTTACCAGACGGGTGTATCGATCCGGGAAGCGAGCACCTTCTCGTGGCCCTGGAGCGGAGTGAGCAGCGTGATGCTATCGCTCATGCAGTAGGTGTGAGGGTATCGGCACTTCTCTCCGTAGCTACAGTCGCCGGCGAGGAAATACCTGCAGGGACGGTCGGGCACCTTGTGCCTCGGGCCGCCGTCTGCACCTCCGGGGCCCCTCCCCCATTTTTTCAGCCCGCCGCCGCCACGGCCCCCTCCACCTCCTGAGTTGGGATTCCGCCAGACGTTCCCGCCGGCGCCGGCGCCGTGGTTCGTGCGCTTGGTGGTCGCCTCGGGGAGCTCGCTGTGGAGGTAAGGGCAGGGGAAGCGGTTGCATCGCCCAGCGCGCCAGTGGATGCAGACCTTCCCGGAGGTCGACGAGGAGGCGGCGCCGTTGGCCGGGCCGAGGCGGTTGTGCACGCGCTTGTTTCCGAATCGACCGTCGGTCTCTATGTCCATGGGCGGCGCTAGGGTTTGGCGGGACTCGGGTCAGAGGTGCAAAAAGGGGAGGAGGCAATCGGATATAACCGGTGGTATATGCGGGCGGCGGCGGCTAAGGGAGCGCCGATATACGGGGAGCCAGGTTGCGTGGAGGCGACGCGGCGGGGGCTCGCCGGAGTGGGTGAGGAGATCCGGATCGGGGAGAGAGAGAGAGGAGAAGACGCTGATGGGTGGCCCGAGCTCCGCAGGTGAGCTGGGTTTTTCGTGGACCGTAGGCCGTGGCCGATATAGGTGGCAGCTGACGTCGCGTATTTCAGTCCTTGGGCCGAACTTTATGTAAGGTCCATTTGTGAAGGAAAACGTAACAAGCCCAAGACAAGGAGAGTTTGGACTTGCGAGTGCTACAGACAAAATGAACTCGGCGTTAAAAGGAGACACAGTTAATGGGCCTTGAGAAAAATTCCTGGAATATTTCTGTCGACACGGCTAAATATTTCTGTGGATGGGCCAAATTTACCTTTATTTGGTTCTCATCAGCAACGACGTTTAAAGGAGACAACTTTATAAATAGACCTAAGCATAATTAGGCCTAAAATGCCTACATGGCGTGGGCTTCTCAAATCCAGTCTACTCCGTCCGTTTCAAATTAGTTATTATTCTAGATTTGTTCTAATTTAAGTATTTATATTTTTATTATCAATTCCTAGTAATATGTATAGTTTAATAACATGAGAATGGTATATTATGGAAATATTTTTATGGTGAATCTAAAAACATAAATATTATAATGTTAAATTATATAAATTTATAGAAATAAATGATTAAAGATATACATATTTAACTTAGAATAAAACTAGAATGTCAAATAATTCAAAATGGAGAGAGTGGTTAAATTCGCCCCGTAGTATAAAACAGCCACTTGTGTGTGCAAGTATGTTTCGGCTCTGCAGACTTGCAGTGTTGAACTGTTGGCCAGCAGGTTTCACCTTAGGGTGCGTTCACATCTAATAGTATTAGGGTGAAAAAATTTTCGTTTTTCATGAGCATGTTTTTCGACCTGTTAAATGGTGAGTTTTTTTAAAATTTTTTATATAAAAGTTGCTTTAAAAAATCATATTAATCTATTTTCAAATTTAAAATAATTAATAATTAATTAATCATACGCTAATGATTCACCTCGTTTTGCGTGATCTTTTTTCTCTTTGCTCATCTTCAAACTATCCCTTAGCCAATTCAAAAATAAAACAAGCCTTGAAATTTTAACTCTAAGTCAATAGATACTCTTTTTTTTAATAAATAACGCCGTTGACTTTTGACATGATGTTTGATTATTTGTCTTATTAAAAAAATTTAAGTAAGTATAATTTATTTTGCTATGACTTGGTTTATTGTTAAAGAAACTTTAAACATAACTTATATTTTTATAAGTTTACACTATTCTTTTGAATAAGACGAATGGTCAAATATCACGACAAAAGTTAACGACGTTATTTATTAAAAAAAGGAAGATGGTACTTCTCTAGTTACTCCCTCTATTTTTTTTAATAAATAACGCCGTTTACTTTTGTACATATATTTAACCATTCATCTTATTTAAAAATTTTATACAAATATGTAAAAATATAGGTAATTCTTTAAATATTTTTAATGATAAAAGACGTCACAACAAAATAAATGATAATTATGTAAATTTTTTAAACAAGAAGAATGATTAAATTTATATTTAAATGTCAACGACGTCATCTATTAAAAACCAAAAAGAGTAGACCATAGGAGTTTTGCATCAACCAAAAAAAGTGTAATCAGACAACTTAATTTTGTTATTCCCCGGCCCTTAGTCGGCACAAAATGTTTGAGCATGCAGCAAAGACAAATCTGTAACATTCAAGCTTCTGACACTCCGGTTCATGGAAAAATTTAATCAACCAAAACGATTAGTTGAATCAGATCCAGAAAAGAGAAAAAGGGAAACCGAAAAGGAAACGGATAAGCCTACCACGGCCCATCGCACACCGGCACAGCCACACGAACCACGGCCTCAAACCGGCAGCCGGAGCCGGCTTCTGGTTCTCTCCGTCGCCACCGCCGTGGGCGTGCCTCAAAATGTCACTGCCCGGCGGCATCAGCACCACCGCGTCGAACCTTCTAGCCCAGCAAAATCCCGCGAATCCCGAGAAATCATGTTCTTTCGGGGCGCCACCGAATCACCTGCATAGCCCGCGCAAGAAGAAGGCTGCAGTCTCGGTGGCATGCGCCGGCCAAGGCGAACAGCGATCTGTCCCCGCCGTCGCGTTGCCGCAGGAGGCTCGGGCCGGCACGTTGAGCGTCGAGTTCCGGACGCGGGACGGCTGCCGGCTGGGCATCTCCAGGTACCCGGACTTCGCGTACAATGCCCAGGGCGGCCGCGGCGTCGGCGTCGGCGCCGTGAGCGGCGCGGATAGTGGCACGGTTCTGGTCGAATTCGACGTGGCAAGCCTGTACATCCCGGCGATGTCCGGCGCGACGACCAAGTTCCTCGGGCTGCCTCTGCCGCCGTTCCTCGAGATCGACATCTTGCCCGAGGCTCTCCGCGGAAACATCGACCGAAGAAGTGGTCAGGTAACATCCATGTAATTGTCTCGTCACAATCATGTGCACGCTCTAGATTTCTTCGGGCAAGCAGAATGTCTAAACAATCTCTGGAGAAAAACAGAGAGATATTGCTGTAAGAATAACATGATCATGAACGTTCGTTTCAGGTTGATCTGAAGTTCAGGTCGAGGTTCTGCTTCTCCGTTGGAAGCATCTACCGAGCACCGCCCTTGTTCGTCAACACAACACTGACCTCCGAGGAGTCAAATGGAGCCATAAGACGAGGAACTGGAGAAAGGATGGACGGCGAAGGGAGATGCAAACTGGTAGGGGTGGCCGTCGTCGACCCCATTGATGACGTCTTCATGAACACCTTCCTCAGCCTGCCGACCGAGTGTATTGCTTACTTGAACGCCACCATCTCCATCTCTGAACCAAGCTGATCTTGTATGTTTCAGTAGATCTTATATGCGTGGTACGACGCATGAATGTTGCAGCACGAGACTTGCCTGCAAAGAACGGATTGTATTATGGCCAATGCCTCTTATTCGTACATATAGATACTATAAAGCGTAGATCCTGATGGGCTTGACTTAATATTTTTGTTCTTGAAAATCATATTTTGGCCATCTGTCCTTAGTGGATGGTATTAAATTTGCTACACTTTTAGGATGGCTCTCATTATGTTCGGTTGGACAATTTTTTTTTTAAGTCGGAACACACACACACTACACTCCCGTCCACACACACATGGGTGCGTTATAGTTTAAGAGCCTATTTGGTTGCTACCCTGAGTAATATGCCTGAGTATTTTTCATGTCTGAGGGTAGGCTGAGATTGCTTACAAGAGTTACCTGACCAAGCATGGCTCGAATTCAAAGAGGTGTTTGGTTGAAGCTCCAAGAACATGCCTGAGTGGATTTGAGTGTCAGATAGTGTTTGGCTCATATTTTGCCTGAGCATACACTCATCACATGGTACAGAGGTGGTGAGATTACCCTCTACATATTCTCATTCTTGTTCATATATGTAGAAAAAGCTAAACGTACAACATAAATGTATATATAAAAATTTGCAGATTTACAATAGAGAAGTATCAATTGTGAAATGATCTTCCATCTCATAACCACTCTTTGGTCGAGCCAATAATAGTATAACTTAAACAACATAAAAGTAAACCAGGGCTACTGCAAAGCTACCAGGTTATCAAACTGTCCAAAAAATTAGTACTGTATGCATATTTAACAGCTTGTTATAATATGCACCGCCATAGCACTTAAGTTAGTACTATTTAGCAACTGTTTAAACACAAATAGTATAGCAATTGCATAACCAAAAGGGTGCAACAAAAAGAGACCCTCATCAACCATGACAAGCTTTGGCTAACTAATATGCACCAACAAGTCAGCCGAGATTTGGATCATCACTAGATAAAAACTTGTAGATCCAACGCTCAAGGTATTCTTGACCCATGTTCATAAGAAAACTATGGTTAGCTTGAAGCTCTGGCTTACAAAGGTGCATCCCTACTCTTAACTTGTCATCCGGGTCTAAAGCAATCTTCTTGAGCATGTCCCATAGAGGAGTATTTGGATCTTGAGGGGCAACTGTCTGTACTGGTTTTTCAAGAGTGTTTTTTTTATTCTAACCAAGGTATTGTTGATCAACACATCAACGTCATCAGCATCATGAACTTGAGCTGTGGATTTTGCCTTTATCTTGTTACTCTTATCATTATGTGATTAGGGCAATGTCTTTTGCTTCCCGCACCTTTTAAAATTCTTTTTGTTTGGCTTTAAACCACAATTAGTAGATGATGAAACTTGGCTAGCAGCTGCACTAAGGGCTGCCACCTCCTTGCAATCATCACTGTCTGACTCCAATTTGTCCGAGTTCTCACCTCATGGAACTTTTGTATCAGCATAGGTTGACATATCGTTCAGAAAATCAAATTTATCATCTTCATCATCTTTGTCATCGAAATCAGCAGCACTTGAAGGATCTTCCATAAATGCACCATCTGCCGAGCAACCACTAAATAATTCTTGCAGCTTGTCAAAGAACTGGATTGGCTTTGAAAGAATTCCACAATCATTTATCTGCAAGGGAAAAAATTATCAAGAATTTATCATGGTATTAACAAACCAGTTGTATTCTAGAGGATAAGTAAGTACCGAAAGTGCATCCAAAGTAGATTTGGAGAGAGATAACATTTTAGTAGTCTCATTCCAGCCATTACCACTTTCATTTAGATGATGAGCTACAAGTGATCTTTGTGCACACCTTTAGGTATTTGAATTCCATTTGATCTTTTAAGTGCAGCCTTGAGAACTACTGAGTCATGAGCTGAACCCTCCCATCTAGCAAGCACATATGTAAACCTCAAGTCAAAGTCAACTGCAGCAAGCACATATTGCGTTGGATAGGGCTTCCAACCTCTAAACCTGTTAACTATATTAGCAGGGAGAAATGCAGGGACATGTGTGCCGTCAATTGCCCCAATGCAATCCTATGTTAGAAAAAAAATGTTGTTACAAAATTTTTTTTGAGGAAGGCATCTACAAATTAGAAGTTAAATAAATTCGACACGAGATACCTCAAAATATGGGTAGAATCGGCCCGAGTTACTATCTTTGAATGATTGTTTACTGACCTAAGTTGTATCATATCTTTAGCAAGATAACATAAAGCTCTCAACACCTTTGAAGTATTGACTCACTGTCTCACTTGATCTTTTGACAAAAAATCCAATCACACGATTTCTCAAATTGTGACTAACAGTGTGCAGGAACATAGCTAATTGTTCTTCAACTGAGACATGGATTGTGTCACATAGTAAACCACGATCTCGTAAATTGGAGGCAAGCTTCCAAAAAACTTTTTTCCTCATACGAAGTTGATTGATGCAATTGGTATCACTTCCATTGTACAAATCATCTAGTCTTGTTTGTCTGATCAGATCTCTATCCACCAAAGGCCCATATTTCTTTGGAATCCGTCTATTTTTCCTACGGCGTCGCCAATGAATAATAGTCGACACAGCAGATAAAATGCCCAAAGTTCTAGCTCGTTGCTGGACAATGTATTCGTGAGTATGATCTAAATCCATCTGAGCATCATATGACAAAATAAATAAAAAATAGGTGGAAAAAACACACATATTGCAATGGCTCACATAGATTTACTTCTAACAGATATGCTCCTTGCATAACAAAGCAACAAGAGAGGGGAAAAGCCAAAAAAAAAAGAAGAACTTGAGAATGTGTTCTCACCTTTGCAGAAGATCGTGGAAAATCTAGTGGAGGCTTTGCAATCTCACGTGCACACAGGGAAGGAGAAAGCTGAAAAGTTGATTCCCTTTCAGATCTGAAAAAGTGCTCTTCTTTTTCTACTAGCTCTCATGGACAGAGCTAAGCTAGCAGGTCAACCGATGTAGGATTTCAGTGGAGGAGGAAGCAGATGGCCACTGGATCTACAAGATGGAGCAGCCCCTTGGTCGTTGCTGCTACAGCCATGGATGGATCGATAGCGAATGTTTCCTATTATAACTCTATGGTAGTAGTGAGGAGGAGAAGTGGTAGAAGAGGAGTGATTCTACTCAGGCAGGTGGGGGAAAATGCTATGATTTGCTCAGGCCACCTTTTTGCTAGGCAAGTTTCTTCAGGCAGGAATCCTTAGGCTAAAATTCTTAGGGTAGCAACTAAACAGATGTCAGGCAGGTTACAGGCTTGGGCTCAGGCCAGGCTAGTTTGCTCAGGGTAGCACCCAAACACGCTCTAAGTCTAAAGGTATTGGAGGTAATGGCCATACCCATATGTGCATGTATTACCTCCTGATATTAAATCCTACAAATATGTGAGCACATGTACTAAGTCTAGGACTCTAAGGCATTGAACACATCCATACGCGCATGTACTACCTTTAAGCAGCGGTGGAAACATGATTTTTTTAGGACTCGGGCTAGTCCATGGTGCTTGTTAGCCATATGTTCAATGTATGGTGAAATTATATAAGCTTCTATAGGCTCTAGCACCAAGACCCTAGGCCTGGGTCCACCCCTACTCTTAAGATTAAATCCCCAGGAAAAAAAATAAGCACATGTGGTAAGTCTAGACTTGAATCTAAATAAATATGGACAGGTTATATCACAAAGACCCTAACAATTTGAGCCCCTACTGTTGGGCAATTTTCTTGGATGGTACGTTCCATCTTCACGATCCGAATGCAAAACACACAATCAGCTGTGGCCATGAAAAATGAACCAAACTAAAATGAAATGAATGTGTTTATGAAATGAACTCAACACCATTTGAATTTAGATAATTTTCAGGCGCACCGCACGTACCAGTGAATACGACTACTAATCCCAGACCTTACACTAAAGAATTTAGATAATTTTCAGGCACACCATGCACATGACTGCAGTGAAAGGGCTTCGCTCCAGCGAGGACCATAATTCAGTTCGTCGCCCAGCCCATGCATGTCCTGTCGTCCAAAGTCCCAAAACTATTTTTAAAAACAGCAAAATTGTATAAATAATTTGTTTGGAAACAAAAATAAAAAAATACTTTTGGTTTTGGGGGTCTGATTCTCAGTCTCCGAGCTAGCCCCTGAGGCTCTCAGAACGCCAACAAGAGGCAAGGCGCCGCGGCAAAACAGATGGATCATTAGATCATACTGATACTGCTATCAAGTGTCATCGACGCATTTGGATGCGTTACTATATCCGGTAAAGTCACATATTATACTACTGCTATAGCACAATGACATGTCGCCGTATATACTGTCATATCAACGAAGGTATGACGTGTACATACTAATTCCTCCTAAATTCCATGGCGGCCGGAATCATCGCGCATCATGTTTCTCCTCCGTGCGGACCGAGTCAAGCTAGCTAGTAGATCAACTCGTGACGGGGATGATGGCGACGCCGGAGCTAGCTCTCGGACGCTTCTGATCCTTCGGCAGCCGCGCGCCACGGGAAACGCACGGACGGGATAAGGACGGACTGGGTAAAAAGGCAGAAAGGCAGCGCGACTGCGCGAGCTGGCAAAACCGCGAAAGCCGTTGGTAGCGAGTACTGGTGAGTGGTGACTGGTGGGTCTGTGGCCTTTGTCCACCAACGCAACGCACGCGAGGTGACCTGACCTGAGACCTCACTCTCGACTGCCTTTTCCCGCGGCTTGCCAGCTTAGGCCCAACAAAGAGCTTCATTTGACACCGTCAAAGAATGTTCCATTGAATTTAACCAGCTTTCGCTCAACTGTATAATGTTGCTTTTGTGATAGATAAAGACTATGGGTCGTATTATATTTCGAGGCATGAATCGCACACCTTTTCTGTGCTGTAGAGATTCTAGATTTTCTTTTTACAAAAGTGAACAGTTTGGCAAATAAAAAAAATTGTGGCATTCGCTGAGGAAATGTGCACTAAAATGCCCTAAGGATTAAACAGGGCGTGTCCTGAGATTAATCACACTGCTGTAATACCCTAGCTTTTCATACCACATTACCAATTTAGGCCCCCCTGATTTGGAGAAAAAAAATATAGATAACTTGTCAGATTTGACTTCTATAGAAAAATTTCACATCCATTCCTTTGAAACAAAGGATTGTGACTCAGAATCCTATGAAATTCCTATATAATGGTTTAAGACAAGGAGATTTTAGAAAAAAGTTAGCATGAGATCTTATCTCATCGGAACTTTTCTTTGAGTCTTTATCTCTTCTCTAATTTATATGTTTTGTCATGGTACATTCAAACGGTCATTCCTGTAATTTTTTTGTGTTTTGCAATTCTCTGTTTTTATACTTGCATTTTGTAAAAATTCTATGTTTTTTATATTCTTGTGTTTTCTCAAACCCTCGTTTCAAAGGGGCCCAACGTGAGCCATATTCCCCGAAAAAAATAAACATTGTTGGCATAACGCCTAGCAATGTTGGATTGACCTTTTGAGCGATTTTATTGTGTTTGAGAAGGTACCAAGGCCATAATTTTAGTGTTAATTTTTGATATCTCATACACTTGTACCCTTCGGTACCAATATTAACATTATAAAATGTGGTATCCAGCAGGGCTGAAAACAGTCGGAAATGGTCAGGAACGATATCATCTTTATGGAAACGGTTCTCGGTCAGTCGGAAATTTTCCATATTCATCAATTTAACTATTTAGTGGCGAGTTCAATACGAATCTGACAGAAATTAGAAAAATCAAATTTGATATATGGTTAGAAACAATACCACTTTCACAGAAACGATACTCGGTCAGTCAGGAATTTTCGCCACCGTTTTCATCTGGTACCTTCTTACGAACCTTAGAAAATATCTAGCCTTTGGATGAAGTGACGATGCAAACATAAGAGAAGCTATGCATAATTCATCAAGTATTTGATCACTATGTAGGAGTCTAATTTACATGATTTGATTTTAGCTTATACATAATCACCTCTACTAATGCAGAACTAAGTATATTGACCACTGTGTGAAGCCATTGAATTCGCTTTGTTCTTCTTCTTCTTCTTCTTTTCTCTCCTTTGTTCTTGATGCACCAAATTAGAGCGTCGACTTTGCTTGGATTTGGCACTATGAACCCCTTCTAGCACGTGAAGATCGATTGGCCTCTCGCTAGGGTTTTAGGCAACAGACGAGAGAATTAGGTGTCCCTTTTCTCTTTGTCCCTCTCCCTCTTAAAGGCGCGCTGGTGGGGTTCAGGGGCCAATCCCGATAGGACTCTGTTAGTTAGTTGTCACTGATCATAATAACTTCTAAATTTATCTCTAGTTTCTTTCTTGTGTAGGAGGGAAAATCGGTGGATATTTTCCTCCCCTAATTCGTTTTGGTATTGGACCGAAACGATCAACTAACACACCAATATGGGAACAAATATTATGTCACACCCCGATCCGGCATTGCCATACAACGGCACCAAATAGGGCGTACCGCAGTAAAACAGCGCGAACTGCCTTTCCACGAAACCGCGATACCGATACCAGTCCCAAGACGTAGTGCTGGTATCCACAGAAATCAGATATGCATCATTGCAGTACCTTAATTAAATAAATAACTAATTAAATAGACATATACCTTAACTTACGTTGCAGCTTCGGAGCAAGTCGGAGACAGCAACAAACAACACAGAGGCAGCGGCAGCAGCGGAACAACAGACTAAGTCCCAACACATAGGCAACGGCTGGGAACCAGGACGAAACCCTAATCTTCACTTCACTGCAACTCCAGCCTCAGCTCCCGACAGAGAACTATATATATAGAGCAAGGGTGAGTACTTACGTACTCAGCAAGCCAAGGGAACTTAGGTGGTTATTACAGGCTTCAAGAAGAGGCTGGATATTTTATAATTCCTTTTTATCGAAATCTTTTAAATCTGCTAGTGTGTGCTTCTCAACAATCAGGGCGAGGTAAAGTCTCGCCCGATCGGAGTGAAAGATGCATCAATTTTTATTTCTCTGGTTTTTACAATCTCAAGAATTCACATCAAACGGCTTCCCGAGCCAAAGCATTTCCCTGGACTTCTTGAGTCCTGCTGTCCACGACAGCCAAGCCATTTCATCGGACCTCTAGCGTCCTTAATGGCGCTTTCTTCTCACAGTTTCCAAAACCACACACACATTTGCAAACAGGGTGAAAATAAAACTACGCTAAGGAATCACCTCACATCCACCCATGACCGTGGGCACGGCCGTTCAAACAGTTTAGACCTCTGCAGAGGGGGTACACTTTACCCACATGACACGACTCACTCTAGCCACCACCTCGCACTGTACGGGTACGATTGATGACATAGAGATTTTTGCGACAAGGCATTTCCCCAGCCCTCCTAGGTTACCCCATGCTAACTAGAGGGGTCCTCGAGACTAATCACAGGGTAGGTCCCAGACCATGCTGTACCAGAAACCTAGGAGGCAACCCCGACACTCTCCTGCATGATCCACAGTCCAATGGAATGCAAGGCGTCCCTGAGAGTCTAGTTAGTCAGCCAGGGCCTTTCCAATTCACCCATGTGGTTGTACTGTCATATGTTCGGATGAAATTCCGAAGGAATCGGTCATTAAAGCGACCACACAGGCATCACACCCACCGGATCAGTCTTGTGTCGCAAATCTCCATTTTAAAAATTATTTTTCTTTCACATGGCACCGACCCAGGTGTCAGGTTTTCCAAACGTTTCGTAAAACCAAGTGTTATCCTAGAAGTTTCTAAATTGTTAAGTTTAAAGGAGCGGCTGTTAGTACTCGTACAATAGTGCAAGAATACCGAGGCGCGACATCGATGGTTACAAGGGAACAAGGTATTTCAATCATCAAGGTAGGATTTAATGCAGCAAGGTTGGGTTGGTCCACCGGTCTGACTCGCAGACGGGTCCGAACAGATCAGTGCATGTATATCGATGTAGTTTCGCAATCAAAATAATTTAAATTTTAATTACATGATCGATTGATCAAAGGTGACTTGCCTTGCTCTAAGTCTTCACGAGTCTTCGAGAAATCGCCGCGAAATCCGCTCCGAGAGGAATTTTCGACGGTCGTTTACTATGCGCAAACACTCAAAATCTACACGAAGTCCAAGAAACAGACCCTATTTAGTGCTACTAATAGTGACATTGGACAGATCTCAATTTTAGAAAATTACTGGAGTTAGAACAGAGTCAATCGGAGTCATGGATAAAAAGATATAAATTTCTGAAGATTAAATGGATTTATGGAATAAAGAAAAAGGGTTATTGAATTTCTGGAAAGAATATTCTTTGGGAATATTTTCTTTGTGTCACTACCAAGGTGGGGTCACTGATGGCTGGGGTCCACTGACAAAATTGGCCCACAAGTCAGTGAATAGAGGGAGAGCTAGGCTATTGGGATTAGTAGTCAATGACAAGTGGGGTCCACTGACATGGGGGGCCCCATGTCAGTGAGAGAAGGAGAGGGGTAGTGGTGGTGTATGGAGAGTGGGGTCCTGGTGACTGGGGCTCGAATGGCAGGGAGTCAGTGGTTCACGGTAGACCGGGGCAAGGGCCCACGGGTCAGTGAGACACGTGGTGTCCACGGACCGAGTTCAGCGCGGGTGAGCCCACGTGTCGGCGGGAGCGATGAGGAGATGGGGATCGGCTTGGGCGAGGCGAGGCCGAACACGGAGCTGGGGATCAACGGCCGACGGCGTGCGAGGACGATCTGGAGAACGGCGGCGCACTGGAGCAAGCGGCGGGAACCGGCGGGGAGAGGAGGCCGGAGCGAATAATTTGAGCGGCTTGGATCCACGGAAGATCGTGCTACGGAGGCCGGCATCGAGTTGCTGAGGCAGCGGGGAGAGAGAGGAAGGGAACCCGTGGCGTCGGCCATGCGCAGCGGCCGAGGGAAAAGAGGCCTATGCGGGGGGTCCGACGGCGGCTAATGTCGAGCGGTAGCGGGGACGGTACCGACGTGCGGCAAAGAGGGGTTACAATGAAGACGAGCTCATTTTGGATGGGCTATGGTGGCAGCGGAGGGTAAAATAGAGGGGAACTCGAGAGGAGCTCACCGACGGGGTACGGGCTTGGGGGCGGCGGCGCGGTGAGGAAGGGAGACCGGCTGGTAGGGTGCACCAGTGGAGCTTCAGGATGGCGACGTTCCAGAACCGAGCGAAGGACGAAGAATGATGCGGGGTGACGGTTCTTGAGTTCTGGGTTGAGAGGGGCCACAAGCTATGCCGGCGAGGATGGCACACCGGCGCGGTTGCTCGGCAGTGGTGGCGCCTGAACTCGGGGAAGGCGACTCGGCGGAGTGCCGTTCGAGAAGCGGAACCGAGGGAGGGAAAGAGAGGAGCCTTGGGAGCATTTATAGGGGCGGCGTTTGTGCTTGGTTTGAGGGAGGAGGTCGTCAATTATTTGAGTCCAATCATGGATGAGAAAGAGAGACGAGATGGCGCCGTGGCGTGGGATTCTCCCGGCCAGCAAGAATTCGCGGACGGCGGCGATTGCGAGGGAGGCAGTGGTCAGCGTATCCAAGGACGGTGTTTGAAGGCGGAGCGTGGGAGGATTTTCGAGGCCGGGCTCAGTCAAAGTGGCAGCCGGGTGAGGTAGGCGGCGGACGCCCTTTTGACCGGCTGGTCTTGGGACCGAGGAGGGAAAAAAATGGGGTGGAGCAGGAGCGGCGATACTCCTCTGCTTGGCCGCTAGTGGCTCGTCATGGCGGGGCTGGGCGGGGACCGGCGTGGCGCGAGCGGTGGCCTCGGCATTTAGCCGAACGGCCTCTGAGCGTGGTCGAGACAAGAACGGGCGTGAGGCGAGGAATGGGGGAGGAAGATGCACAGTGGTCAGGGGATCGACGGCTGCGAGTGAGCGGAACGACACGTAGCGATCATCTGTGGTGCGCGGCGGGCTCATGCGCCGAGCGAGATGGTGGGATCAAACGGCGAGCGCGGGGCGCACGGAACACGCAGCACAATCCTGCAGCGTGCGCCGGTCTGCGCGGTGCGGTGCGCGAGCGAAGTAGATCGGGCGGCTGCGAGTAGGGACTAGGATACGCGGCACGTATCCCGCGACTCGGCGAGGCTCATGCATGGTGCGGTCGTGCGAGGTTGACCGAGTAGCTGCGCGCGCGTGTGCGTTCATGCGGCAGCGATCTGGTGCGAGTGGGTGGGGGTAAATGGAGGGCTGTGGCGGCTATGTGGGACACGCGTCGGGCATCGGCCGAGGCGCGTGCCACAGTGGCTCGAGTGAGGGGAGATCGACGGCGGTGCTACGCACAGGGGGCACATGGCAGCATCTCACAGTCCGTGCGGCTCACACTGACATAGAGCTGGGCCGGATGAGGTGGTAGGCGGCCCAGGAAGGAACAGTGGCATTTTACATTTTCCTGGGAGTTATTTGGATTGAGTATTTTGGGGTTTTGCTTGGAGTTTTCAAATGGGAATTGAATTCAAATTGTATTTTTGAATTCAGGGAAAAACAATGAATCAAAGGAGGGGGTCCAAGGTAGAAATTGTGGGTATTTTTGGTATAACTTTGTATTTGTCCCTTTTGGATTATTTTGAGAAGCCTAGAGAGGGAAGGGAATTGAATTCGATTTATTCCGAACTCGTCGGTGTTTGTAGGGATTCCTGCGGAGGAAACAAGGAGGTAGATATTCAAGGGATTTTAGGGGACCAAGGTGGAGGAGCGATACATGTATGTACACGTTTATATATGTATGTATACACATGTATTTAGGTACACATATATAGGTGGATTTGTAGGGGTATTATTGTGGAGGTACATATATATATATATATATTTGTGTATATATATATATATATTTGCATGTATACATATACATGTATAGGTATAGATGCACATGTATATATACATATACATATTGGTGGGGAGAGATCGTTGAGTAGAGGTTGATTCCAAAGGGGATATGATTCGAACAACGGAATAGATATCGAGGCGGAGGCTTTTAAGAAAAGATCGAGGACTTTGCTGTTAGGGTTTCGGAAGCGAAGTTCGATAACAGCGATTTGAACTTGGATGTTGTTTTGGAACATAGGTTTTTGAGAGGAGGGATTGTCGAGATCAAGGCAGAGAGACAGACTGAGATCCATGGCATAACACTCAAGAATCAAAATTTTCACGGATAGATTTTAGCAAAATATAGTTTAACGTCTCACGGAAAGCGGGGCATTACATATTAATATGGAGGGCATTGCACCCCCTTTCATATAAAAATCATAATCAACTAATGATTAAATTTGTGCAACAAAATCAAGCCGAGTTTTTCCAAGATCTAGAGAACTAAAACCAACTACTGATAGGCATATAACTTCTTGCTAAAAGAAAAAAAGACAAATACATACTCCCTCTGTCCCATAATAGTAGGACTTTTCCATTTTTTGAGAAAATTAAGATTGGTGTGGGAGTAACTGTGATTGTTTGAGATGAGGAGGCAGGTGAAAAAAATTAATAAAGGGATGGCTGTGATTGGTTGATAGATGAAGAAGTAGTAGTATTTTGGAACAAATTCAAATGCCAAAGATACTAGTATTATGGAATGGAGGGAGTAATCGAGATTCCAATTTACAAGCAACCACACGAATTCATCATAAAGCAGTAGTACTTGATTATCATATCTTCTTAACATATATATAGAAGGTTCCTTCAATTTTAATTTAACAAAATGTATCATTCTGCGAACCTGTCAAATTCTCAGTAGTCAATGCTGCATTTCTTTGAGATACATACCGGAGGCATTCCCAAGAGTCCTAGATCAAGCAAGCAACATGCCTTGCTGCTTATTACACAAGTGGTTAAATTGTAACACTGGACAAGATCACTCTCATTCGTAATAACAAGGGTGATCCCGATTCATAGTGCCAAGAACTCGCCACACTTCGACAAGCATGCACCGTCAATCCATAAGCTCGATCGGGCCTTCTGCTTCTTCTGATCACATTTCATCAGAAGAGCAGGGATACATTAACATTACCCTGCAGATAAGTTCTAAAAACAAAACAAAAGGGAAAGGGAAAGGGGCAACGAGTGGAGTACACCTTGAGGTACTTGTACTCGATTCCCTTAAACTGTACATGCGATAGATCTCTGCGCGCCAAACCAAGTTGAGTTCAAACGCGCAGGATCAGTAGCTCCATAGCTTGACCTCGCCGTCGTTGTCTTCGCAGCCACTTACGATAGGATCACCGGCCATTGGGGGCGGGTCAATGAGCATCCCTTGCGCCATGTCGAGGTAGCCCTGCATGCCGAAGTCCAGCCCATCGTCTACCTCGTAGTACGGGTGCGAGGCGAACTGCGCGCCGTTCGAAGGGGCACCCGATGCGGCGGCTGCCTCCTCTGTGGGCGCATTGCCCTCGTCCGGTGGCGGCCGGAATGCCTCGGCCCCCTCAGCTGCCGCCCTTCGTATGTCGTCGTGGCTTGCGCCGACGGGCGGGACCCGGAGGCGCCTTGGTGAGTCCGCGAAATTGAGGCAGGCGGCGCGGCCGCGCAGCGCGAGCGCGGCGACGTCGTGCGCACGCGCCGCCATCTCGGCCGTCTCGAACGTCCCGAGCCATATCCGCTGCTTGCCATGCGGCTCCCGCACCTCGCACACCCACCTCCCGGGGTTCCTCCGTCGCACGCCCTTGTACACGGGGTGCCGCGTCTCCTTGAACTTGGTCCGCCCCGCCCGCCGCTTGGGCGGCGCCGACGACACCGTCATGTACGAAGAGGAGCCCGCCTCGTCGGTGTCGGCCGCCACCGGTGATGGCGTCCCCGACGAGTAGTCGCTGCTGAGCGCAGCAGAAACGTCCATGGCTCTGGCTAGCGCTAGCTAAGCGTGGTTGATCCCGTTTGAATTCTGGAGGGAAAGGTGGTGGCAGGCGCGCGGGCTATATAGTTTAGCGCGTGGAGAGAGACGTGGCCGCGTGCACTGTTTCAACGCGGTGTTGGCACGAGAGGCGCCAGCCAGGTAGCAGGTCGGGTCGGGAGCTTGGGCTCGATACGGGGCCGGCGGGCGCTACGTTAATTGGGTCGGAACCAGCTGGAGCTCGCGGGGTGGGGATAGGGACCCGCGCGACGCGCAGGCATGGGATGGAAGTGGGCCGCCTGGGCCTCGCTCGTCTCCTCTCTTGTGGCCGGTGGGGCTCCCATCTCGCCTCCTCTCGTTGTCTCGTGGGACGGCGACCCTGTGTTGAAAAGGGGCTCGGACATGTGTGTCAGTGTGTGTGTGTGTGTGAGTGTGACGGCGACGGCCTGTGAAGGCGATGTCGCGTAGCATCTCTCTCTCAAGTAGGCAGTTCCAAGCGCACTCGCCCGGCTTGCATCGTGTGGGACGGACTGGATTCTCTGTGAAGCGTAATGTTAGATCCCATGTATAAGTCGTATAATTTCTTAGTCGTGTACGTCCGCATAGAATATAGAGGCCAGGTTTAATTTAGTCCATTATTAAAAAAAATATGTGTACCATTTCTAAATCATATCATCTACGCTCAAACATGCCTAATAGGGATGGCAGTGGCCCTGTATCCTATCACTTATCGGGAAATTTCTCTATTAAGAGTTGTAGATGGACCAGTTATTCCTTTTATGGGGAAGGAAATGTGTTAGATGTTCCCCGTATCGGGGCTCTCGAGATCAGGGGCATTGTCCCACTCCTCGTCCCCCACTAGAGGCCTAATAGGTAGACCTAACAATACGTATCAATAGCCACACACTAGAATACTAGATCTCTAATCCCTCTTTCCTTTTTCTTCCCTATATTATACAACTGTTGTCTTTCTTGTCCCCAACCTCACGGCGCGGAGGCACGACTCATGCTGTCCTGCGGCAAACTCGATGACCCATGAGTGAATAGCTTATCCTCCCATGGGACTCATTAGCTAAGACCCTCTTATGTGGTTGTACAGTAGTGTCTTCTTTCTCACTCAGCTTGCCTCTAAAGGACGTATAACTGGCATTAGGTGATTCGTGACCTGAGGTTCTAGTCATAAAGCACCATCGTGCTCCAATTTTTAAGCAATGGTGGCATTTGATATTGACTTCTTGAAGCATCGGCTGCAGGCATGTATGGTCATCTCTTTTGGATGGGCACACGCTGCAACAGAATGGATCTCGCCACAAAGGATCGTACTCCACGGTTATAGGGCAGTTATATTGGACTTGGTCTTGGGGTGCCAATTGTGATGGACAGGGACTTGTATATATTTCTCCTGTCTGTCTCCATTCTGTAGAGCTGGATCTGCTTTTGGGTTCTTTGCAAGTGGATAAATGGCGACCGTTGGTTTGGCAGTTAGGTGGCATGTGTATTGAAGAGATTAATGAGAAAGAAAAAAAAAGACTATAATACTTCTCGTTAAATAAGGAAAGATTGAAGAATGAGAGAGTGGTTAGGGATAAGTTAGGAAAAAGATTAAACGAGAGCTCATTGATGAGATAGTATTTAAAAACCCTCATATTTATTGACAAATCTTAAATCCTAAAATATATGGTGTGTATGGATAGAGAGAGAGCACTATACGGTACTATGCATTTGCTACTGCTAAAAGTGAGCTCTTTGTTTTTTAAGAGTAAATTATACTTTATACTAGATATAATATATCTTGTTTCACTCTACACCGGGTTTAGTATATATTTTTAGTTTGCACCGAGGTATGTTAAAATAAGTTTCACTTTGCAGTAGATTGTGTTATATAATTGAAGAAAAATCTTGTGAAATACGAGTAAAACTTATTAAACTTTTTGAATTTAGACCATAATTTACAAAGTTTTATTTAGATTTTATATAAAATTTGATGAAATTTCTATAGATTTGATGGTGCATCCTGGTATAAAGTGAAACTTATTTTGATATACTCCGATTAAAAGTGAAACTATGTAGTAAATCTGGTGTAAAGTGAAACAAAATACGCTCTTTCTTGTGCAAAGTGTAATTTACTTTTTTTTAAATCTTGATGGAGACAACTCTACACGTCTACGTTTGGGTCCCAAGAGCACGAAGCTTAAAGGTACGGATCTCTTTTATGTTACTGTAGGATATCATTAGTAGTGTACGGTTAACCGAATAAAACAGTAGTAGTGTACGGTTGATAATTGTGATGAGAGAGTGCACAGTTGAATTATGGTTATTTACAGTAGAGCCCAAGACTTCCTAATAGGGACTGTTTTTTTTTTCTCGAGAGGATACAGAGGGACTGTTGGACTGAAGGAGTATTTCTTAGGCTAGGCTATGTAACAGAATCGTCCCTATTAAGCCTATTCTAGTAACTGCAGGCCAGCCCAATTACGTAGGATATTGGGCCATAATTTTTGGGTCCAACCTTGTTCTTTTGATAGGTCAAGGGCTCTAAGGCTGAGTTCGTTTACCATTAACATCATTAACACATGATTAATTAATTATTAACTATTACAAACTCGAAAAATGAATCTGTTTGATTTTTTAAAGATACTTTTATATAGAAAGTTTTACAAAAATACACAGTTTTACATTTTGAAAACCATACTAACGAAAACCAAGGCATAAGCTAGAAGCCTACAATTTTCTCTTTTTCTTTTGAAAAGGAGTGTCTTGCCATTTTCCTTTTTCCTTCGTCAAATCGCTGGCCCAGACCAAACATATACTACCAGTTCCTTATTACTTGGTAATATATCCTATGCCTACAACCTACTTGTGCACTTACCATACACATAAACTAACAATCATCACTTAAAGTTCTAAAAAAATTTGTATTTATAATTTCAATAGTATAAAACATATGTGTAAAATCTCATCTTCAAATTTATTATATTTTATCCCTACAAAAGATAAAATTTTGATAAATTTATACTCTTAAAATTGTCAGATTTTTTGGCTAAAATATAAACGACTTAAAGATGAGTATGTGTAATACTATTTGAAGTATATGTACAATTTTTTTAGAATTTCCGATGATAACAGCTAGTTATTATGCACGGCAAGTGCATAAGAATCTTATGTCACTACGCCAGGATACAGTTTTAGTAACACCATTTTGTGTTACTATATCTCAAAAAATGTGTTACAACTATCTATTGTAACACATTGGTAAACTGTTGATATAGTCTATGTTACTATAGTATAGTCTATTGTAACACGCTTGGATATTCTTGTTGACAAGAAAAGGTGTTACATGTGTGCTATAGCAACAACTATCTTCGTGTTACCATACATCATAGTAACACTTTTTTCTAGCTGTACCAACGCTGTTAGTAACTTGCTTTTTAGTTATAGCAACAAATTATGTAACACCTTTTTGTATATATTGCAACGTAATTACATATCAACCCGTAGTGTATTTATGTAATATTAACACATTTAGTAAAAAAACATTTGATGTCAAAAATTTGAAAGACGCGACATATGCACAATAGGACAAATAATCATAAATGAAGTGATCTAACCATAATATATTACTTTGCAATAAGAAAATTTATATAAGTATGGTTTACATCATCCTATGGCATTAAAAACAAACAAATTCATAGGCATGTCCTTTAAAAATAATAATTACATATTTTGAGCAACAAACTTCTAGCAAATATATATATTCATATCTAATCTTCATCAATTCCGTTGCTTGTTGGTTCGATCTTGAAGTGATCCCAAAACATGAGAATTCAACCATTGATCTTCTGAACCTACATAACAAATTTACATATTGTCATTTACTATTGCAATTATATAGTATTCATGATATATATATACACACACACACACACACTTCATTACTATTATAGAAAGCTATTATGAGCATACACAAAATGAAGGCCAAGCAATCGACATTGCTTTAGAATGGGCATCGTCAATCGTCTTGGAGTGCTTCACTGGCCTTACAAGCTCCTCATCTTCCTTAAGAGGATGATTGACAACCACTTTAGTGAACTCATTACCAATTTCAACACTATCCGCTTTGTCCCTTGAGTTACTACTCAAAAAAGTAGCATATGCCACAGTTTCTTTGTTAGGATATTTCGCAGTCATCAAGATTATTGTGGTACCAACCTAAAATAGGAATAATGTATTCATTAAGTAAGAGCCGTTAATTAGTTGTTGAACAAGAATTCACTAGTATTAGCTTTATATGCTTTCCCTACCTTCATTGAAGAAAAATGCACTCTATTCAAGGCCATGTGATGTGCAGTCTTCTTTTGATTGTCTTGTTTTTGTGTACTCTTTAGAATATTTTCTAAATTCTGCTGCTTCTTTTTATTCATCTACGTTAAGACACAATAAATTTTGTTACATTACATAGAGGTCAGAACATATTACATTATGACATCACTATTGTACTTTCAACCCAATTCTGTCTGTGCATATTAATCTCAAAATTAGGAAATAGGAATGGACAATAAATATATGATAGTTGGAGCAAGTAAAATGAATATATAGAAAGCAATAGAGAAAATGAACAGGACCAGATTTATTGAGACGTGACAAATTCATTTTCATATCCTTTCATGGTTATCACTTGATTGTCAACATTAAATGGCATAGATCAAGGGTCTAAAGCTAAAGTTGAGTAGTATAAGTTAGTACTAAAGTTTCAATTGATTCATGTCTATAAACGACATAGCAATACTCGTTGAAGAAATCATGTGAAAAAACTTAATTATGTTTATGTTTCACGCAAATGTCACATTCACAGATGTAACTCATTGCCTAACTAGGGCTTTGCCCATTAGCATGTTTATATTTCACGCAAATGTCACATTCACAGATGTAACTCATTTCCTAACTAGGGCTTTGCCCATTAGCATGTTTATATTTCATTCAAATATCATAGTAACATGAATAAAACACATTGACTAATGAGTACATTTCTCGTAGACACGTGAGAATTACCTCCCACCGAAGATCGTGAGCCATGTGTGGTTGTGATAATGAATCATCTTGACATGGTGATTCTATGTGGTTATCACCCTCCTGATGCTGGTTCCATCATAATCCATGTAAACCATCTAAAAATTGCATTGCATCCTTATGAATAAGAAACACCAAATCCTAACCTTTTTGCCAAAATGATCCAGAATATTGCCCTTATGCATGTTTCCTTGTTCATTGTATCTTCTTTTGTTCTGTAGTTGATTGAACAAATAAAATTTACTATACATGTCAGTATGTGTATGAAGTGTTCAAAGAAAACTTATCAAATAGAATTGAGAAATACCATTGATGTAATTCTTCGGTTACTCATTGAGTCTTTTAGCTCGGGTGTACTGCATCGAACCCTCTGTATATGTCTACATGTTTAAATATTGTTGCACAGAATATGGTGAGAAACATAGAATTGATTACTTTGACATTACCTTTCTATTAGTTTGTACTACCTGCTCTTCAATGTAATCATCAAAAGTTCTCTAACAAGTGGTCTACAAGAATGAAATCAAGAATATGTAAAATTTCAATATGAAGCACAACGAAATCGCTGGCACCTACAAATAGGAATCAGGAGTAGCCAAAAATTCAATGTGAAGGACAAAGAATCTGACATTTACCATAGTGGGTTCACTATTTCCATTGCTTGCTTGTTTGTTTTGCAGCTCATCAAGATGTTGACCTTGCTTTTTGATTAATTTCTTTAGTTCCTCCACTTCTCCTCTAACATGCATCTCTTCTTCTGACGAGTCATTCACTGTAGTGATGTTTATGTTCTTGAGATGATGTGATGTGTGACCATAAACTTGTTTAGAAACAGGAATCAATCCCATCCCGTGCACTTGGCCAGGTTTTGCTTTGCCCAATACTTGATTTAGCGCATCACCTTTTCATGCAACTTCCTTGGTAATTTTGTGCTAACTCTGGTTGTTCATCAATGAGGTTCTCCAATGTAGCCTGCAAGTGAAAAATACATGCCTACTATACAAGATAGAGAACATATAGGCTTGATATTTATGGAAGATTATGTGTATATAGTATACCACGTGTTGATCTTTATCTTTGCCCCTTTTTTGTGAGTTGCTAAGTAAACAGTTGCTCTATGTGGTTGCTTCTTCTTTGGATCATCTTGTCTCTGGAAATGAAAGATGATACAAAAAAGTAAAGCGAAGATGTATAAATGAAGATTGAACTAAACAATTTGGCTCACCAAGTCCTCAGACCAATGAGCATAACTCTTTGTCCCTGCTGAGTGAGTGTTCTGCAACATTGCACGGCTTCTTTTGTTCTTCTCACTAAGAGCCTGCCATAAAAGCAATGTAGTATCAATGAAATCACACTTCCAAAGTTGTTTACCATCGGAACAACAATATATCTCAATAAGGCAATAGTACGATCATGAAGCAAATTGTTACCTTTCCTTTTTTTGACTTCCAATATTTGACAAGTGCAATCCATTTGTCTTCTTCTACATCCTCTGGACAAAGCTTATACAAAACAGAACGCTTCTTTGGGTTAAATTTTTTTTTCTTTAGCGCAACCTTGTATTGCCTCTAATGTCTTCCAACTGTTTTTAATATCCATTGCACACATGATGAAGGGTACATGAACTTTGTCTGGAATACATAGTAACAATGAATGTAGAAGTATTTCGATTTACCATGAAGCATCAATGGTTAGGCAAAGCATTATGACTAGTAAGAAAACTCAAATCATTGTACTTTTCTAAAATACATATAACCAATGAAAGGAAAGCTTCAGGTTGTCATGAATATTAACAGATGCCCTATGTGAGTAGGCAGAAGGTAATGACTGGCAACCATAATCAGAACATTGCACTATGCTATATTTTGCGTTAGATGTACCTGTACAAATTGTAGTATTGTTAAATCTCCTCCGTCTTCTTTGATCTTTTTCTAGGTCATCTTATCTAATAGACAATAAGCACCATTTCTTGCTAATGTGCCCAAAAACTGTCCTAGCAACCCACCTTCTTCTTCGATGGGTTGCCCTAATTTGTTGCATTTTACAACTATGCGTTTCCCAGGTGGAAGATCCCAAACATATCGCAAGATAGTCCCCTGACGCTTCTTCACCTCTTCACCTTCTCCTATAGAATTTATTGATAGCAGGCTCACTAACTTTAGGTTAACCATATACTCTATTTAGTCACTAACTAATTTTTGGGGTTCATGTAGTTAAAGTTGTACCAGGCATGTTTATGGTATCATCATCTTGCTGCTTAACATGGATCTCTTCTTCTTGAGGAGGCTCGACTTGTGACAAGGACTGTCCTCTACTACTTCCCTCTCCATTGTCATGATGACAACTGCTATGTATTATGTTCAACCGTTTCTTTCTAGCCATTTTTCCTGCAAAAATATATGGCTCTCTTTAAAGAGCACAAATTCATCTATATGTAAATATGCTTTACCTGTGGGAATATGGTTGTACTAACTAAAGCTAGTTCTACACAAGGAGTAAAAGATTAGAAGACTATGCAATTAAGTGCAGTATATGCATGACAAAAGAATAATTGATGTAGCACTTTTAGCTAGAGAAGCATACAGGAAAGAACCAAGCAAATACATATTATATTCTCAGAACCTTCCATTCCCACAGTTTACAATCATAGTGTAAGATGGCAGCTACAAGAGAAAAGCTACAGTTTGGCTGGATTCTACTTGAAAAGTATATGGTTTGTGGAAATTGACAAACTACATCTATTGAAAACTTATAATGCTTCGAAGAGAGAAATAGAAATTATAAATAGCTTAATATGACCTAATTGGGTACCTATAATTGAGCTTCCATGCAATAAGTATTTCTAAACTTTCAGTTAAGAGTGACACCGATTTCATCATAGACAAGACCATACATATGGCCTGCTTGTTTGGTTTTGGTAGCATGGACAGAGATTAATAAGTTGCCTTTCTTGCCTAAAATTATTTGAGGGTTCCTTTGTGTTCCAACATGATAATGTACTATAATTTTTCTTGTGAAAGTACTCACAATGCAAACCCTTTTGTAATCAAGTCAAAAGAATTATTTCCCATAATTAGGAGACCTAAGATGCATATGAAATCCATGGCTATATTTCGTTCAGAGTATGATTTGACAACTGATATATGGGTACTTCATGTAGAATTCTATAAGCAGCCTAGGAGAAAAGCACTGTCAATTCATCGGGAATTTTTTTTGAATGATATAGTATGCACATAACAAAATTTCAGCTTCAAATGGTAGAGGTGATAAAAGTGAGAATTAATGGAATCTACATACAAATCTAAAATTGATAATTTCCCAGAAGTATATATCTTCCCCTGCTTCTGTACGGAAGGATTAGTAGTGTGAGCATACACTTTGATTTAGTACTTTGCATCGTCAAGATATCTAAGAGGGACAGTTTGACACATAAGGGTTTATCAAATAATTGCATATTTGAACAGAACTTCAATAATCATCAATGGAAATAAATTTCTTCTATAGAAGTTAACATGGAAAACTAGATGTTGGTGCTTTTCATCAAACACATGTTGTGCATAGCTGTAACAAGGAGCAAGCCATCTAGTCTTATCAAACCCTAGTTGATCCAACTCTCAGAAATAAGCATCAAGAATTTAGTGAGAAGGTACACAAACAGTAGATAGGAATCCTTTGGTTGAAATGTTGATTCTTGTGACCTGCCCTCACCAAGCGCAGGCAAGAACAATGCCGCAATCTAGGGGGGGTTTAGATTTTAGAGTCTCCAGATCCCACAAATCAAAGAATGGGGGTGAGAGCCTAGAAAGATGGCCAGTTGTGGGGGGAGAGCCATGGCCGGAGGAGCGGCTAAGCAGTTGAGAATATGATCTTGGAGAAGACGATGCAGTGCTGCTCAGGTGAGGAGTGGTGGGGAATGGGAGATGATGGGGTTATATATGGGCTTATGGCGCGAGGGATGGAGAGAGATTAGCAAGTTTGTTACAAGTGAAATCAATCTTGTGATACTACTTGGAGGGAAAATTTTTGGTTAGTGGGAAGTATTTGGAGGCAAATTGCACACGAAATAAGGCTTAAGATTTGTACTCTCTCTCTTTGTTTATGTAGGTATTTGTGTGTATTAAAGTCGTATGTGCGAAATAAGGCGCATCCTGAAGGATGTATTGCAGAAGCATATTTGGCTGATGAGTGTGGTTTTGAGACAAAGCATAACTAGCCTACACGAAACGATGATAACGACGAGGTAGTTGCATGTCTAGATGGTGAATACGCACCATATCTTTTTCCTCATGTTGGAAAGCCCCTTGGCAAGCTGAGAAGTTATGTTATTAGGGGCTTGACTAAAATGCAGGCACATAGATATGTGCTCTTCAACTGTCCAGATATGAACCCATACCTTCGGTATTATCTCAACTTCATAGACTGTCAATAATCCTTTTCTTCATAGGCAACTTCATGATTTTTTTGTAGAATTCATGCTGATGAGATTAGCCGAACATATCGCCGAGGTCGTGTCAACCCAAAGATTATCGAGTGTATGCAAAATAAAAAGTTCTATGAGTGGTTCAAAGCTCATGTAAGTGTCATTTTCTTATCATTTATATCAAGAAGTGCAACCATGACTAAGTAATCCTAACTACACAGATAATGGATCTAGAGAGGAAAAAATGGCATCTACAGTGTTAAGAATGATCATAGATGGCTGGCTCGTGGCCCGATTGGTCCAGGAAAAAGATATCGTGCTTTCAATACCCATGGCTATCGGTTTAAGCCTAAACATTTGGATGGAGTGACACAGAATAATGGAGTTGTCCTAACTACAAAAACATCTAGTTATACTAAATCAAGAGACACAAATCCAATTTTAGGTGATCTAACATACTATGGGAGAGTCGTTGATATTATTGAGCTAAACTACTCTGGACAATTTTCAGTGGTACTATTTAAATGTGAATGGGTTGATGTTGTTTCTAGAAAAGGAGTTAGAAAAGATAAGTATGGGTACACATGTGTTAACTTCTCACATCTCATACATACTAGAGAAAAAGTTGAGCATGAGCCTTTTATTTTACCTAATCAAGTAGATCAAGTGCTTTATGTCGATGATCCAACAAATCCTGGGTGGTCTGTGGTAAGGAAGAACAACCCTAGGGATATATATGACATTGGTGAAGAGGAATGGACAAATAACTCAGAAATAGAGCCATTCCATGTTTCACACCTTGGTCAAATATTCAATAATGCAAACAATTATAAGCAATGGGTTAGAACAGATGTTGAAGGAACTACAGTAGATGCTGATAATAATGCTTTGAATAATGAAGCATAGCGGAGGACAATTGTTTTTCTTTTATGATTTATTTCATTACTTCAGGGTATGTGCAATTACCTGCTCTCAAACCTTTTTAATGGATTTATTTCTGTTAGCAAAGAAGCCACTAGTTTTAGAGACATTAAAACCTCCAGCCAAGTGAATGCATCCGGAACTGATAATATTTATGGTCTTTAAATTATTTTAAGTTTTTCTGCCTATTTGCTCTACAGTAAAGCTATTAGGTCCATTGATTAAGTATGATTTAACACCCTGGTTTTCTTGCTAGTTTGATTGATAATATGTTTCAAGATAACTTGATTTTATGTATTTTTCTCATTGGACAGTGTCAGTTTTTCTCATTTCTAATGTTGGGTATAGTCCAAGTGGATGGGAGTGATGGTGTTGAGGAGGATAATCATTGGAAGGTGAGTGTTGTGCAATTGTTTTTGCAATAATCATTGTGTTTATTTCTCATTGATAACCTATTGATGCATGTTCAGGTCCATCCTTTGCTCTCTGCTGTTTAGTTTTAGATCCATTATTTTCATGCAGAAACAATTACGCTAGCAAGGTACCTCTCTTTCTAGTTTCTACTGATTAGTTCACTGGCTCCATATTTTTTTTAATGACAGAAACTTCATGGTTTTCATGATGAATTTGGTTTTCTACTACAGCATAATTGGTGGCATGGTAATGGTTCATTGTCTTTACTACTTTCGTTGGGCAAAGAGAAGTCAACAAGCATAGTTCCTGTGACAGTTCCAGTTCAAGCAACATGAGTTTAGGCGAGTCTCAATAGTCAATAATAGCTCCCATTGTTGTGAAATAATTAGTTCCTATGTACATTTCCCTATGTTGTTGAAGGCTTGTGTTGACAACCTATTAGCATATGTTAATTTAAATTTGTTTATGTGAGCTTTTTTATTTTCTACTGCTAAATGGGTAACTCATGTAATCATGTCATCAGTTATGTGATCTCTTTAGTGCCTTGTTTTGAGCATATTAGCTTCTGAAAGCTTTGGTGTCTTGTACATTCTATGGTGAAATTATTTTTCTACTAATCTACATAGATATTGTTTATTCTTGTGTTGCTACTCGGTTTGTGATACAAAGGGTATCTGTTACTTATACCCGTTGTTGTTAGAATGATTATTCTTCCATTTTTTTCCCAGTTAACTTCAGTCATTGGTATATTTGAAACATGTGGCGGTGACTTACTTCATGAATGAAAAAGAGACAGAAACCGTCTCTAGTAAGAATGATTAAACTTAGACCAATATGTTATTTGCAATTACTATGACTCTTTGATCTGGGAAATGATGAGTTGAAATCCTTAAGTATACATGATAGGGGAAAACAATTTGTAAGTACATTAGGAGAAAAACAAGTAGAGTGCGAGGGGTCAAATAATCTTTTTTTCTACGTACATGATGCAAGAAAGAAAGATTCCGCACATATACCTAGAGCCTTATGACATTGAATTCTTAGCTACACTGCTAGCAATTTTGTGTTTAAATATTTTCAAAGACATGTCGCGGATCAGAGTTGGACAATTAAATTTATAAAATAAAGCCAAAGAGTTATGAATCAAGCCCACAACCTCATCTAAAAATTTTGCATGCATTCCTGATGTGTTATGTTACTTGTATAACATATACTTGAGTCCACCTATCTTCTTTTATCATAGTAAAAAAATTGGGTAGTGATCAACCTAGTGAATCCGTTGGTTCATTGCACGGTTCATTGGTCGAACCACCAGTTCCCGAAAATAGAAAATTATATTCTTCTCAAATTTTGGTTGACACAAAAAACAAGCATAATGATTTGCAACTAGAGAAACAAATGGTTGCTTGCTTAGCTGGTTAATGGGGTGTGTCTTGTGGATACCTCACTTAAAGGTTGGGAGTTTGACTCCTCTCATATGCACTTTGATAAATTATTTTTGAAAACAACTATAATTGATTTTTTATGTGATTAGACACATATAACGTTAAATCACTAATTTTAAATAAAGTTGTAATAAACCCGCTGCACGAATATATTGTTCGAAACTAAAGTTTCTATTTTATTTGGATATCACAAAATTCTGTTACTATAGGTTTTAGTAACACATACATTTGTGTTTCTATATGTTACCCTATTGTAACATATTTCATATGTGTTACAACATTCCTTGCAACATGTAGTGTAGCATTGCTATAGCATTCTCCTGTAACACGTATCCGAATGTGTTACAAAAATGTGTTACAAAATGTGGGTTCTGACGTAGTGCGTGTACAGGATACCTTCCCTTACCCCTTTCTTCCAAAATTTGGATTGGCGCGCCGATTCCACAGTAATTTTGGCCTTCAAAAGTACGGTTGTTCGATTGATTTTGTGTATCCCGTCTTGCGTGATCCGTATCTCGGGTCAGGACTCCTTTCCAATCCCTACCGTTTCTGTTTCTATTAACGACTGAGGAGATATGGAAAGTGTTCGCTACATGATCACCGATTAATCAGTTATCGTGAGCCTAGGAACTGTAGCTATACACAACGCGACAGTTGTGAAAGATTATCACGTACAGTACATACTACATCATTGTCATGTAAGGTTCATGATTCGTGATTCAGTTTGTAATATACAGTAAGCGATACGTTCTGTTCGCTCCGCGTGGTATGGACGTCATGCGCGGCGTCCTACTCGTCGGCGTCGCACACGTTAGTTCCCTTCTGCATCTCCGCCCGAGCATGGTGTGCATGGCCCTGCCGTGCGCTCTCCTTGCATACGCCTACGCAAAAGGCTTAATTAAGCCACGGCCTTGCAACTCCATGTGTTTGTGGTTAGGATGAATGAAGGTTGATTGGGCTGTATCTACTAGACTAGGCTGTGTATGATTGTGTCTTGGACTAGAGAGGTCAACCCGGTTTGGCCCGCCTAGGTGGTTCAGGCTTACTGCATGGTACGTTATGTCCAGGCCTCATGTCTCGCATGCAAGAGGCTATCTGGTTTGGGCCTCCCTGGCTAGTGCAGCCTTTGGCGTAGGCTGTACTGGTTACTTGTCTCATTTAGACTATATACGTTGATCTGGATAATACGTAGTGTCCTAGTTGGAGTACATATCAATCATGCCAGGCCATAAAATCTTACTTAGAATCTCACTTATACAAATGATACCTCTAATTTATCATGATATTCATAAGTATCAGATCTGATAACTACGTATCAGACATGGTACATTGTGTATATCATTTTTATTACCTGTAGGTATCAGATCTCATACAACCTACGTGTCATCTCTTGTAGCCTTAGATATCAAACTTTGTGGTACTAATAGGTATCAGAGAGGTAGGTATCGGAGTTGGAACTCATATGTACAATGTCCGGTACCTGCATATCATGTCTGATACATATATGTATCAGGCTTTGGTACTCAACAAAACTATTCTGGTACACACTAAGGTCTTGTTTGATTTAGATTATTGAGTGGATTATTGCTGCAATTATCAACTTGATTTTAGTGATAAATTAAATATTTTGAGTAATAAACTTAACATTAGCTTAAAACAAGTGGTCTAAGTAATACACTAGAAGAAAGTTTTAAAACTGGAGACTTCGTCTATTTGAAGGTTAGTCCGCTCAAAGGCGTACAAAGGTTTCAAATGAAAGGAAAGTTAGCTCCGCGATGCATCGGACCATATCAAATCCTTGAGAGAAGGGCTGAAGTGTCATATTAGTTGCAGTTACCCGAAGAGTTAGCTGGAGTTCATCCTGTTTTCCATGTCTCACAATTGAAGAAGTGCTTGCGGAAGTCGGTAGAACATGTACCATTAGAGAGCATTACACTTCAACTGGACTTGATCTATGAAGAAGAACCTGAGAAAATCCTCGAGATGACCGAACGCAAATTAAGAAATAGAATATCAAGTTCTGTAGAGTGCAGTGGAAGAACCATACAGAAGATGAAGCGACCTGGGAAAGAGTTTGAATTGGAAAAGAAGTATGCACACCTCTTTAGCAGTCTGATGAATCTCGGGGACGAGATACTTTTAAGGAGCGTAGGCTTGTAACAGCCCTAAATTTTTAAAACCGTTTTTCATTCTTGTGGATTTCAAAAACCTCGTGTTGAGTTTACCATTTCGTGCAAATGCAAAGTCGTTCTTCGGCGGTTCATTGTTTTCCTTTTTCTTTTTCCTTTTCCTTTCCTCAGAAGTGCAATTCCTCTGTATCCAAAACCCTCGTGGACAAGTCTGCTTCACCGTTGGGCTTCCGCCCATTCCTCTTCCCATTGTCGATCCGTTTCTCCCCGGCTCGGCCCATTCCCTTCTCTTCTTTCTCTTTTTCTCTCCTTTTTTCCTAGCCTAGGCTGTCCCATCCTCCCCAACTGCCTCTACCTCGAGAGGCAGGACGCAGCTGCTCGCTGCTGTGTGCGCCCGTGCAAGTTGCCAATGCCATGCAACTGCTTCTCTCATTGAGTCACCTCCCATGCATCACTGGCCCACGTGCCAAACCTCGAGAGCTCATCCAATCACCAAGCCGTGCCTAAGCTCAAGTTCAATCAAATGAGGCCGCGACTGCTATCACTACTCAACCCCCTGTCGCCACCGCCGCCATCCTCCTCTTCCTCTCCAGTGCTCCTCGCCGACCACCACCAATAAAGAAAACATTCGCTGTGATCTCCGCTGCACCTCCTCAAAGCTGCACCACCCTTTGCCACCATGTTTGTCATCGCCGAAGATAGAACAGTGAAACCCTAGCTTCGGTCGCCAACGGCAAAACCACAAATTTTGTCGCTGTCGTCGTACCTCATCCGAAATTGAAGAAGTAATCATCTTCCCCATGCAAAGAGCTCCAAAACCCCTCTCCTTCCACCCTCACTTCACCGCCGGGCTTGCCAGTGCTGACCCCTCACCGTCGCTTCTGTTTGGCCGCTGCTAGGTTGATGGTGCGCCACCACATCGTCCTTCTCTTGCTCCACTGCTGCCCATCCACCATAGCGCCCTGCCGCCAAGTCGCCAAAGCTGCCGCTGCCACAAGAGCTGCCGCCACCGTATCCTGTTCGCTGCTACCTGCCTCAACACCGGCACCTCCGCCATGCCGGCCTAGGGGAATGGATTCACCATCCTCTAAGGATCCCGAAACCAACCTTACCTCTCCGCCTCGCCTCTTCCTTCGCCACCGTTGCTAGTGAACCGCCGCCGTCCCCTATGAATTGTAGAAAAACCAACCGGCCGTCCTTTTCCTTTAGAAGAATAATTCAAGAAAATTCCCTTTTCCTGGTTCAATCGGTTTAGTGATCATTTGACCTCAAAACCAAAATCTGAGACCTATTCTAATCCATCCGTGCCAGTTTTGTCGCAACCTGAGCATCCGTTGACGCAACCCTAATTTTTACTCTAGGGATTGCCATTTGCCGAAATTCCAAAAAATCCCCAAATCCTCCCACTATCCCACCTCCCACAGCCTCTAGCATTATCTGAGTTTTTGGCTTTTTTTGAATTTGTTAGATTAGCTATTTTATTTTTCTAATGATAGATTACGTCGTCGCAGATCAGGAGCTGAAGGCGAAGGATCGAAGTTCGCCGCTAACATGCACGTCATCGCGGCTATAGGAGGAGAAGAGTGGTTCAACTATGCCAAGCTTGATGGAAAGTCATGCCCTTTTGATCATAATTTGAACCTAATTTGGAGCTAGGTCATATTTTAGGTAGAGTACTACCTTGAAGTACTTATATAGCTTGCATGTGTTGTTTTACTTAAAGAAAACCTTTCGGAATAGTGATGAGCAGCTACTTTATATTGCTATATATTGCCATGTCTTGAATTGAGCATGTTATATCATTAATAATCCTAGTTAAATCTTGATTATTACGAATATGTCAATTATCATGTGACTTATCATTTCATGTGATTATTTGGAAATGTAGAGGTTTATCTAGAGTTTATAAGGATATAACCCCCATGTGCCAATATAAGTGACATAGTTAGTGCCCATCCGCATGATTGAGTGATCAGACCTAGTATACACTGGTCTAGTGAGTTGAACTTCTGCAACCTTTCGCTGTATTGGCATTTGAGGCCATAGGTGTGTAGTGGTCACTGAGTGGTGTGAGATGGTTTGAATGGTTGAGTGTAGGTGTTGCGGTACCCTTTCGGTCTTAGGGACATGCATTCCCCTCGGTCGTGCAATAGTGGAGCGAATGATATGATGGGTTGAAACACACCCTAGCAACGATCAAGTTAAGGCCAACAGTCGGCTTGTCCTTTAACCTGGTAGGCAGAACAGAGATGATCTTGGAGCAGTAGTGTGCTTTGTTATCTCTACCCCGATCAGGTGCGGGTAAAGCTGGGAAGACGCTACAGAGTCATTTGGTATTTGAATATACCATGCTCCCAGTTAATGGGGATATGTCTATGGGTAAATCCAGAGAAATGGCATTAGTAGGCTTGAAGTAATGTTTAAACTTGATAAACGGATGACATGAGATGATAAACTCTTTAAATATAACTTGTTTATAAAGTGGGATGTTTGTGAACTACTAATAAGGTGTAGTGTAAGAGGCCGTTCGGCAGCGCTTATTCCGGGTGGCTTATTGCGGCTAGCTTGTTGGCTTAAGAAAAACTGGAGTGCATGGCTAAATTGGGTCTGCGCTGCTGTTGACGGAACAACGCTGCTATCTCCTCACGAGTATGCGTTGCTGTCAGACGGAGGGCTGACGGAACAGCGATGTGTTGGGACAGCTCCAAACACCGCCTGCTGCTGACTGTGCCTACACACCGGTTCTTCAGCGGCTGTACGACGGAACGCGCATACACAGCATGGTGGTAGTAATTTATGTAAGTAATTAGCGCGTAAAAGGATTTTATGGATGATAAAAAGTACGAGCATAAAAAAGAGTGCAATAATTATTCAAATTTTCTAAACGTACAATACATTACAAATTGCACACAACTACATAAATCTAACCACTTGCCACGTGGTTTGTAATCCAGTCACGAATTATATTCATTGACTCCTCGCTGTTCTGTGCATTGTACTGGATGCAGAATGGCGGTGAAATTGGACGTATGACCTGTCCATTGTATAGTGGGATCACGTGCATAAAGTTGCCGTCTTGATAGTTCACCCCAAAATTATGCAACGCAAAGGCAGACTATATGATGACAATCTACACAGTAATGTCATAGCTTGGGACACCGTTTAGAATTTACCATCTATCGGAGGATGAAACCTCGACGGCGGGAAGTCAGGAGACCCCCCTTTGAGATTCGGCCAGGGGAGTAGTTCTCAGGCGATGCCGGCGTCAGAGTACAGAAGACAAATACGCGAAGAAGACGTAGAAGAAACAGAGGAGTCCGGACCGTCCGAAGCGGGTCCGGACCGTGAACGAAGGCAGAAGGGTCCGGACCGTCCGAACCGAGGAGAAGCAGAAGGGTCCGGACCGTCCGATGCGGGTCCGGACCGTCCGAAGCGTAGTAATCGCGCAGGGTGCTGGGGAAGACGATCAACAGAGGCGCACAGAGGAGACGGGAGGATTTATACAGGTTCGGGCCGCCGGAGCGTAATACCCTACTCCTATGTGTATGCTATGTGGAGATGATGTGGTTTGCTGTGTACAAGATGAGCTCAGCACGCGGCCGGAGCCAGAGAAGAAGAGCAGTAGGTTGAGAATGAGTCTAGGTGCTGAAAGCTGGGAGCTGGGAGCTAGAGGTCCTCTGTTCCCTCTCCCTTTCGCCGGTGGCTTGGTCGTCCTTTTATAGAGCAAGGGGTTTCCACAGTGCCAGCACACCAAGAGGGGGAGAGAGAGTCGCTGGAGAGTTCTCTGGTCCTTCCCTCCGCCTGCGACGCCCACGCCGGAGTTGGAAGACGTCCAGTCGCTCACGTCCGCCTGCAAAGCCTGCGCCGGAGTCGGTGGAGCGTCTGGTCGCTCTCGTCCCCGCCTGCTGAGCCCATGCCGGAGTAGGTATGCAGCGGGCGGTAGAGTCGTGAGGATGTGATGGGATGTGATGGAACACGCTGCCGAAGTCAAGGGTCTCTGACTGCTTGGACTTTGGCGCACGCCCTCGCCACAGAAGTCAACAGGCCTCTGACAGCAGACAGGTGTCCACGGGAGGCCGTCCTGAGACACTTACGTGTGGCGGAGCGGACGACAGGGGCAACGTGCCCCGTCGCCTCATCATTAATGCTGATATTTGGAGAGCTGGTCCATCGATCCTGCCGGAGACCGACATGTGGACCCCGGGCAGGGAGTGAGACGATGGCGCCCGGAGGCAAGGCACGGGCCCGAGGCCAACGACGCCTCGGGGCCGAACCGGTGGGGACGGCGCCCCGGGGACGAGCCCGGGGCCGATAGGGTAAGTGCCCCGGGGACGTGCCCGGGGCCGATAGGCGCGGCGCCCCGGGGACGTGCCCGGGGCCGATAAGGTAGGCGTCCCGGGGACGTGCCCGGGGTCAAAGGCGAGATGGCCCCTCGGGGAACTGACTTGGCCGATGACCCACGCGTCCCCAGGGTGTGTGGGACCCCCTATCCCATTTCGCCGACAGTGGCCCCTGGCCCTGTTGCTCGGCCGGAACCGCTCCGGGCAAGAATGGGGCCACGTCTTTGAAGAAATGAGGGGACGCTGGGTCCGCCTGGTTCATCTCGAGCTGGTGGAGTTTGACGTCTTTGTTGCCTTAGACGAGATACGTGCCCGGGACCCGGGCTGAAAACATGGAACGAGTGTTGAGGAAGGCCGGCGGCAGCGGTCGCGATGGTGATGTGGCAGCTTGCCGCCCGTACTGTCGCCAGCGAGTTCTTCGTGGCGACCGCTGGCCGGAGGCGGCGGCAGGAATGAGGCTCGTCGTCCATTTGGAGGCCGCCACCAAATCCGCTGCTGATGAGTTCTCCCGAGCCTGGCCCGAGATGGATGCGCGGGAGAAGGAAACACTCTCCCGGGGAGAACGCGTCCGGGCCCAAGAGGCTGGGCTCGCGTCCTGAGGGTGTGAGTTCGGTGTGCGCGAGGGAGTCACGGTTGTTCACGAGGAAGTCGCGGTGGTTCGCGAGGATGCTGCGGTTGTTCGCGAGGAGGTCGCGGTCGTTCGCGAGGAGGCGCGGGAGGCCGTGGTCGAATCCGCTGCCCCGGAGGCAGGGTTCTTCGACCGCGGCGAACATCTTGTAGAGCCGATGCCCGATGAAGAGGTTGAGGAAGACGCCGGTTTCCTTCAGACGTCATACGCGAGCGCCTTCGGGGCCCGGGGGCCCTCCATGCCCCCGAGCGCTCCTCTTCCGACGTCGCCCGGGGTCCGGTCAGAGGTACACCGGTGACTGTCCCCCGTACGATCAGGGCCTCGCTTGTGCTTGCGTCCCGGGTTTGCCTGTCTTGTACAAAGAGAGACATTTGTATACGTATATGATCGTGTTTATATTTTCGTACCTTGGTTTATTGTGTTGTTCGGAGATTGCTGGTGTTCGGGGCCTCGTGTCCGGGAGTGCCAGATACCGGGCGCGATCTTGACAGCGGGAGCCGGCAGTCGTGAACAACCGCCGGGCCCTGGCACAGCCGCTTGCCCCGGGAACTCGGTCCCCAGGGGCAGCGATCGTGATGGTCTCCCGCCCCGGGGACCCGGTCCCCGGGGCGCACGCATCCGGACGCGGGCCTTCCGGAGCGATGAAGTCCATAGCTCCGGCCCCTTCCGTCTTGCGGATCCGGGGGCCTTCCGTGCCCCCGGGCGTCGCTGGGCGAGGGGGTGCAGCGAGGACAGCCCTTTGACTCACCGAGAGCCCTTCAGGGTCTGATTCTGACCGGGCGCGGGGTCCCCCGGCAGCGAAGTACCCGGCGCCTCGCCGGGGCCGGGTAGGAGCTGGGCAGGCCGGGCACCGCGGCCGGTCCTGGAACCTAAGCTATACATACAACGGGGGAAGAATACAAATTGAGCAATATGTAAAGGTGGATAAGGTAACGTATCTGGACATTGCGGAGGGCGTCGTGGCACTGCGAACACGGTCCCGGGGCCGGGAGCGTCGCTCGCCCCCGGGAACGTTGAGTACCGGACCGACTCGCCGTGAACCGTCGTCGCACCCAGGTCCCCTTCGAGGGGCTTTGAGCAGCCGCCTGCCCCGGGTGCTCGGTCCGCGACGGCTGCGAGGGGCCCGGGGACGAGTCCGGCGGGACGGTCGAGTCCGTAGTTTCGACCCCTCCTGTCTTCCGGGTCCGGGGGCCCTCCGTGCCCCCGGACGCCTGTGGCCCTGGGAGCGCTGCGAGGCTGCGGGAACAAGCTTGACCGGAGTCGGGGTCGCCAGGCAGCGAAGCGCCTGGCGCCTTGGCGGCCGCCGGGGGAGAGCTGGCCAGGTCGGGCGCCGCAGCTCGCCTCAGGGACCTAGGCTGTCCGTACAACGGGGCAAGCATACAGAATAAGCAATGCGTAAAGTCGGGTAAGGTCACATATCTGGATGTTGTAAGCGGCAGTGTGGCTTCGCGAGCATGATCCTAGGGCCGGGAGCGTTGATCGCCCCCGGGAGCGCCGAGCATCGGGCCGATCCGCCGTGATCCGCCGTAGCGCCCAGGTCCCCGGGAGCTCGGCCCCAAGGGGCCGCGGGCGTCCGAGCGCGAGCCTTGCGGAGTTGGTTCAGTCTGTAGGCTCGGTCCCTTCCGTCTTCTGGATTCGGGGACTCTCCGCGCCCCCGGGCACCGTCGGCCCTAGGGGTCATGGCGAGGCCGCGACGACAGGCTCTACATGATGAACTGTGAGAGCACTTGGCTCGTCCCTTGTCCATTCCATGCTACGAGCCATTGCGTCTACCACCTCCTAGGGGCCTCTTCGCGGTTGCGACCGAGTGGAGGAAAGGATTGCGCATAAGGAATCTGCCCCCTAGCAGCGGAAAAAACCGAGCCCGGAGCCAACCAGTGCGGGACACCGCAAGCCGGGGCTTAGACGATGTCCGGGGTTTAGCAGATGGGATACGGTAGCTCGCTGGTAGGGAACAGATGCTTAGGCGCAAAACCCAGCCACCGCATGGGCGCGACCCGATTATGCCCCTGGGGGGAGATCGCCACGATCGCGACATAAAGAAAGGATAAGGGCACGAGCCCGGGAACGATAATAAAAGTATTACTATGGAAAGGGAATACCCATGGGCCCGGCCTCGGTCGGCGCTGAGGTTTAGAGGCACTTACAGGACGTGTTTTCAGATAATATTTGTGAAGATGCTCCCAGGCTTACCGAGCCTGGTTGGGAAGTTCCGATCACAGGGAGGGGCCTTCCCACGGGGGGAAGATTTCATTCCGGCCCGTACGAAGATACGGCGGAGATTCGAACCCCAAACCTGAAGTGATCGGGCCCGAACCTGACGCCAAAGATAGCGCTTGAGGCCTTGCTGGTAACGAGCGACGCGGAGCGGAGCGCGCCACCTTCGTTCCTCGAGGAAGCCGAGGTTGTCGAGCTGCATATTTGTCGTGGTTGATGTTTGTCGATGTAGCGCTGTACCCGAGAGCCGAAGGAGAGGTTTGGCAACAGAACGGGTTCGGCACGGTACATCAGGAAGAAACTGGGTTTCCCCGGGCGCCCAGCTTGGTGTAGTATGAATCGTCCCCAGGACCGTCGGGGAAAGGTCTACTCTACACATAGGGAACTGTGAGAGCATCCGGTTCGTTCCCTTGTCCATCCCATGCTACGAACCCAACACAAGGGAAACGACGAAAGGAACGAAACCGGGAAGGATATTAAAAACATTGCGTATGTAAAGTGTATATACATGGGGCCCCGGCCAGCACAGAGTTTCCGGAGGAGTCCGGCGCTGGCCCGGGTTCACCGTAACTTACAGGACGTTTATACAGGTAGACTTGTGAAAATACTTGATGCGCCTAGGGATGGAGCTCGGACTCGCTTCCCTCGCGAGCCTCGAGGCTAGGGAAAGGCATGTGCTTGGACCCGGGGGCCCCGACTATCATGCGGAGGATGTGTCCGGGACTCGGGGGCCCTGGACTGGAATACGTTTTTGATATAAGCTGGGTTCCGGGGGCCCGGGCTTGAAATATGGAATGTCAGACGGCCTTCCGGATGCATTCTCGCCGGGGCGGTGCTGTCCGGGCTCCGCGCCCTACTTCGGGTGTCGCGTTCCTAGGCTTGCACTCGCCTTGGCGAGGCCGCCCTGGTTCGGCTCCTCGGTGTCGGGCCCGGGGCACGGATTCGGGAATCCGTGCCTCGGCTCAAATATGTGCCCGGGACCCAGGGGGCCCCGGACCGGAATAAGGTTCGATATGTATTGTCAACATGTGCCTGGGCACGAGGCCGGGGCAAGGACATGGACCATATCGGGACGACTTCCCCGGACCCGCCCTTGCCGAGGCGACGCGGTCCGGGTACTAGCGCCCTGTGAGGGTCACTCTGGATGCCACGTTCCTAGGCGCGCACTCGCCTTGGCGATGCCGCCCCGGGTCGGGCTCCTCAGAGTCGGGCCCGGGAGGCAAGTCCCGGGCCCTATGTTTGCCAAGCGGGGGGCGCTCTATGACGAGCATCACGCTCGCTGCCTGCAGAAATGTGCCCAACCATCAACTCGCGTATCGTGACCTGAGGCCAAGGCGCGAGGAGTGGGCGCGAGCCCCGCTACCGAGGGCAGCGAGGATGCTCTCTGGTTCTGGTCTGTCAGGGGCCATGCTCGGGCTCAGCTTCCCTTGCGAGGGTGCGAGCTCTTGACACCGGGAGAAAATCCTCAACCGGGAGCAGCCTGCCCGGACTCGCGCTCGACAGGGCGGCGTGGTCTGGTTTATCACGCCGGGACCCGGAGGCCCCGGACTGAGTCGGGACGAACCCCCCGGACTCGCCATCGCGTCCGATGGAGTCCGGGCAGTCGTACCCTATGAACGCCCGGGGCCCGGAGGTCCCGGACTGAGTCGGGACGAACCGCCCGGACTCACCATCGCGTCCGATGGAGTCCGGGCAGTCGTACCCTATGACAAAGGAAAGGGGAAGGCTTCCTCTAATAAAGGAGGAGAGGAGAGATTTTCATTAAACCAAAAGAGGCTCCATGCGGGGCTAAATGTGAGCCCGGGAGCCAGGGGCTCCGACTGGGGCTATTTGCGCGCGCCCGGGAGCTAAGCTCTGACCGGGGCTATTTACGCACCCGGGAGCTAAGCTCCGACCGGGGCTATTTATGAGCCCGGAAGCCAGGGGCTCGACCGCACGGGCTCAGGTCCCTTGAGAGGGAGCGAGCTCGGGCCCGCTACTGCTCCAGCCGGGACTTCTTGACGCGCTCGGCCAACTTGTGGACGGCGCGACACTCCACGAGGTCGTGCGAATCCGTCTCGTGGACGGCGCACCACCTCCGGGCTTTGACCGGCTCGAGGCGCTCGGCCAAACGCTGGACGGCACGACACTCCGTGATGTCGTGCCGGTCCGTGTCGTGGAAGGCGCACCACCCACGGGCTGCGGCCGGCTTGAGGCGCTCGGCCATGCCCTGGACGGCGCGGCACTCCGTGATGTCGTGCCGGTCCGTGTCGTGGAAGGCGCACCATCCCCGAACTAAGGCCGGCTCGGCACGCTCGGGTGAGCGCTGGACGGCGCGGCACTCCGTGATGTCGTGCCAGTCCGTCTGCTGGAGGGGGCACCACCTCCAGGCCGTTGCCGGCGGTGGCGGCGCGCGTGCGGCCTTTTGCTCCTTGCTGCGACCATCGCCTCCGCGGGCATCATAGCTCCAGGGGCTGCCCGTAGCCGCCAAGGCGTAGCTCTCGGCTGCCGCCTTGGCCTTCTGGCGCTTCCTCCTGTTCCGCCGTAGCGCGGAACGTGAGAGCTTGCCGTCCTCTCCAGGGCCCCTGTCGGGGGCCACGTTGCCCGGCGGGGTGTAGCCGCCGGACCCCTCGCCGTAGTCTCGACGATGATGGTGGCCTCCTGCCATGGAGCGCGTCGATGCTGGAGGCGCCGGCGTAACACCTGAAAAGGAAACTCCCCCTACCTGGCGCGCCAGCTGTCGGAGGATGAAACCTCGACGACGGGAAGTCAGGAGACCCTCCTTTGAGATTCGGCCAGGGGAGTAGTTCTCAGGCGATGCCGGCGTCAGAGTGCAGAAGACAAATACGCGAAGAAGACGTAGAAGAAACAGAGGAGTCCGGACCGTCCGAAGCGGGTCCGGACCGTGAACGAAGGCAGAAGGGTCCGGACCGTCCGAACAGGATCCGGACCGTCCGAACCGAGGAGAAGCAGAAGGGTCCGGACCGTCCGATGCGGGTCTGGACCGTCCGAAGCGTAGTAATCGCGCAGGGTGCTGGGGAAGACGATCAACAGAGGCGCACAGAGGAGACGGGAGGATTTATACAGGTTCGGGCCGTCGGAGCGTAATACCCTACTCCTGTGTGTATGCTATGTGGAGATGATGTGGTTTGCTGTGTACAAGATGAGCTCAGCACGCGGCCGGAGCGGGAGAAGAAGAGCAGTAGGTTGAGAATGAGTCTAGGTGCTGAGAGCTGGGAGCTAGGAGCTAGAGGTCCTCTGTTCCCTCTCCCTTTCACCGGTGGCTTGGTCCTCCTTTTATAGAGCAAGGGGTTTCCACAGTGCCAGCACACCAAGAGGGAGAGAGAGAGTCGCTGGAGAGTTCTCTGGTCCTTCCCTCCGCCTGCGACGCCCACGCCGGAGTTGGAAGACGTCCAGTCGCTCACGTCCGCCTGCAAAGCCTGCGCCGGAGTCGGTGGAGCGTCTGGTCGCTCTCGTCCCCGCCTGCTGAGCCCATGCCGGAGTAGGTATGCAGCGGGCGGTAGAGTCGTGAGGATGTGATGGGATGTGATGGAGCACGCTGCCGAAGTCAAGGGTCTCTGACTGCTTGGACTTTGGCGCACGCCCTCGCCACAGAAGTCAACAGGCCTCTGACAGCAGACAGGTGTCCACGGGAGGCCGTCCTGAGACACTTACGCATGGCGGAGCGGACGACAGGGGCAACGTGCCCCGTCGCCTCATCATTAATGCTGATATTTGGAGAGCTGGTCCATCGATCCTGCCAGAGATCGACATGTGGGCCCCTGGCAGGGAGTGAGACGATGGCGCCCGGAGGCAAGGCACAGGCCCGAGGCCAACGACGCCTCGGGGCCGAACCGGTGGGGACGGCGCCCCGGGGACGAGCCCGGGGCCGATAGGCGCGGCGCCCCGGGGACGTGCCCGGGGCCAAAGGCGAGATGGCCCCTCGGGGAACTGACTTGGCCGATGACCCACGCGTCCCCAGGGTATGTGGGACCCCCTATCCATTTCGCCGACACCATCTATTTTGATTCTCCCAAAAAGCCTCTCAATTGAATTTCTCAGAGAGGAATGCAGGAAGTTAAACTCCTCATATAGGCCTTCGGGTCCAGGCATGTCGGGTCCGACAAACTGGTCCCGGTGGTACCGTACATGCGGATACAGCGCTAGGAATCCCATTCTACTAGGACATCCTGAATCTATAAGAAAGTATTTTTCTGCAAAATAACAAAGACATGTCAATACTGTTCCGTATGAAATGCGAAAAATGAATGCATACTGAAACAGACAGGACCATATGAGTAAAATTTGCTTACCAAGCGGTGGTCTAGGAAAATTATATGGATTACCATGTATGGCATTCTGTAGCACACATTGGTTGTGGACAGACCCAGGCCAACCACAGTCAAGAAACATCACCCTTTCGTCCCAGCCGGCAATGGCAAGAGCATTCCTTGTAGTCTCGTTGTGCCGGATCCTGTACTCGATAGCCCGATCGTTCGAGACTACAACATGAATATGGGTTCCATCAACAGCACCAACCGTGTTCTAGAAAGGAATGTATCATTCATCGTTCAACAGCCTAGGATGAAAAGTTGTAAAGTTTGGATCCACCGGCTTCAATATGTCCGTAGCAATAGCACCAACAGAGTTAAAAACTAGATGGAAGTACTGCGATACTGTTGAGCTAGATCGCACACCCATCGGTTGTTCATACATCTGTTAGCTTGGGGCTTGCCATTGTGAACAAAAACATTCCAAATGCTTCCAGGGTAGAGACTTCATTTGTACCTTGGAGGTTGTAACGCACAAGGTGTTAACAATGCGTTACAACCTCCAAGGTACAAATGATTTACTTGTGCGTTACAACCTCCAAGGTACAAATGAAGTCTCAACCTTAGAAGCACTTGGAATGTTTTTGTTCACAATGGCAGGCCCCCAAGCTAACAGATGTACGAATAACCGGTGGGTGCGATCTAGCTCAACAGTATCACAGTACTTCCATCTGGTTTTGAACTCTGTTGGTGCTATGGCTGCAGACATATTGAAACCGGTGGATCCAAACTTTACAGCTGTTCATCCTAGGCTCCTGAATGATGAACGGTACATTCCTTTCCAGAACTCGGTTGATGCTGTTGATGGAACCCATATTCCTGTTGTAGTCTCGGGCTATCGAGTACAGGAATCGGCAGAACGAGACTACAAGGAATGCTCTTGTCATTGCTGGCTAGGACGAAAGAGTGATGTTTCTTGACTGTGGTTGGCCTGGGTCTGTCCATGACCAACGTGTGCTACAGAATGCGATACATGGGTATCCATATAATTTTCCTAGACCACCGCTTGGTAAGCGAATTTTACTCATATAGTCCTGTCCGTTTCAGTACGCATTCGTTTTTTGCATTTCATACGGAACAATACTGCCATATCTTTGTTATTTTGCAGAAAAATATTTTCTCGTAGATTCAGGATATCCTAGTAGAATGGGATTTCTAGCACCGTATCCGCACGTACGGTACCACCAGGACCAGTTTGTCGGACCCGACGTACCTGGACCCAAAGGCCTACATGAGGAGTTTAACTTCCTGCATTCCTCTCTGAGAAATTCAATTGAGAGGCTTTTTGGGAGAATCAAAAATTGATGGCGAATTCTAAACGGTGTCCCAAGCTACGACATTGTTGTGCAGACTGTCATCATACAGTCTGCATTTGCGTTGCATAATTTTGGGGTGGATTGTCAAGACGATAACTTTATGCGCATGAACCCACAGTACAATGGACAGGCCATACCTCCAATTTCATCGCCATTCCGTATCTGGTACAATGTACCAAACAGCGAGGAGTCAATGAATATAATTCGTGATTGGATTGCAAACCACGTGGCAAGTGGTTAGATTTATGTAGTTGCGTACAATTTTTAACGTATTGTACGTTTAGAAAATTTGAATAATTATTGCACTCTTTTTTATGCTCGTATAATCTTCCATAAAATCCTTTTACGTGCTAATTACTTACATAAATTACTACCACCATGCTGTGTATGCGCGTTTTGTCATACAGCCGTTGAAGAACCGGTGTGTAGGCGCAGTCAGCAGCAAGCGGCGTTTAGAGCCTTCCCAACATGTCGCTGTTCCATCAGCCCTCCGTCCGACAGCAGGCATACCCGTGAGGAGATAGCAGCGTTGTTCCGTCAGCAGCAGCGCAGACCCAATTCAGCCATTCACTCCAGCTTTTCTTAAGCCAACAAGCCAGCCACAATAAGCCACCCGGAATAAGCGCTGCCGAATGGGCTCTAAAGCTAGTTTCATTTCTTGTTATATCTTGCAATAGTGTAAGTTTCTCTGCATGTTTTATAGAGTACTTGTGTACTTAGTCTTGCACATTTTGGGCTCCTGCTAGACAAGAAGAAGCTAGAGGTGAAGTCGAGGAAGCCCTCTATCCGCAGGATTGAGACGAAGATGAAGGCTACGACTTTTAAGTCGACTCTACGCTCAAGCCGTTCCTGTGGTGCAGAGTTGTGACTTTTGGTTGTAAAGTGTATGGTCGTAGGCCCGTGTTTGTGTGCCTGTATTGAGTCTAGAGTTGTAATAGAACCTTGTTGATTTGTATAATTAATCAAAGTATTGTTTCTATATTATTCTACACGTAATTAAACTTTCTAGGTAGTTATGTGTGTCACGTAATGTTTTAACCCTCCTCCGAATGGTCCCCACACCCCTTCTTAATTCTACTACGGTTAATTGAATCGGCAGTATAAACAGCTCAACCCCATTGGATTAATTAAGATCAAAAGTTTGGATTATTTTCTAAGTTAGTAGAGACCACTGTAATAATTCTTATTGAAATTCTACAACATGTATGCATGTAAGATTGCTTTTCACTATCCCTTATTTACATATTCGTCATATATTCGCATACGATCACCGTACCATTTGTTAAAAAATTATCACGAGGCAAACATAGAGGCGCACAACTATATTACATCGAGAAGAGAGAATCTTGACACAAACTGTAACGGAAATAAAACAATTGTCTAAATTACTCCATCCGTTTTAAATTACTTGTCATTCTAGTTTTATTCCAGATCAATCATTTATATCTTTGACCATCAGTTTCTATAAATTCATCTAGTTTAACATTATAAGATTTATATTTTTAAATTCACCCTGACAAATACATTCATTATATATAATTCACATGTTGTAAAACTTTATGATTTTTTAAAAATTAATGATAAAAAATATAAATATTTGACTTAGGATAATGCTAAAATGATAAATAATTTAAAACAGAAAGAGTAGTTAAACTTGTTCAAACTTATGCCAACCGACAATCCGTAGAGGCGTGGTCACCCCATAACACCATGACGAACAATGCCTAAAAGTGTTGGTGAGTGTGCAATTGTTGATGGGCCGGAAAGCTAAGGACGGGAAAAAGACGGAAAAGGGCCCAAATACACCGTACGTGCATTACAGCATCAACCTCTTCACGCAATCAACAGAAATGCACTATACCGATATACGGCCTGAAATGTTGAAGAAGACTCACGCTCAGAATTTGCCAACTATAACAGGCAACAGCACATGAATTTGGATCGCTTGATTTACCGAGTGGACAGCTAAGGACAGCCAACTTTTGAGTGTTGCCCTTGAGCTATGATAGCTAAGCACGGGGAATTTCCATGGTAAAAATATGTAATTAATCGAACGAAACTTCCCTGTCATAATCAACTTTTCTTATGGCGAGGACGTCACGGTCAGTAGTTTTCTTGCTCCCTACCAACTGCAGCATCATTTTCACGTACCGGCTATTTGCATAGCAGAAATAATTTGCAAACTTCAACGGTGCTGGAAAATATATCAGATGGGAAACGTCCCATAAAAAAATCTGAGACGTACGCCCAAGTATATACCCAAATCATCCTAGCTTTATCTTATAGCAAAACGAAAAAAAAAGAGCATGCTTTATAGACGAAGAGAAGTGGATTTGCTAGACACAAGTGTCCAACATTTGTGCTATTTCGCCCCTTTCCGTTCACAAACTAATAGAGCGAGTAATCTGCGACAAGGAGCCTACACACTTGCTAAATCTTTCCACTGTTTTGTGTCTCCAATGATTGGTCAAAGCGGCACTACTGTCCGTCCATGCGTCGCGAGCGCAATGTGTATATAAACACAAATCACTCATTTGGTCAGCTGATCGTATCATGTGGACCATTAATCGACAAAATAAACTTTAGCACGCACGTATCATAAATCCCTTTCCGCCTTTCTAAACAAAAAAAAAAATGTTCAACGCACGATTGCGCCGAATGGACGCCTCACCCTAAACTCAGAAACTGATCACTCTGCCATCGATCGTAGTTTCCCGGAACATCGATCCTCCCAAAATACATTTTCCACACAGTACAGAGCTGCACTTTGCATACATACATTATACGACATGGATTGAGCCACAAATAATTTATAATCGACTCTAGTTTAACTAAATAAACTAAATTTTATTTTTAAGAGCCTGCCATGGATTATCCGCCAACCTACACCATCCCTATTATATAACATGGTAAGACGTCAAATGATCTAAGGGAAAAACTAGGCGGCCATCCAATCCGGTGAAAAATATCGAAAGATCAAAATATTTTAGTTAACTATCGATGAAAGTTATAAGTTGTAAAACAAAAAATGTAATCATCCAAACTAGGGGTGAAAACAGATCAGATAATATCCGATCCGATCCACTCCGTATCCGTCCAAAGTAAGGATATGGTAAGAGTACCTAGATATTCGACGGATATGGATTCGGATGCGGATAGTAGAATGCGGATTCGAAGCTGGATATGGTATTGGCAATATCCGGCGAATGCGGATTATCCGAAATTTCAAGTGGATTATCCGGTAGAAGTTTTGGCGGATAATCCGAATTTTTTTAGCCCATGTGACCAGTCCATTTGGCCCATTTAACTTGAGCTAGCCCATCCATCCATCCATCTAGGCAATACAGCGGTCTAGACCGGTAGACTATATCTATATGGATAATTGGATGTCATTTGTGGATTTGCTATTTATCATGTGATAATATGATATTGTGATGTGTGATGTCCTTTATTGGTTAAGTGCTTGTTTTGGACAATGGACAAGTTAATTAGTTAATGCGATATTGCAATGTGTGTTTTTATGTGTATGTGTCATGTCTCATGTAATATAGTTATTAAGTGCTTGTGATATTGTTACAATATTGTTGTCAATTATATTGATGACTTAATGTTATATCGATTGTATATACACGTCACGTCCGATGATTTTAATCCATTTCTGACTCGAGTCCAAACCGGCTCTACACCGCATCCGCCATCCGAAACAATTTGCTCCACATCTGCATCCGTATACTATCCGCACACCGCTCCGAATCCGTTTAAAAATTATGGTTTAGGATATGATATGATCATTATTCGTTCGAATCCGATCCGTTTTCACCCTTAATCCAAACATTCTAAAGATACATGAAACATAATAAAATACCAATTAAAACATTTAGCTCTCATGCATGAGACGTTGAATATTAATAGTTGGAACATATATATTTTTCTTTCATCAGAATATAATTACATAAAATATTATTTTAAACATTTAATTGCAATAAATACAATGATATAATCGAATTGCAGATTAAATAAATAATTTTTAAAAAATATTTAAAGCTTACTCTACATGCGTGCAGAGAGCAGCAGGAGATGAAAAAGAGATGCGTGTCCATCCAGCTCGAGAGAGATGTGCGTGCATGTAGTAGGCGTATGCGCAGCAGGATGTGTGCCCGCCTCGAGCATGATTTTTTATATTTTGACTCTTTTTAAAAACTTATTTTATAAATAAATTTTAAAAAAAATTATTTCAAAAATAGACCTTTTTCTCGATGTCAGGGTTATTAGTGCCGAGGTCCAATGTCTCGGCGTCAACGACGTTGGTACCGTCATCCTCGTCACATGGCAGCACAGTTTGCTAATGTAAAGGGGTCAGCGCCAATCTCTTTGACGTCAAGAATCTATTTATAAATAATTTATTTTATAAATAGTTCCTTGACGTCGGTCTTTTTGCCTTGACCCCTCCACTTTAGCTCTACTATGGGAGTGAGGGTACCGGCGCTAGCTTTATTGGCGCCGAGACGTTAGACTTTGGCGTCAATTATCCTGGCACCAAGAAAAGAGTCTATTCTTAAAATAAGTTTCTCCAAAGATCTATTTATAAAATAAATTTTTAAAAGGAGCTAAAATGTAAAAAAAAATCCAAACGCCTCGAGGGTGCTCGATTATTCTCCCCCATGGAGCATTGACCTGATTAGCTGAAGCATTATCTATAGTCAAATCATGCACCTGTGCCCCCCGACGAATGGCCCAAAGAATTAGGAATGCACAACCTCTTAGCCTAAATACTCTTCAGATACTCCATTCATCTTATAATATAAGAGATTTTATTTTTTAAATTTGTTCTAAAATATAAGAGATTTTTAATCTCAATGTAGTATTTTATTTCCTACCTATTAACTTTTATACTAGTTTATTTTTTATCTATCAATCTTTATACTAATTTATTCTTCACCTACCACCTTTTCAGGGGTATATGTGTCTTTTAATTATAACCTTAAATTAATCTTAAATTAACCAAAAATAATATAATCTCTTATATTATGGAACAGAAGGAATAACATGATACCGTTCAGATGATAATCAACCACTTTGATTTTGCGTTTAGTCATAAGGATGCTACTACTTTACTGTTGGGTGCTGGTGGACGCAGCCTCAGACCTCCCAAGACCCATCCCATCACATTGAAATGCTGTCTTCTTCCTGCATGTTTAGAACATTTTACATACTCTTTCTATCATATAAGAGTTTTTAATTAGCTATAGATGTTAAAAAGTTGTTAAAATTAAATAGAAGAAGATTGTCATTGCTTAAGAAGAAAAAGTCGGTGAAAAACTTTTATGATAAAAACTTATGATTAGTTAAAAAAAGAATATATGCGTAGAATTTATTATATTTTAGAATAAATAATTTTAAATGATAAGTTATTATATCTTAGGAGGAGGGATTACGCGCGCACCAATTTTCTTTTCCTCGGCGAGAAGGGCGGCACGGGAGCGGCGCATTGCGTATGACCACCCTTCGGTGCACTTCAATTGCGCCGGCGCGTACCCACATACATGTGTCGTCCGGCGAAAAACAAATGCCGCACGCGAGGCGCCTAGGCTGGGTGGCGGGTATTGATCCACGCACGCGCACATACGTAGTCCGCAGATTCTCCTTCAGATATACGACATTGCGCCGCGCGCGCGCGTTGGTTTTGCCATTGCGGCCGCTGACTGTAGTCGATCGGCGTACCGCGTAGTAAGCGCGCATGCGTGCTCCGGTGGATTTGGCATCTGAGACATTCTGTACTCTGTCCGTTTAAAAATATAAAATATTTTTATTTTTAGCTAAGTTACATTTAAAAATTTTAGCTAATAATTAAATTAAAAATATATGTGTTTAGTGTCATACATATATTATCATTAAATTCATATTTAAAAATATTTACATATAATATTAATTTTGTAATTGTTGATGACATACTATGAAAAAATTAATGGTTAAAGTATAATATTATAGATTATATAGAAATCTAATATACTTTATATTTTTAAACGATGAAGTACTTCACAGTTTTGCAGGCACAGGGGTGGCACGTTATTATTGCTTGTTAGTGCTAAGTTGCTTCAGCGCAGCTTTCAGAAATTTCAAGTGGTTTGTATTAATTGGCAGTTTAATTAGATGCATCGAGCAGATTGTGATAGTAAGTTGTTTTTTAGTGAACTACACCTCGTGGTGCACAAATTTGTACGATGAGTATAAATAGGGGTAACAACTTATAAAACATTTGTTTCGATGCAAAAATTTATTTAGTCCGTGCAAGCCGGATCCAAAATACATAACACGGTCTAATTAGTGCTAATCTGTGCTGATTAAGGGTGTTTTCGTAGTGCATGTTGGTTTAGCTACCAGCACATTTTCAACCTGCTAAACGGTATGTTTCGTACGGAAACTTTCTATATAGAAGTTGTTTTAAAAAATTAAATAAATTTATTTTTTAAAGTTTATAATAATTAAAACTCAATTAATCATGCACTAATGATTTATTTCATTTAATGTGCGTTAAAAATCTTAGCCTAACCGCACCTTTAACGGCAGCCTAAAATGTTATATGAGCTTACATGTTAGTACACCACGTGAAGATGTCACAATATATTGCACGCCTCTATTATTCATGTGGGGGATTGACTGGACCAGGGCGCAATGGATCATGAATTACCGAGGGTAGTTGAGTTACATATCCAAATCATTGATGCATCAACTGAAACAATCCATTCTATAAAAATTAATTTACTTGTGTGGCCATTTTGACCCTAATCCGTATGAACTAAGCAATTTTTTTTTATCGAAACAAGTGTTTTTACTTATTTTTAAGATTAAGTATTTTTACATGTACTGCAGCTACTTTTTTCATTCCATAATATAAGAAATTTTGCTCTTCAAATTTGTCTTAAAATACAAGAAATTTTATGATCCTAAGGAAATACTTTATTTCCTACTAATTAACTTTTATATTAGTTTATTCTCTATATATCAATTTTTGTATTAGTTTATTCTCCACCTACCACCTTTTCAGGAGTATATACGTTTTTTAACCTTAAATTGGCAAAAAAATAACATAATCCCTTATATTATGAGACAGAAAAAAATATTATGCAAGCTACCGAGAAGATTGAAGAAACTTTTGTACTAGTTTATTCTCCACCTACCATATTTTTAGAGATATATGTGTTTTTTAACTTTAAATTAATTAAAAATAATATAATCCTTTATATTATGACATGAAAAAAGTATTATATAAGCTACCAAGAAGACTGAGGAGAGGACGACAAAATAGGAGTGGAGAAGGGCCCGACATATTTGCCAGAGGCAAGGCTTTGAGGAAAGAGAGTTTCCTCAGCGTGCATGTTGGATAAGACTAGAGAAGTAGGTCCAAAGGCAGCCTTACATTATTGACTTCTCCAGAAAATCGCCAACAATCTGCAATAATAACTCCGTTGAAAGATCTCATCTCACCAATATGAAGCATGCGTGCCCATCAGACCACCTTCATATATATGATTAATTTCTTACTCAATGAAACATCCGGAACTGGCATAAAAAAGGTTGTCTCTGCTAGTACTATGGTATTTTAATTAGATTCATACTCCATAAGTTTTAACAAACAATTAACTTGGCCATATATGTATAGGTCAGTGTAACTGTGTAAGAATGTGGTAGGAGTACAACTAAAATTTCTATTTCAATGCACTTACATACAATCGTTTTATCTTATTAGTACCATATATTTTCAAGAGGGATCTGTGTAAAAATGTTCAATAACTTAAAACAGCGTGCCAGATCAAATCGTGCAAAATGGTTACAGAGTGTACTGTAATAGGAGGTGCTGATTTTTGGACCGTAGCTTCAGAATAGTCCAAAAAGGATGGGGAGTACTGCAACAGAGCAAGTTGGTTGAACCTTCGCTTTAAAAATCGTGCAAAGTAGACAAAGAGAATAATGTAAAAACGGATCAGTCATGAGCAGGGTTTTCTTACCGTTCAGAGAAAGGCTACCGGTAAGACGGTTGTCATCTCTCAGAATAATTAAAAAACGCGTGAATTTTATCTTTAAAAATTTTAATTTAAAATTTTTAAATTTTATAGTAAGGTCGTAGTTATCGTGGTTAGCTCGTAATTACCGCGTGATAAGCCACGGTATGTCAAAGTAAAAATGTAAAATATAGTAAAAATTTTAGAAAATTGTGGATATCTCCAGAAAAATAATATAATATTATATAATTTCTTACATAACCTTTGCTATATTTTTTATACTTAAATAAAGTAGAAATTATATCCCAACCTATCCCTTATTATTTTTTAATTTTGATAGAACTTCTAAATACGAAGTAAACTTTATTATTTTTACAGACTTTTTTCACTAGATAGCAATAGCAATTAGGTACTACTTGTAGAAATTTTTTTATCTTTTCTTTAAATTTGAATTCGAACAAAATTTATCAAATCCTATAAACGGTTATCCTTACTAAACCTCGTGGTAAAATAAACCCTGGGAGTTGGTGTACATCTTGGACCATCGGATCAGCTGAAATATCACTTCTTTGATTTCACGAAGCTAATAGCCATATTAGACGCCTTTTCTGCTTACTGCTACTTGTATTATGAGTTGTGACAAGTTTGGTAACGGTTTGATCAATCAGCTCAGTTTATGTCGTACGTTGTTTTTTTGGGATGGTACCTTGATGACAAGGGATATCTCACACAAGTCACGAGACCCAGGGAAAAACCGAAAAAAGGAGCAACTCCGACCCGACATGTTGGACAACAGTACGTATGGTACTAGCCCAAAACAAAGCCCGAATGCCTGCCCGATCGATTTACGTGAGCTCACGATATGCGAAAGAGGCGGGCAAAAAGTGGGCCCACGCTATTCGTGGCGGTGGGGTCGCGGTATCTAACCTAAGATCGTGGTAACGACTTCATGTCTGCTGCCTGTCTCTGGACATCCGCACGTGTGACGGTTCCACTGTTCGTCTTTCCATCTCATATCAGTTTCAGACCCACCGTACGTACGTAGGAGGACTTCTGCACAGGGCGCTCTACGTAATCGATAGTACAATATCGGAGCTACTCTCTCTCTGAGAATTAATTAATGATCCATCCCCATCAGCACGTTGAGCCGTCCTGAGGTCGCAAAGCTGATCTTGGTCGGCCGGTCGAGATCGAGAGAAATAAAACGGGAAAGCAACCGACCAATATAATTCCCCGCCGCGCCGCAATTGTCCTGTTCGTTCACACGCCACGCGCAGAATACACAAGATCTTTAAAGGGGGAACCCAGAATACAGAAGACACTCTGCATATCGATCCCATCGGCAGAGACTGCATTCGTGCGTTGCACTGAGACATGCTAATTGTAGTTACCTTAAAAGTGTTTGTTTGACTAGTTAACGAGAAATTAAAGCAAGCTCCGCACGTATGATCACTATTTGGCGCCGCTACGGCATGTTGGAAACATATTATTGGCTGAATTATTATTATAGATTATCTACAGATAAATTAAATATTTTAAAACATAAACTTATGGTCTAAGTTATGTGGTAGCAGAAATTTTTTGAAAAATATTTTTAAAGATATAAAACAAATAATTTATAGTAATAATTCAGTAAAGTAAATGAAAAGAATCGGACGTACGCGCGTACTGAAAGGGTGGGACAGAAACGGTCAGAAGGGCGCGTGATGGGTATACGTGCCTACGGACGATCACCTGTTATGCATGCGTGCGTGAATGATTCATCAGAGCATTACCCGGCCTGTGCATATGGAACAGTGCACCGAGCAAGTATTACTGCTTACTTTCGTTCTAAAATATAAACTTTTTATTATTTAAATCTTGTTTCTATTTTTTACTTATAATACTATTTATCCTATTAATTATTTCTCATTTAGTTTTTTTAATCTTAGTTCTAACCACCCTTTCAGTCTCAATTCTCTCTTATTTATGAAGAGCATCAAAGTATTTTTTTATCTTAATTTTTACTAAACAATTTATTTTTCGAAACAGACCTTTTCCCCGGAGCAGCCGGGACTGCCCATGATGCACGCGGTACCAGCGCCCAGTGATTTGCTGGGCCGTCGATCATTGAATCGGCGGCTCAGAGAGATGAGGTGGGCCCAGTCTTGCCCGCGAAAAGCGCCGATCCCAGCTGTTGACTCCTCTACATAACATAACCGGGAAGAAGGCTGCTGGGCACTGTTCCCTCGTCATTGCCCTGAGCTAAAGCAAGGGAATGTGCACAAGAGGACGTACGCTTCCTTGTGCAGTTCGCTCCTTCTTCTTGCTCTGGCTGTTGCTGCTGCTACTAGGCTAGGGATCTGTCAACAGGTTCAGATTTGAATGCAGATTGACCTCATTATCATTTGACTCCTTTTCGAGTATAGGCTAATCTGTGTAGCAGCAGTTGGTGTCCAGAAATGTAAAGGATAGATAGTCTGTTTATAATTTTATCGGTTTCCTATCTAGTGTGTCCAATAGGAGAATATATTGTAACATGAAAGTGCATAATATAATACTTTTAAATTTTTCTGCAATTTTGTTAAACATCACGCTATTTTGCGTGTTTTCACCTATATTTTGTTAAAGTAAGATATACTCAAAATATAGGTTTGAAAGGAGGAGTCATGTTGGTGGTGGCTGCGTTTTCTAGTGGGTGTGTTCTTTTGGGCGAAATGGAATAAAATGGAATGTTGAATAGCTAAATGCTTCAAGGTACAACCGGATAAATTAATTATTATAAATTAAAAAAATGAATTTAAAAAATATTTTAAGAAATTCACATGTAAAAAGCTTTTTGCAAAAATCATACTGTTTAGAAGATTGAGAAGTGTGTATATTTTTATTCTATTTCAGTAAAAAGGGCACACATAGTGAGGTATGGAAGGAGGAAATGTGAGTTAGCATCGGAGTAGCGAGGTAGTTGCCAGTTATGAGAGAGGGAGGTATGTAGTGTGCGTTGGTGGTAGCGGCTCAACAAAGTGAATGAGGGAGGGGGCAACAAGAAGGGATGTATAATTATCTGGCTGGCACCAGTGAGATGGAGAGAGAGGCACTGTGTGGAAGGTGTGTTATGATAGCAGTGACTAGAGGGTTGGCGTAGCGGGGAGAGAGAGAGAGGCGACACTAATAAGAAGAGAAAATGTTAGCTTGCGTATCGTAATAATATGAAATTTAGAGTTAACGTGACCACCAAAAATAAATGATTGTTCAAAAGCATTAGGAACAAGAAACTAGAAAACAATTATCAATCCCATTTTTGGAGATAGATGTACGATGCACAAATACAGCACTAGGTACGCATACCGTACATTCATGTGCCAGTGCTCCCTAGATTATGCTAGTCATGTGACATGGTGATCCAAACTGTTCCTATGTCTTGTAGCCTTCTAGATGCTTGGGCTCGCTGAGTTTATGTTGTTTGATCGTGCTTGGCAAATCTTTTTTTTTTAAATTTCACGCAGGGGCGGGTGGATAGGATAGATTCAAAACATATTACATGATCATGGATCTTAGGGAGGCAGAGAGAAGAAACTTCCACCTCTATCTGCCACACATTGGTCATTACTCATCAGGCGTTTTGCCCAAAACAAGACCTCATCTATACATTTTCTTATTACTCGCGAGAGGGAGGGTTCCATTCCTCTGAAAACTACGTCATGACGATGATTCCACAATCCCCAGAAACACAGGATGAAGAACATCTCATAGTGTTTCGTAGGAATATGTCTTGGTGACGGTATGCTTGCCATGAGCCTAATATCTTGGATTTGGGGGGTGCATGTTTAGGGCATTCCAGAAGCTCGAGGCCATTGGGCACTGAAGACATATATGTGATCCAGTCTCCTCTTGTGTTTTGCAGATCTCGTACGTTGCAGATTCGACGATGTGTTTCTTCAGTAGGTTCTAGCATGTGGGCAACCTCTCCTTTGACAGTAGCCAGGCGAAGAACTGAGCTTTGGGGGGTGCTTTGTTTTCCCAAATGAACTTCCAATTGGGACATTGATCCTCCTGTTCCATTGTTATCTTGAATATTTCTTTGGAAGCCAACAGGGAAGGTTGTTAGGCTTATACCATCTAGCTCAGATCGAAGAGATTCCATCTTAGCTTGTACTGCTGTTGACAACCTCGGCACCATTGCAGGCTGGAAGTTTTGATCCGCTATTTGCTTCACTGTAGCCGCCCTCTGGGTTGTGTGCGAGAATAGGGCAGGGAAAAGTTGCGATAATTTTTGGTCTTCCAGCCATTTATCTTGCCAGAATGATGTTCTGTTGCCGGCCCCAAGCTCAACCGTTGTGATCTGTTGTAAAGAAGGTATTAGGGATTGTAGGGTCTTCCAGTGCGCACCTAGGTGAGCTTGCTTGGCAAATCTTTAGACTGGAGTAATCCAAAAGCTAATTTTGAATTTTAGAGTTTGATATTTAATTAGTTTCTCGTTGCACAACTCTTTTCTTTCATGATTGCTAAGCAAACAAGTAAAAGGTCCACCTAAAATTGATTTTTAAAATTAAACTATAAAATTCAAAATTGCTTTGGCTTATGCTATAACCTATAGCAAATCCAAGAGGCCTCGGTAGTTGATTATTTTCTCCAAGCAATGGCACAATTTGAGATGTGCCTGAACCACCCGCCACACCTCCCCCCTCCCCCCGGTCTCTCTCTCTCTGAGCGACCTGACGCCCACTAAACACTTGGAATAAATTAAAACAGACGAAAAGAATGGCGACAACTCTAGTGTTAGCACTTGACACTGTCAAATGTAGCTCTAGTACTACCTATAGCTAGCAGACGTTTTTCCCGGACCGCCATTAATCCCCGTACAAGAACGACTGGACGGTAGCTATAGGACATGCACGCTAATTATTCGCCAACAACGCCTATGTGTCGATAATCTAGCTTGGTCATGTAGTAGCCGGCCCGAAGTTTTTAGAGATGCGTCGATCAGCCTAGCTAGCCGGGGCTAACCTTACGTCCTTACTCCGGTGGTCCTGGCGCGCGCGAGCGTACGTACGGTGGACCGGCAGCCGCATGCATGCCATTGTTTGCCCTTGTCCGCTGCCGCGTCCCACTAGGTAGAGCCCAGCGCTCAGGAGCGGACGAGCGGTCGCGCGCCGAGGGGACAGGCGCACGGCGCGCGTGGTGCGCAAACGTCCGTGACGTCGCGGGGGCGGCTAGTGCTATATGGTATGATTCCCTTCGGCCGCCGGCCGGCCCACCGCGACGCCGGCCGCCCTGCTGCCCACGCCTCTCGTCGCTAGCTTCCGCCGTACAGGGGCCGGGGGCGCGGCATGACCCCGACGCGACGGCCGTGCCGTACCCCTGGTGATGGGGCCTGTCGCGGAATGGATCCGTCGTCTTTTGCCCCGCGTAGCGCGCGCCCACTTGCATATGTCGTCCGTCCATGGGCTAGCGGTCGGGCGTACGTAGTACGCACGTACGTACGCCCCGCGCGCGGCTCTTCCGACGCACGATGCCCGGACGGACTGCCCGGCCGTAGTCGCGCGCGCGCACTGTGCGGCGGTGTATGCCCCGGCTGTACCGGCAAGCCCATGCGCTCCACGGCAGCAAGATGACTGCAAAAAGGTCGACTGATCGGTACTTGTCGCTAGTAGCGTACGTCACCTCGCTAGCACTCATGTAGTCACGTCCGGTTTATCTCCCGTGTTGGGGCGGACAAGTACCAAAGGCCGGGGATGGGTTTTGGTGATGAGGAATTGCACTGTGCGTGCATGTGCTGATGTGTTTAATTTGGCCATGGTAACGTTGTCTTTTATCGTTTTGACCCCTCTCTGTTTTGAGCAGATGTTTGGAGATCCTGCATGCAACTACAGCAAAATGCGGTCGAGCTAGTGGCTCCTCCTGTATAAGGAAAGGTCTACCAGGATAACTCTAGTTTTAATTACCGGAATTACCGGTACCTCACAAGACATTAGATCAAAGTTTTGGTTTTAGGAGTAAAAAATAATTTATATACATAGTATTTCCTCCGTCCTAAAACCAGTTAATTACTGGCTAGTTAGGTCAACAATTTTGCTATGAAAAAAATATTCAAAAAACCAACTCATTGAAATAAATTACAAATCACCATTTCTCCTTTCCATCTTTCGCTCACAGTTTACTTTTTTTCAACTCATGCATGGCTCAATATAATTTACAATCGCCATTTTTATTTCACCATTCAAGTTAATCTAGTTTATCATAATCATTTTAGTTACATGCATAGTAATGGGTATATCTTACGTTTTCTCAATTCTGATATATACAAGATTTATGCTAATTTGGAATAGAAAACTAAAATTTTCGATTAAAATATTTTTATGGTCATTGAGGTGCTACGGTAATTTAGTGTTTTCTAATATTACAACGAGAATGTTACACAACTTATACATGCACACTACATACACACAACTTACTTATGCACATCACATGCACACCCTTGCTTGCATGTTGTTCACATTTAGGAACTCCATGGGAAACGCTCATTCCTATAGAATATGCTCATTGGGTATGCCCATCCCGAGCCGGAATATGAGGTTTTTCTCTTATCTTTAGAGCAGGGTCAATAATAAAATAGGTTGTCAGCTCTAATTTTGTCCAAAGCTCTCTCTGTAGTCTGTATATACAATAGCAAGTTATACTGCTTACTTCATCCATTTCATCTATCTTTAAAATAATTTAGCGTCAATCCAATCTAGCATTTGATCATAGCTTCCTCTCTCTCCCGCCTCCACCGTGTTGCACGCTGTTCATGGCTGCTGCACCGGGCCGCCGGCTGCGCATGGTGCCACCTGTCAAGCTCGGGGCGCTTGTGCTGGCCGCTCGCAGCACCGCCTCCTGCGCAGCTCATGGCCTCGCTGCTGCGCCAACAGCCGAGCTTGTGGTCTTGTTGCTGCGTCAGCCGCTCACAGCCAAGCTCGCGGCCTGGCTGCTGCGTTGGCTGTCTGTTGCCGAGCTCACTGCTGTTGTGTGGGACAACACGCCTCTCCTAGCCAGATCTGGACATTTGTTTGCCATGGCAGAGGTGACGGCCATCCTAGGTCCTGCATGCGATGAATCTCGTCGAGGACGACGACCCCAACCTTCGGCTGCTACGAGAGATGACGACCATGTTGCCGTGGAGCTCGTTGTTCTTGCTATCTTCATTCATACATGAAATCTTTAGCTCACTCCCTCTGTCCTCATGAATGCTTTCCTCTTGAAGCTTGCATTGTAGCTGGAGGATAGAATTGTCGCTGGCTCGTCTTCTCTCTCTTCCTGTCGCTCCTCCAGCTCACCACCTCAGCCGACGTGGCCTTCTTATCGCTAGTCCAGGTCGGATTATTGTACTCGCTCTTAGAGAGATATATACTCCCCATCGTTTTGATGCATACAACTTCACACGGACGAGCCAATCCGTTAGCATGCAAATCTAGGCAATCACTACAAGGTTCACGGATTTTCTTGAAGGCCCAATACCACCAAGAAAAGTAAATAAACCGCCATGGAAATGATTTTTGGCGACCAACCTTCAAGAAAAACCTGCCAATTATAGACCAAGGGAAATACTTTTTGCTTAATGGTCGGCCGCCAGTGATAAATTTCTTGGCGGTCTAACAACCAAAAAACACAGAAATGCCAAGGTTTCCATAGCGACAAGAAATTAGGCCATGTCGGTCAGAACCGCCAAGTATTTGTCATTCCTTGGCATCCAAATATCACCAAGAAAATTCTAGATTTGGTTAGTGAATTAGCATGCAACGTGAGATGCCAGTAGGGGGTGGCATGCGATGTGAGGAGCGCGCTGTGTGGCCAAAACGAAGCGAAGCTGCATCTAGCTCAATACGGATTAATTGGATTGGGCTGTGAGATCACCACCTTAAATATGAAGATGAATTGTGGACGGAGGGAGTACCTCTACATAAAAAGGAGGTACCAAAACTAATACCAAAAGTGGGAGAATGATCAAAAATTATATTTGTATCTGTTTTTCAAGTTCTTTCCGGTTTTTGAGAGGTATTTTTAATGTTAGCCGGTAGGTATATACACTCCAAGTACTAGAAAATATTGATATATACATTCCAAGGGCTAGAAAATCTTGATATTGTCGATTATATTTTGTTCTAGTTAGTTCAACCGGTCTAAATATTTTAGCACTCAAACAGTGATTGAGGTATATACCTCTCCAAGGATGGAGCAAGACCTAACCACTAGGATTAAATCTATGGGAAAGGGGGATAGATTGCCCTCAAACGAGAGCTAGCCATACACAAGTTTGATCCAGGATCGTGTCCATATCTAGTTGCTTCTACAAACAGAGCGACACCGGTAACGCCCCGCTTTCAGCGAGACGTTAAACAATATTTTGCTAAAAATTACATGTGAAAATTTTGCCTCTTTGTGTGTTGTATCGTGAGTTGTGCCATGGATCTCAGTTTGTCTCTCTGCCTTGACCTCGTAATCCCTCCTCCTAAAACCCTCCGTTCCAAAATAATCTCTGAATTCGAATAGCCGTTATCGAACTCCGCTCTAAAACCCTAACGGCGAGTTCCTCGATCTTCGCCCTCAGAAAGCCTTGCTTCGATATACTTCCTGAAGATCTGAATCGAAATCCTAAAAATATTCCCTTTTGAATCCTCCCATGAATCCCCTTGTTTTCCCTCTCCTTTGAATCCCTGAGAAATCCCGAGTTTAAATAATACAACTTAGGCATCGAACCTCTATCCAAATCCTTCCCACCAAAATAAATATATATATACTATGTATATATATAAATCCCTGAGTATACACCTACATATATAAATACATATACCTGTATCAACCCCACGCTTGCCCCACACTCAATTTGACCACTATATCGATACACCTATATATATATATATATATATATATATATATATATATATATATATATATATATATATATATATATACGTCCTTACCCACCTGTGAAATATGAGTGTGAGCCATTCATCCATAACCTCCTGGAAATCACCCCAAATCCCTGCAAGTTCCCCAAATTCAATTTACAATTAAATTGAATTTGAATCTTCTCTCCTTCGAATCCAACCATGCCTGGAATCACTCTCAAAATATTCCTTAAAAGTTCAAGTGCAAAATATTTCTCCAAAATACCAATTTTCCCCCATGGTACTCCCTGCCCTGGACCCATAAAAATCCCTCCAAGTTCAAATATCAACTTATGGATCCAAATACACATGAAATCCCCAAAACCCATTCCAAGCAACCCTGAAAAAATAATAAAAGCTACTATTTCTCCCGGTCCGACTTCCTCCTTTTCTCTCCCTACAGCCGCACGGCCCACGGGCCAGCAGCACACGTGCATGCCTCGCCCCGCACCGAGCCCCGATGCCTGCCGCGTGGCCGAGACACGAGCGCTCACCGCCCGATCTTCTTTCCCTTCTCCCGCGTGGGAGTTGCTGTGCTCCGTCGGATCGACGCCACATGGTCCCGAGCGCCGTGGACGCTGCCCGATTCCCCCTCACCCCGCACGGGACGCCGCACGCCGTGGATCTCTGCTGCGTGTCCCGCCAACCGCCCGATCTCCCTAACCGCACTGCCCGCGCGTGAACTCCGCAGCCACGCCGATCGCGCCACGTGTCCCCAAGGCCCGGGCCGCGTGTGATCACCCTGCGCCGCGCGATTTGCGCTACATGTCCCCGAGCGCCGCGCGACCATCGATCTATTCCCCACAGTGCTTTCTTCTACCTCTGTTTCCTATCCTCGCACATGAGATGTTTGGTCAAACGACGGAGCACCGCGTCGCGCACATCCCTACCCCCCCGACTTCACCTCGGCCTTGCCGGCACCGCTAGCCGCCATGGCTTGGATGGCCACGACCGCGTCCCTTATCACCTTTCCCTGTCTTCTTTTGACCGAGAGGCGTGTCAGCATGGCCTCGTTCTGAATCTCCCTCTCTCTCTCAATCATTTCCGCCCGTGCCGGCCTCGTTCACCCGCGCTCCACGCCGAGCGAGCCCGCGCGTCCAATGCACTGCCTTTGATCGGCCCCGAATCACCGCCGTCACTCGAATTTGGCTGGCCGCCCAAAAACTTTCGCCGCCACGCCAATTCTCCCGCCTTTTGCCCTCAATCACTAGATCTCTATGATTGACGCCTCGGACCGCCCTAGAGCCCTTCTCTACTGCCTATAAAACCCCCCCATCACCGGGCTCCAATCCTTTCTCCTCGTTTCGGTTTCTAGGACCGCCACCGGCCGCGTCTTCCCGAGGATCGGCCGAGCCGCGCCGCCACGGGGCTTCACGGGCACGTCGACTCCTCGTTTCAATCCCGAGCGCCCTCGCCCCGGTCCCGGAGCCGAGTAGCCCCGCACTGCTCCCTTCCCCGTCGGTCTCCTTTCTCGACCCAGAACCGTCGCCATGGTGTTCATCCCGCCGGTGAGCTCCCCAGCAAAACCCTGGCCGTTTAACCCCTCTGGATGGGTCCCCGTGTCTCGCTACTCCTTCGACTTCCCCTCGGGTTCCCTAGGCGCCGCCACGGCCATCGCCGTCGTTTTCCCCTCTTCTCTTTCCCCCGCCGCCACGGCATCCCGCCGTTGGCCGCCGTCGAGCGGATCCTCGTGGATCCGAGCTGCTCAAAATTTTCGCTCCGTAACTCCGATTGACTCCGTTCCAACTTTAGTAATTTTCTAAAATTGAGATCTATCTAATGGCACTATTAGTAGTACTAAATAGGGTCCTTTTACTAGCCTTAGTGTAGATTTTTGTGTATTTGCACATAGTAACGACCGTCGAAAATTACTTTTGGAGCGGATTATACAACGATTTCTCGAAGACTCGTGAAGACTTAGAGCAAGGCAAGTCACCTTTGATCATCTTGAGTCCATATTTACGGAACTAAATACTTTGATTGCCAAATCGCATTCACTAGGCTACATAGAGATGATTTCTCGGCCACGGTCGCAAGACGACCGACGGGCCACCAACCTATTTGCTGCATGACTTCCTTGATTGATTGTGATTCCCTTAGACATCCTTGTCACCGCCCTTGATAGATCCCGATACGTGTGTCTACGGGCATGGTACCGGTGATCACCTATCAAATTTAAAAATGACTACGATGGGTAGAACGTGAGTTTATAAAACTTTGGAAAACCCGACACCTAGGGCGGTGCCTTGCAAAATAAAATGGTTTATGAAAACCGTGGTGCAGGATTGTGGCAGCAGGACGAGTGTCGCGCACTGCAGCTAAGGACTGATTCCTCTGGAATTTCATCCGAACATATGACAATACAACCACATGGGTGATATGGGATAACTCCTGGCTGAGTAACTGGCCTCCTAGGGACGCCTTGCATGCCATTGGAATGTGGATCGTGCGGGAGAGCGTCGAGGGTGCCTCCTGGGTTCCTAGCATAGTATGGTCTCGGACCTACCCTGTTGTTGGTCTCGAGGACCCCTCTAGTTGGCATGGGATAACTTGGGAGGGTTTGGGAAATGCTTTGTCACGAAAATCTCTACGTCATCAAATCGTACCCAATGCGTGTGAGCTGGTGACTAGAGTGAGTCACGTCATGTGGGTGAAGTGTACCCCCTCTGTAGAGGTTTAAACTGTTTGAACAGCCGTGCCAACGGTCATGGGCGGATGTGAGGATTCTTTAGCGTAGTTTTGTTTGACAACTATTTGCAAAGGATGTTTGCGGATTAGGAATTAGATTTCGGAAAATGTTGTGAAAGTTGTCAAGGATAGCAGGGCTGTGGGCCCGATGAGGTTGGATCAGCTGGTGGAGCTGGATCCCGGAAGCTAACTCTTGAGAGTTGCGCTGATTCAAAGATTGATATAACTCACTCCGATCAAGTGAGGCTCACCTCGCTCTGATTGTTGAGAAGTACACACTAGCAGATTTAAAAAAATTTAAATAAAGCAGATTGCAAAATAACCAACCTCTCTTTGAAGCTTGCAACAACCACCTAAATTCCCCTGGCTTGCTGAGTACGTAAGTACTCACCCTTGCTCTATTTATATATAGTTCTCCGCCGGGAGCTGGATGCTGGGGTTGCAGTGAAGTGAAGATTAGGGTTTCATCTTGGTTCTCAGCCATTGCATATGTGTTGGGACTTAGTCTGTTGTCCCGCTGCGATCGCTGCCTCTGTGTTGTTCGTTGCTGTCTCTGGTTTGCTCTGAAGCTGCAACGTAAGTAAAGGTATAAATCTATTTAATTATTTATTTATCTAAGGTTCTGCAATGATGTATGTCTAATTTCTGTGTATACCAGCGCTGTGTTCTAGAACTAGTATCAGTATCGTGGTTCCGCGGGAAGGCACTTCGCGCTGTTTTCGTGCGGCACGCCCTAACTGGTGCCGTTGTACGGCGGTGCCAGATCGAAGTGTAACAACACCTATGATCAAATATAACTCAAATATAACTCAAATTAACACTAAAAGGTGTGAGAAAAAGGTTGATATCTAGTAGCGCCTTTTTAAGAATCAAAATCCATCAAATTGAGAGCATGCGTATGTAAACATTTAGGTTGATAATGAGAATGAAAATAATCATACGTAACAAAATATAGACATCTAAGGATTTATAAGTTCATAGATTAGTAAGGACCTTTACGTATGCGTCACTACACTACCGCCTGCTTGATTTTGGGAAGGTTTTTAGAGGTTTATTCTCCACTTTCATTGCCAACCTTCTTTTAATGATTTAAAAGAATACAAGTAAAATATCTACCTAAAGTTTAGTTTAAAAATCAAAGTAAACAAATCAAAATTTTATTAGATTTGACTTTTAAGGAAAAGCTGACCCTATGTGCCGACAAATGATGACGAACTTTCAACAGCAAAACCAATTCAGCACTGACTATTATTTATCATGGCGACTATTATTTATCATGGCGGAGCGCCTCACCTGACTGTTTTCATCAAGTTGCGGTTGCTTTTTATATTAGGCAGTACATGGTTCATCTGAAAAAAAAAGAAGGGCAGTAAATGGTTGAAAGGTCATGAACATATAAAACCGTGGACCACCTGCCTTTTTTTTACCTTAATCTTCTTAAGACATGCATAACATGTATATGCCCATCTTAAAGGATTTACTTGGTGGTACTCAAAAGTTAAATTGTGAACACTATTTACGTGCAATATTATTTTGGCATGCTTTTCATTTTTAACTGTTTAAATATGTGTTGATCGCGATGATCGATCCTCAATCGTTTGTCTAGTGGGTGAAAGCTGGCAAAATTTTAGAACCTAGTGAATCAGGCAAAGGGTATATCTCTGACTTCCCGTCGGTGTACAAATATGACCAATTAAGTCCTGTGAATTACATGTCTCACAAAATTGTCATGCATGCAAGATCTACTGATCTTTGAAATGCGTCATTAGCACAAAATTTGATCTCAGAACCCAATCGTAATTAAGTAGTGGCCCCACATATGTTCGTGACATCTTTTTTTAGTGAAGGAGGTGTATACGGAAATATTGTTTTTACAAAACTAACTTATGGGTGATTGAAGAAAAAAAATATAATCAGCCCTGTGATATTTTTCACTTGGTTATGATATTAGGTCATCATCTCAAGATCGTGGTACAAACTTAATCAACATCTCGGTGCCAAGTCCAAGGATTTTAATGAACAGTTTTGGGTCATCCCAGTGACCCAAAATTTGAGCAACGGTGTAGCCACAAGTGCTTGCCTAGTCTACGGCACTTTTCAGTCTATTCATTGAATTATTAAAATCGAATATTTGTTCTACGCTTCAAAAAATATTCCTAAAAAATAGCTTTCCTTTGTTGGATTGCTTAAACCATTTGTTTTAAACTATTTGTTATGTTTATTTTTTAAATATTTAATTTTTTCTTATAATCAAATTGATAATCCACAGCAATAATCTACTTAATAATCTATATCAAACAGGGCCTACATACTCTAGACAAATTTAGATTTTCGGCCAAAGGGTTAGCTAGGCGTGAAGCTCTCTAAAAATGGTAGCTTCAGGGGAACAATTCTATCCAACATGTCCTAAACCTTGTTGAAATTAGCTGTAAAGAGGTTGATAAAATGGTTTCCTCTTGAAATAAAAAGTAAAATGCATGCAGAAATTAATCTAAGGCCCCTAATATTTGAGAAGCAACCCTGAAGCATTTGTAACTGATCCACCCAATTCTATTATTCCTAATAATATGTTCATAAAATACTTAAAATGTAACACTATGGAATTTTTTTTAACAAAACTAGCTTGTCGATAATACTTCCTCTGTTTTAGATTATAAGATATTTTGACTTTTTTTTCTAAGTTAAACTCCTTTAAGTTTGACTAAGTTTAAAGAAAAACGTAGTAACATTTTCAACACAAATAAATATATTATCAAAATATATTTAATGTTGAATTTGATAAAACTAATTTGATATTACAGAAGTTGCTACTTTTTTTTTATAAAGTTGGTGAAACATAAAGAATTTTGATTTAGAAAAAAATCAAAACATCTTACGATCTGAAACAAGTAACAAATCTAGCTTTGTTGGGAATATCGATAATTTGCCACTTCTCGATACATGGTGGTATTTGAGATTTGTCACACATGTCTGTAACTCTAATCTCACATAGTCGCGAGCATCAAATCCTCCTATTACTGTTGAAGAGTGGCAAATATTGTCTGAAAAAATGACACTAACTAGTTGAGACTAGAGAGCGGCGGGGTATAACTTAAAAGAGTGCCCACCAAACTGCTTGCTCATAGATCTTTTCAACGGCCAACTTCCCCAACCTGCATTCCTATATATAAACTACAACAAAAACTAATACACCACCTAGAAAAGGCTAAAGTGTAGCCCATGCATGTCTTCACCTCTTTGCTTATCCACCACCATGCAAATATTCTTTTTTCTGGTCTACAGTTACAGTGATGGCACCCATGTACATAGATAGCCAGCAGTAAGTCTCACTGGCAGATCCACTTGTCACTTAGAAAAAAATACGTGCCCGCATGCTCTTATACTAAAATGAGCAATAATTCAAGTGAATCAGCAAGTGGATTTTGCTTAATCACACCGAATCACAATTAAAAGGAAAAAACGAACTGCAAAAAGTAAAAGAAAAGAAAATGGCAAAGGTACTTATTAGCTAGCTAGGTAGCACACAAAATCGAAGTATGTAACGGCATGATGACTTGCCGGCCGGTTACTGGCCTGGATAGCTAGCATATATAGTAGTATTAGACAACGCTCCTTATGGCATATATACACAAATATATTACCAGATGGAGGACGCTGCGGCGCACCGGCCTCGGGTCCATGGGTGTGTTTTACCCTACCTCTCTCCTTATCTTGCCATGCATGATTAATTCGGTCGCTAGCTAGATGCTATAGTAGTACGTAGGAGTACTTAGATTTTATTAATTACCGCCCAGCTCACCAAGGACATGGCAATCGATCAATCGATCGATGCAATCTGCGGCGCTGCTAGGGGTCACGGTAGCTCCACAGGCTCTCGCCGGCCTCCGACGGTTCCGGCGACACGTCGGAGGTGGTGGGGCTCAGCCTCGGCGGGCTCATCATCATGCCCGCCGCCATGTTGCGCAGCAGCTGCGGCAGCTCGAAGATGGCCTCTTCATCCATGAAATCGTCATTGCCAATCCCTCCCTCCATCGGCGCGTAGCCTGCGACGTCGTCGGCTGTCGGACTGCTCGTGCCGTACTGTTGCTGCTGCTCCGCTGCGGCGGCAGCAGGATCGGCGGTGCCGCTACGATGAGCCTCCCCGCCGTGCGGCTGCTCAAGCTGCGCGGCGGCCGCGGCTGCTGCGGCCGCCGCGGCACGTATGTCCGCGGGGGACGCGGACGCCGGGACCGGGCGGGAGGAGGTGGCGCCCGGGAAATTCAGCACCGCGTCGGCCCCGCGGAGCGCGCGGGCGGCCACGTCGTATGCCGCGGCGGCCATCTCGGCCGTCGGGTACGTCCCGAGCCATATGCGGCGGGCCTTGCGCGGCTCGCGGATCTCCGAGACCCATTTGCCGCTCCTGCACCGGATGCCCCGGTAGAAGGCGTGCTTCCCCGAGGACCGTGGCGACGGTTCGCCCGAGCTCGCCGCCGCCGACGCCGTGGCTACCCCCGCCGTCTTCTCCCCTTGCTCCGACGGTGAATGAGGCGAGGCAGGACCCGGAGAAGGCACGGCCGGCAGGTCAGCAGTTTGCAATTGAGGAGGAGCAGTCGAGGACGCAGTCGACGGCTTCTCGGGCAGGTCAGCCATGTACCATTAGGGCACACCCATCGACATATATACACCTTAGGACCTATATCCGCCAAATTAAACTACAGTGCACCTACTCCCCTAGCTATGGCCGCTGTACCAAGAGAATATCTGCCGGTCTGCAGCTAAGCAAGTATGGCGATTATGCGTCTCTAGAAACTCGAAGCTTGCAAGCCGATAGAACGAGAGACTAAGTGCCGGGGCAATTGAGATGGAGAGTCGAGACGCAGCTAAGCTAGTAGGTGTCATGGAATGCACGAGGGGGATGGGGGCTATATAAGGGGTGCTAAAGAAGCGGGCGAGAAGCGTGAGGTCCGCCATGGTGAAAAGATCTCTCGAGGTGGACGAGCAGAGACACCCAGCTGCATGGCTTGCGATGCAGCCGGGAGGAGGAGACGCGTAATTTGAGCGGGGAGATGGATGTGTATGCTTGGCTTGCGATGAGCTGGTGCCCGGGGAGCAAGCCGCATAAAAGTGGTGAAGTGGCGCCACCTAACTAAGCTAAGCTAGCGGCATAAAACCACTTACCGGTTTGCTTAGTTAGCCCGGCTGAACCGATCGATCCCCTGCTTCTTCGTCTTATCTTCGCGGGAGCAAACACGGGGGTGGCGCCGTCGCTGTCTGCCGCCACGATCGCCAGACTAGTACTCATGGCCCCCAGTAGTTCAGTTTTTAATTCGTGGGGCTCTGAATTCTAACTAGCCTCCTAGCTGACCACACAATTAGCCAGTGTGATTGGTGGTAATTCCCGTTGGTCGCTGACGCGAGGAGAACAGGAGATACGTACCGGTACGGCCGGGCCCGGTGGGGCAGCTCTGCCGCTGACGGATGGTGGATTCCGGAGGCCTGCCAAGTGGGCCTCTGATTGGCCATAACTTTTCTTCGCTTTCTTGGTGATGTATCTGGCTGCTTCGCCGAACCTTTGCGTGGCCGCATGCAGCAGAGGCGGAGGCGCGGAGCTATACGCTTCGGGATATCGGCGGGGTGTTAATTTCAGACCCGGGGCTTTGACAAAATTTCTCCTGCTTCTGTTGGAATGAACAGCGCATGCATGCACCTGGGGTTTGGTGCCCAAATCCCAACATATAAAACATAATGATATGATATGGCGATCAACCGAGTCATCAGATTCATATTCTGAAGCTATACAAAGGTCTTTTTTATTGTACTTTTACGGATCAAGTAGGGATTCTCGAAGGTGATTCTCAATTGAATCAATTAAAACTGAGCCAAACGGATAAAAAATTTCTCTGTTTTTAGCCGAATCGATCCGCTGTGATTTTTAATTTTATACATGAATGAAGAATTAGGCAAAAGGCGGTTTCTCGTGAGAATCCAACGAACGAAAATTGAAAATCCCTACAAAATCAGTATCTGATTTAAAAAGAATTAAAATCGCATGATCAGAATCATGAAATCTGAAGCTCTGTCCTGAAAAGCCCGTCCACTCCTCCCTCACCTCACGCGTGCAGCACGTAATCACCGTCTCCTAAAAAAACTGAATAAATAAGAAAACCAAGAGGCTGGGTAAAAAAAATTGGTTCCATCCATGCTCTGTGTGTTTTGATCCATACTTCCGACCTATTCCTAGTCGCATAGGATCCCTTTGCAATAGACAGGTATATTACTAGTAAATAGAAAACTAGCTAATTTAGTTTCTGAAGTTCTATTTAAGAGCAAGAATTATGGGGCGGTTTGGGTTGGTGACAAAAAAAACTTGCCTTACGCAAATTTTTTTGGCAACTTCAACAATATCTCGTAAATGTTTGGATTGAAGATAATTTGATAATATGAATAGTGACATTAGGGCAAAATTGACTTTTTCACTCTTGATCATGCAAACAAGGATTGTCCTTTGTTATGTTGACCATATTGACCCATTCGTGAACCACAAGAATTGTACTGATCATAGATCAAACTTAGAGGACTTCTTTACCTAAAATAAAATCACCTTTGCTATTCATCAGGTGACAGAGATTTATTCAAATCTCAATCACCTACTCCCTGGCCATCAGATTGAAATACAAAGGCCAGCAAGTTGTCTTTGACCTTTAGTCACCGATACAAAGGAGAGGGAGAAGAGAGAGCATCAAAAGAACTCACCGACGGTGGCTTCTTCAACAACGGTGTGACGACGATGGTCCAAATTCTGGCAAGCACACTAGATTAGGTTGCTGGGTTTGGGCAGGGGGAGAGAGGGTTGTGTGTGTTGGGGAAGAGGGGGGGGGGGGGGGGGGGGGGGCTGCTTTAGAGGGAGATCACAGGGGAGCAGTAGCTAGGAGGTGGGTGGCGGCGGCGGCAGGGCGGCAAGACGACGGTAACGCCGCCTTGGTGTTGGTAGAGGAGGAGGACGGTAGGCCGATGTCGGAGGTGGGAATGATTTGTTAGAGTAATTACGAGGTAGAGACGGTGGCAGTAGATCCAATGGTGTGAGCCGCTGAAGATAGAGGAGGAGAGGAGGGAAGGGGAAAACTTGGTGTGGAGGGGGCGACGATGGTGTTCATGGCAGTAGCGAAGGAAGAGGAAGGGAATGGAGGAGGCGGGGGTGGGGGGGGGGGGGGACAGGGCCAGTAGGCCTCGCCCGCGCGGTACCAGCGTCAACAAGATGGAGGGTGAGGGCAACTATGAGGCACGCAGGTAGCGCATGCAATGTGGGTCGGGAATAATGAAAGGTGAGAGAGGGGGGATTAGGTCTATAACCATGCGCGGAATCTTGGAGCAATCCTAGTCATTGAAAAGTGACTGAGATTTAACCTAAAATTGTAACCGATCAATATCTAGTTCCAAATAAAATTAATGTCAAGGACCAGAGTGAATTCTGAGAAAAAAGTCGAGGGATTAAATCAGCTATTCTCCAATATGTATAAATAAAAATACATAAATAAAATAAATTCTATGGTGTGCTATCACGCCCCAAACTGACCTTCCAAGAAGGATGAGTCTGAGTCGTAGAATTATTCTGCATAAATGTACCAATCCTAGGAATATAGTACTGGTACGATAGGCGATGGAACCGTCATGGCATAACTTGTCTTTATTAATAGACATAGTCTTACATTTAGGTTGTAACCGCGGAAGTACCCCGAGTCCACAACGATACATTAGCAAAAGAATGAAAATGGATTCTAGCCCTATCGATGTTTTGTATCGGTAATAAGAATATGGGGCTACTCGTGAGATCCAAGCTTAATGGATTGCAAAGGAACACGAAACAATTTATACTGATTCAGGCCCTCGAGACGAGGTAATACCCTACATCCAGTTGTAGTGTATTGCCTTTGAGGTTTCTCTGGTGAGATTTGCGCTATGCCCTCAGGGGGCGCCCTGCCTCCCCTTATATACCGAGCGACAGGGTTACAGAGTAGGAATTTCAGTCGGACTCCGACCAAGGGATTTTCTTCTAGGAATACAATGTTCCCGACTAGGACTGTATTTTTTCCTTGTCGTACAAGGTTATGTATACCGAGTCCTATTGTATCCCTAATTACAAGGTTAGCCCATCCTCGGTCCGAGTGGCCCAAATACTTCTCATGAGGTACCTGGGGCCCATGGCCTTCACAGCAGCCCCTGAGACTTTCATAGTTGAGTCACAGCTGATACTGAGTGCCCATCCTTCATGATGAAGAATTCCCGAGTGCATTACTCCCGAGTACTCTTTGGCCGAGTGCTTCTTCTCCCGAGTCCTGCTTCATGCCAGCTGGCAACAAGGCCATGAAGGGCTTCATGGAGAAATATGAATAGTGTGCGCCGAATAGGCGCACCTATTAGGTGTAGCCCCCGACCTTGTGCTTAATTGTGAAACAATTAAACATAAAATCAAAGATATTTAACCTTTTAGTCGTTCCCGAGTAGTATACTACACGAAAATTAGACTCTTTAGTATCATGTCAGCTGGAAGAATTTTGCTTAGGGCAATTTTTGACTAAGCATGTAAGCTAAGTACCACTTCATGGATTTTTACCCAATGTGGTCAGGTGTACTTGAGAGATACCTGTATCTCCAATTTTAATAGAGACCAACTGTCGATCCTTATAAGGATATATCCTCAATACCTGAAAATAATCAAGATACTCAAATATATACACCGAGCTGTAGGCTTAGCATGAAGCGTATCTGATTATTTAATCGGTTCTTATAAAATAACACCTGCATCGCGATTTTAACGCGACCAGCGAGCAACCCACTAGGGCATGCTATTTAAGAATTCATATCTTTGGCCTACTACTGAATAAGCCGGTCTAAACCAACCTACCCAGCATAGCCCTATAAAATCCAAAGAACATGCCCCTTGCTATGAACAATGTCATTGGCGTCAATAACCGTAGTTGATCAGAGGAACCCTTGTCTGCAAGCCTTTTCAACTTACGTTCTGGATGCAGTATAGTTGCCATAGATACCGGAGTGGATAAATTGCAGGATCTGCTTGCCCTCCTCAGGTGTGACGCAGTGCATGAGAACTCCAGATGCGCGTTGACAATATAGGTCTTCTCCGACTATAATAAAGCTTTTGCTCCGTCGCTTGACTTACTCAGCTTCGTTGCAATCTTTAGGAAGTTCATCTTTTGGTAGAAATAAAATGATTGAAGTCTTCCAGTCTTGAAAAATAATGAGCACCTCCGTAGGTTCTGGGTTTGGTGCTACCTCCGACTGAAAGCTCCAATAGTGGCTTGTTTCCTTGTTTTGGCCAAATAGATACCCGAACGCTACGCTAGCGCAGGATTCGGCTAGTGACCCTCTTGGGACATACCTAACCTGGCAAAATTATAGCCGAATAAGGTACCCGAACCTCGCATTAGCATAGGATTTAGCTGGTGACCCTTATGGGACGTACCCTACCAACAGAGTCGTGGCCAAATAAGGTACCCGAACCTAGCATTAGCATAGAATTTGGCTGGCGACCCTCATAGGGCGTACCATACCCAGCAGATTGGTACCCGAGCCCCAACTGGTACCGGAGGTTGGTTATTAGCCCACATGGGGCGTACTAAGGTCAAGGTGACATCCGTGTCCTGACTGGCGCAAGTACTCGGTCAGTAGCCCTCATGGAGCATTCCGAGTGATTCTTAAAGAGTCACACTCCAAGTGTATCATGGCAGACTAGTCCAGCCCCTGAGCGTAGGAGATAGGCTCATAGCCATGTGTTCCTGTTACGCGTATCCGAAACTGGCCCTGCATTATAAACATGTCGAATGAGTAGCATCTGATGAAGAAAACAATCACCCGAAGAAAATTTATGTATTTTACAATAGATGTAAATATGTGTTTCTCCTCTTATTGATATTAATTTCCTCGAGTAGTTGACCCCTTACGTTTAAACACTCTGTCCGACTAGTCATAGCCCCTGAGCGTTGGGAGTCGGCTCATGGCTCTTTCCCAGACATGCGTTTTGGGTGACTTGAGTTCGTCTTTCGTGGAGCAAATCTTCACGGATCGGAATTTACGCTACTCGAGTACTTTTGCAATCATTAAGAGCAAAAATAGAAAATGCGCAGAATGTACACCTATTAGGTGTAAGCAGCTGCGGCATTGGCGAGGCCGAGTGAGGAATTTACAATCTCATCCCCCTAGATCCAATCTCGACTGCACTAAGCCATATCTGAGTCAAACCATAGGGAAGTGAGTTGTCTCCTGTCCCATTTAGATGAGAGTATCATATAAAGAAAAAAAATATTTATCAGAAAGTGACTTAGCTGTTCGGTATTGCACGAGTTGGGAGTGGGGATGCCATGCTTGCATTTGATCTTTTGATCCCCTGAGCATGTCACTTATTGTTCTGATAATCTTTAGTTCTAGGAGGTCGAAGACGGTTGCGACTGACTGCCACAATGAAGTCGTCCGACTTACGTTTGCGGTTCCCAGCCTTAGTCGGGTCCGCGTCATTGGTGTCCATCCGCTTCTTCTGTTGGGGTGCCTTTTTGTCATCGAGGGCCTTAGCAACAGCGTCAGCCGAATCGGCGTATTTGTCTGCCATGTCGAATAGAGCTTTGACAGAATTTGGAGGCTTTCGAGTGAATTTAGTGATGAACGGGGTGTCCTTGACTCCTTTTCAAAAGGCGGCGATGACGACCTCATCCTTATTCTTCTGGATTGAATTCCTCTTCTCAGAAATTTTTTTGATGAAATCACGAAGAGACTCGTTCTTCCTTTGATGGCACTGATACAGATCATACTCGGAAGATGGACTCTCGTACATTCCTTGGAAATTGGTGATGAAGCGTTCCTGGAGTTCTCCCCAGGAGCCGATTGATCTCTTTGGAAGTCTAGTTACCAATGTCCTCGCTGAGTCGACTAGAGCAACTGAGAGGTAGTTAGCCATGGCCTTGTGATCTCCTCCAGCTGCTCGGATCGCCAGAGTGTAAACTGTGAGCCAGGACTCGAGGTTGGTTTTCTCATCGTATTTTTCAATTCTAGTCGGCTTGAAGCCTGACGGCCAGTTGACTTGTTGCAACTCATGGGTAAAGGCTAGTACTCCTTCATCTGTATGAGAACTCCAACTCCGACTATGGTGGTGAAACCGCTCATGGTGGAGGCCGAAGAGCTCATTCTCGTCTTCTAGTCGGCGACGCTTATCTTTCTTGTGTTCGCGGCATCGTGCGTTGATGTCTTGCCAAAGATCACGTTGTAGTCGGCCTTGGACATCCTGGTTATCCCGATGGTCATCTTGATGTCGGCGCTGCCGGTCGTTATTGTGGTTGCCGAGTGACGTCTGGCGTGACTCCGTGTGTGGCTGACTAGAGCCGGTCGCTCGGCGTCGCGTCGAGGCAGACGAGACCACCGTTGGAGAAGCCAACCTGTTGGTCGGTATGAGAGTGTCATCTGACTGTTGGCGCTGCTGACATGTAGCAGTGATGATCATGGCTTTAATCCTTGCTATCGTCAGGGTGGCCTGGTGATCAGGCCTAAACTGCACTGTATCCAGTAAGGTTGCAGCGGCCACAATGTTCTGTTGAGGGGTTACAAAAATGTCGTGGTCACCGACTCGGGTTTGGAGGATCTCCCGTTGAACAGTGGGCCCGGCTCTGCGCAGATAGTCATTGAGAGCATCGCGCTCCGCCTGTAGGCATCTTGTGTCTTCCTCCTGTTGTTCTTGTAGTCGGCGGGCCTCCTCCTCTTGAGTGGGACTCAAGCCCTTGGATGGCATGAAGACTTCGCGTGGTGAACAAAAGCTCGTCGAAGTGCCGTCCGACTGAGAGTCGGAATCAGAATAGTTGACGGAGGTAATCACAACTCCGTCCTCCCTAGATCCGACCTCGAGCGGCTCTGGGCCGTATCCGAGTCGAACTCCAAGGGATCGGGTTTGCCGCATCGGATGTTGATTGAGGATATCCGTGGCGACGCCGAGTCCGAACGGGAGATTGATGATCTTCTCCTTTCTTAGCCCGATCTCGGTTGGCTCGAGGCTGAGTTCGAGTTGAACACCGAAAGAAAGAGTTGTCCCAAGACCCGGGCATGTTAAAGATTGCCGCAGCATGTCGATGAGGATGCCAATTCTATGAAAGACCAACACATCTTCCAGTTCAAGAACTTCAAACAATTCCACTCTCTTGGCCCTTTGCAGTTTGGGGGCTCGACATGGTCGAGCCGTTCAAAAAAGCGCTAGGGAGGTTCATACACTTATTCGTCGCAGTGGATAAATTCACAAAGTGGATTGATGCAAAACCCGTTGCTACCATAACAGCGGCACGAGCAAAGGACTTCATCATGAGTATTTTATACCGATTTGGGGTTCCTAACCGCATCATAACGGACAACGGTACTCAGTTCACGAGCGGCGTATTTTAAGATTTCTGTGACGATTATGGCATCAAGATCTGTTATGCTTCTATGGCACACCCACAAAGTAATGGGCAGGTCGAGCGTGCTAATGGCATGGTCCTACAAAGTATCAAGGTTAGGGTGTTCGACCAACTACAACCATATGCAGGGCAGTGGGTATAAGAACTCCCATCTATTCTCTAGTCTTTAAGAACCACGATTAGTCGAACAACAGGGCAATCTCCTTTCTTCCTAGTCTATGGTGCTGAGGCTATTTTACCAACCAAGTTGGAGTTTGGGTCTCCGCGAGTTCGGGCCCACTTAGAAGACAAATCAAACAAAGCCCGATTGGTCGAACTTAATCAGTTGGAAGAAGCTAGGGACATCGCAACTATCCAGTCGGCAAGGTATCTTCAAGGCTTGCATCGTTATCACAGTCGAAATGTTCGTGGCCGCTCCTTTTTGGTGGGTGATTTTGTCTTGAGAAAAATACAAACCTCCAAAGACAGGCATAAACTATCCCATTTGTGGGAAGGGCCGTTCATTATTGCTGAGGTAACACGTCCAGGCGCCTACCGACTGAAGACTGAAAGACGATGCCCTAGTCAGCAACTCATGAAATATAGAACAACTATGTCCTTTCTATACCTGAGTCTTGTATTTTCTCTATACATATGTATATAGATTTTTATCTAACTCACTACATCGCTTGTTTCAACCGAGTAGTGAGTTAGGGGCTGTATGTATTATATGCCTTGTCAATAAAATATGAGCTAGCTTTATCTAAGTTATGAAGTTTTAGAACGATTATGCTCCATTTGCCCGAGTATAGCTTTTAGAAGTGAACGAATTTTCTAGTTCCTATCAATCTACTCGGCACAGACTATGTAGTCGGGTAAAGCTAATGATGACCGAGAAAAAGCAAGTACTCGGCAACATCGTACACATGTTTACTAATGTCCTTAGAAAAGTTATATACACCGACTGCATAATTGTTTGTTCTTACATACCCAGGTCCTTTGCTGTGGCCTCCGCAATTGGCCTCACATGGCTGATCAACTCCAGTGCTTCTTCGGGAGTTGTCTCTTCGGCAAAACCTTTCCCAATGTCCTCGATATCTACCCTAGGGTAGATTGATTTGGTCATGGCTAGGGTTTGGTCAACACCCATAACGACGCGCTCATCCGAGTACTTTTTCAAGATGTCCAAGGCTTTGCTTAGTCGTGCCTGCACCTCGGAGACAGTACTGGAGCTGGTTCCAACATGGTGAGGCTCCATAATGTTAAGGAGCCCTTTCACAGATCGGACGAGGATTTCCTGTGACTCCTTGACAACTTTGATCTCCTCTGCAAAGGCGTTAAACTGGATCTAGGCATTGGCTTTTGAAGTTGTTCGGATGCATCAATAAGTACACTTGTTAGCCAAAACATGCAGTCGAAGCGAGAAGAAAATGGATTAATGTTATTGTTGGGCAGGAGACTTACTAGCATAGTCAGCCTCCACCTTGGCTTTGGCCTTCTCCAATTCGGCTTTGGCCTTCTCCATCTCCTTCAGCTTGTTCTCTTATTGTTTTTTCTCCTCTGCCTGGGCCTTTAACTCGGTTTCAAGGGCTACGAATCAGAACAGTCAAGAACTCGAGATTGCAGTCTGAACTCAGCAAGGCAGTCGGGAATCAACAAAGCTGGAGAGATATACTCGGGATTTACTCGGGAAGATAATACAGAAGACTTGCTTCTGATCTTTTTGGCTAAAGCCCACTTTTCATCACTGAGCTTGTCAACTGCTCCCCTCAGCCATGTTTCCTTCTCCTAGCTAGTCCACTCCAGGTTGTCCTTGGCAACGTGGAGCTGGTTGAATCGTTGGAGATGGGGGGCGAGCTGGGTCAGGACCTTGTTCATTTTCTCTGAACGATCGACAATCTTCTGCTTAGAGCAAAACAGAGTCAAATGGCAGAGTACCAGGTCAAATGGGAACTGTCCAAGACTTGCTACATACTTGGACTCCCCTGGACGCGGCAATTGCAGCACGTAGAAGGACTTCATGCTCCCTCGATGCTGCTTGTTCGTCGTGCTCAGAGCTCTCCGCGACTCTCTCAGGGGTGACCCAATGAAATGTTCTCAGGAAGTTGTGCGGAGGGGCTTCAAGCCTAGGGAGGTCTGCTTCATCAGAAGACGACGAATAAATTATTGGAGATGAGGTCCCGACTCCAAACTCGGCAGCTATAGGGGTTCGATGGCTTGCTCGGGGGCTGGAGCAATGACTTCAGCAGTCGCCCCTTGGTCGGTCGGCGCTACTGGTCCTACTGTCGGGATTGCTTCAGCTTCAGCAGCTGGGGTAGCCTCTGTCTCAGCAGATGACTCGTCAGTGCTGGCTCGGCTGGGGTCGGCTTGGTGACAGGAGCAACTGGCATTGTCCTCTTGGGATCTATGTCGACTCGCTTCCTACACAATATGACAAATATCAAGGCACTATCACTTCATTCAAGATTCTTGGAAGATTGAAGATTGCTTAGCTCTTAGAAGTCTTGAACTTCCACGAGGAGGCTCCAGAAGATATCAGCGGTGGAGAGCTGCTGGCTGTCGGGCCAGTCGGCGCGGCAGTGAGCGGTGGCGATTTACCCCCAATCAGCTTTGTTTCTGGTGCAGCCGACTAGGACGTTGAGGTACTCAGCGGCGCCGCCCTTGGGCTCGATGTTGCTAATCTCATACTCGGCGGCGCCAGCCTTGGCCTCGATGTTGTTGGACTCGATGTTGCTGAGCTCGGCGGTGCTGGCCTTGGGCTCGATGTTGCTGGACTCGGACTCGGAGAAGATGGTCTCAGGCTTGGAGGCATGGGGGCTAAACTGGCAGGGTCTTTGATCTTCAAACTCCCTGGTGCTGCGCTCGGCCTGCTTGCTCTTTTCTTGCACGGATCTTCAATGGGTTTCTTCCTAGACCTCTTGGAGCTGGGTTGGGCAGCAGAAGGGCTGGCCGGCCTTTTCTTCGTTTTGGTGGCCGATAGGGTTAGGGAGTCATCATCAAACTCCTCACAGTCCTGCAAATGTTTCAACAACACACATCATACATTGCAGAGCAATCCGAGACGGATATCCATAGACATTCATCACAGATGGATAGCAATTCAACATCAGTTTTTCGGGATTACCTGTGGCCGAGGCCTTTTCTGGCTATAGGCTGTGGTGGCGCACTCTGCGTTTTTTGTCTTCACTACCCCATTGACGAAAAAACTGAGCAAGGTATCGGTCACCTTGTTCTTATCGGTTAAGTCCAGGTATTCTCGGCTAGGATCATTTTTGCCCTGATAATCCCAACCGAAGTGGCTTCTCAGCTTCAAAGGCCTGGTGCGGCGGTTCAAGAAACATCTTGCTACCCAGGGACCAGTCAATCTCGAGCTCTTCAGCACATCTATCTTCTCCACCAACTGGTATACTTGGCCCATCTCTTCATAGCTTGGCACGAAAGACCAGCTGGGCAAAACTACCGTGGAGAACTAGTGAAAGGGGACAGAGAAGGTTCGAGATTGGAACAGTAGAACCATTCTCTGTACCAGCCCTTGAGGAAAGTTTTCAAAGGAACATGAAGATAGATCTTTTTCATTTCGTTCCTAAGTTGGAGACCGGCTCCCCCAATCACTTGGACTTTATTTTTGGATGGCTGGGGCTTGATATGAAACAAATATCGGAAGAGATTAAAATGGGGCTTCACCCCCAGAAAAGCTTCGTACAATGTGACGAAGATGGAGATTTGCAGGATGGATTTGAGATTCAGATTCACCAACTCTAATTGATAGAAGGACAGAAGTTGGCAGAAGAAATCCGAAGAGGGAAGGGCAAGACCACGATGAAAGAAAGAGGTGAAGGCGACAGTCTCACTAGATCGGGGCGCCGGCATAGATTCCCCTTCGGCGGTGCGCCAATGGATGACTTCTTGTCGCTGCAGCATCAGTTGTTTCTCCAAGTACTTCAGCTTCATCGAACCATAGTCCGAAACCGGCCAAGCTTCTGCAGACATCTCTGGGATCTCGAGCGATACTCTCGGCATTGTTGGGAATGAGAAGATTTGGGGGAGATGCTATTAAAGGCTTGGGATGAATGCGGCGGAGCAGAACCACGTGAGTTTCGAGCGGGAGAGCTGGCTATGGCAAACCCTAGCGAGGAAAAACGCAAAATTTCGGCGCGGAAACTGGAAAACGAAACGATTGGTGGATTGGAGAAGATGAGGGATCTTTTCTCTTTCTCCCTGCTTTTATAGAGCCCGTGCTGATAAGTGGCCTTGGGCCGGCTGATTTGGTACGGGGCCACAAGATATGAGTTTCTAAATGGCATGCTCTATAGAGTCACCTGCTGGCTGTGTTAAAATCAATGGTATGCTTTATAGAGCTACCTGCTGGCTGTGTTAAAATCATAGTGCAGATGCTATTTAGAGAAACCAATTAAATAATTAGATATGCTTCATGAAAGCTTAATTGCTGAACACATGTGTTCAGATATCTGCATTATTTGTCAGGTATTGAGGATACATCCTTATAAGGATCAACAACTGTTCATTAAAATTGGGGATGCATGTATCTCTCAAGTACATCTCACCACACATTGGGTTAAAATCCAAAAAGTGGTACTCGGCCTACATGCTTAGCCACCAATTGCCATGAGCAATTATGGGCGCAACATGTTCAAGGGTGACTTGCCTTGCTCAAGGCCTGAAGCTTCGCCTTCGAGATCCGTGTCCTGAGGCTCCTCCGACTCCGAAGCTACACGCAAAATGAGGCAACTCTATGAAAAGACTAAGATAAAAGCCCTATTAGTGATCTCTAAGCGTGCCATCGGATAGATCTCATTTTTAGAAGAATTTAGGAAGTGGAACGGAGTCAAATGGACGAACGGTTGAGAAGATATGAATTTTTGAAGGCTTATGAATTTTTTTTGGACTATTAGAAATGATTTTCTCCGAATTAATTCCCTCTTGGGCCACTGACAATTGGGCCCAACGGTTGGGGGCTCGGGCGGCTGGCACACTCGACTAGGCCGAGCGGACCGAGGTGGCCCAAGTGGCTCGGGATGGGTGAGGCCGGCGGGAGCGGGATGAATGGCCTCATGGCCCAATCATGGTTAAAGGGAGTACAGGCAGGATCTGACAGGCGGGCCCAATCCGACGTGTAGGGCTCGTTGTCGGTCTCTTGGTCCATGTGGGGCTTGCCCACGGAGGAACGAAGCGGGGGAGCTGGTGGGGTTGGCACATCAAGAGTTCACGAAGCACCGGAGAGCGGCGGGACCACATGTAGCCGAGCGGCTCTCGGTGGACAGCGCGCACTTGGCGAGAGTGAGTGTTCTAACAATCGGACACGCGTGGCACCGGGTGGCCGACGCGGTAGGGCGAGGTGCCTATGTGGCAATGAGGTGGCGACCACGGCGGATGGCGAGAGGACGAAGATGTACAGGGAACGGATCGACCGGCCGATGACGGCGTGGCTCACCAGAGCAAAACACTAGGGTTTGCATGATTGGGAGGCCATCAGTGCATAGAGGAGGCCAAGGAGAACAGAACAAGTGGCTCGGATTTGCCGGACGGGGTGTGACAGCGAGGAATCATGGCAGAGTACAATGGTGGAGGGAATTAGGCGTTTCGCCGATGGAGCTCTACGGCTCGATTCCTTGCGGTTTGGGGTTCTCTAGGGGTTCTAGAACCTATCGCCGGGGTGAAGACCAACTGCGATCACCTCTACTCAGCGGGCGATGGCGCACAGCAAGGCGGTGGGGCGACGCCCGTGGAAGAGGTGTCTACGGGGAGCCTAACCCCAAGGGGGGTGTTGGCGTGCATCCATGAGAGCTAGGAGGGGATTGAGAGGAAGAACCGAGACGGGGAGCTACCGTAGGCGGAGAACACAGTGACGATGGACGACGTCGGTGGTCTCCGGTAGCACGGTCTAGACGCGGCACAGCTCCAAGGAGAGGTGGCGTCGGAGGGGATTTGGGGAAGGGGAAAAATAGAGGGGTGGCGACGGCCTTTTATAGAGCTATGAAGGTCGGTTTGAGGCGGGGCTAAGAGGGAATTTCCCATCAATGATGGCCTCACTAGCGCGGTCAAGGGGGCAGGGTCGGCGGTCTGGCATGGCGGCGTCAGTGTCTCGGTCCACTGACGGTAGAGGCCAAATGGCAGAGAAGCGGTGTTCACCTCAGGGAGGAAAAAGGGGAAAAGCGGTGGCAAAAGTGGAGCTGAGCTCAGCCATTTTTGGGCTAGGCGAGACTAAGGCGGGGGAGAGCGGCACTGTGTGTTGGCTACTAGCGGCATGTCGGGATGACGCAAGGGGATGACAGCAAAGGTTGAGCGGAGAGGTTGGCGGCGAGCGGGGACAGAATGGGCATCGGCGCAGAGCGGTGATGGAGGAGGTCCTCTTGGTCAACCACGGTGGGGCACGTGCGAGCGGGAAATGGGCGCATCCGAGGCTCGGCGGTGAGTTTGAATCAGCGACGGGTGGTTGTGAGAGAGAGAGAGACCGAACGAGGAAGAGGAACAGGAGATAGTTCTCCTCACAGCCGAGGCACATGCTCGGCACGTGCGAGCGTGGGGAGGAGAAGGCCTAGTGGGCCAAGCGGCACAGGGATGCATAGGAACGGGCCGAGGAAGGAGGACTACAGGGGTATAGGACGGTTTAGCTTTTTATGGGGAATAAAAGGAATTGATTTCTTTGATGTTGAATTTTTGGAGGGCATCAAGGCATGGATGGATTAATATTTGGATTTATTTTTGGAGATGGGGAGTTGATCGCAATGTGGAATTTGATTAGAGAGAGAGGGATTGAGATCTCGACACACACAAGCACGACTTCGACAATAATCAATTTTCGCGAATAGGTTTTTACTTAAATATGTTTTACACCTAATGCTAGGGCGTTACATGTGCCACTGACTAATACTTTGTTCAGAAAGACTGCTTCGGTAATAAACCATCGTATAATATACCGTCCTCATTAGGGATGGCAATCGGGCATGGCGAGCACGGGTAGAGCCTACCCATACCCATCCCGTGAGGGAATTTTTTGCCCACGGGCATACCCGTTACCACATGACGAGCAAGGAAGGCTGCCCATACCCGTCACCCGTGGGCATACCCATTTACCTGCCACCATATATCCATGTGGTAACGGGTATGCCCGCGGGCAAAAAATGATATAGTTCAATCGAACTTAAAATTCAAACGACATAGTTCAATACAATTACACAATCAAACATAACTTCAAATGACATAGTTCAACACATGAGTTCAAATGACATAGTTCAACACACATGAGTTCAACACACAGGAGGGACTAGATCAAGAACAGAAATTACTAGATCGAGAAGAGAAAAATACCTTGTTGGAGATTGAGGAAGACGGGATAGGCGGTGGCTGGAGGTAGGCATCGGCCGGGGCGAGGGTCGGCTGGGGTGGGGTTCGGCCGGCAAGCAGTGGTCGGTGTAGGGGTCGGCTGGGGCGGTAGGCCGGGGCTGGCGACCAGAGGCAGGCGGTCGGCGCCCTGGAGAACAGCCCCCTGGCCAGGGCAGGCGGCCTGCCGTGGCGGACGCCTCCTCCGATCTTCCCTGAGACTGGGGCAGGGGGCAGCCCCCTATCTTCCCTGTGGCCGAGGCGGGGGGCGGCCCCTAGCAGGTAGCGGCTGGGGCGGTCGATTGTGGCTGAGGCGGGCGTCAGCTGTGAAGAAAGGGGAGAAGGAAAAGAGGAAAAATTGGAAACCCTATCTGGCTCTTTTTTATTTAGTTGACTTAGGGCCCACATGCTAGTTAGTGAGGCGGGTAAGCGGGTGAAGTGGGCATGGGACCCATGCCCATACCTGTTTACCGATCGGCATAATTTTTTGACCCGATAAAAAACCCATGGGTGCAAACCCAACCCTATTAGGTTTTTTGCCCGCGGGAAAATGGGCAAACAGGCATAATTGCCATCCCTAGTCCTCATTAATGCACGGTTAGATGCCCTCAATTTGGCCAATGGCATTTTGGCTATTTATTTGGATAATTTAAAAGTTGACTGAATTAGTACTTGCCATATAGTCAACGTTAATGAAGAAGAAAACAGAATGTTCAGCGTCAGGTGCCAGACGTTGGCTGCTAAAACATGGGGCACCCCACTTCGCTCTCCCTTTCATTGTGCGCTCGACTGCCATGCACGTGGTTCTTCCTTACATGCTACGGCCCTGCATCTGCCGCCTAGTTCGACCGAGGAGAGGGTGGGCATCCCTCTCCAGCGACTGCAAGCTGTGGTCCCACTCCCGCAACATTGTGCACTCCTACGATGCTTCCTCCCACGCCGTGGCCTCAGCCCACAGCCGCCACCTCCGTGGCAGATGTAACGCCCAGAAATTCGTAACCAGAATTCTAAAATTTCTATGTATTAAATCCCTGTCTAGGAAAGTCAGGGTACACAATACCAAGTTTCCATACAGAGTGTGTCTTACAAAGAGAATAAAATTATATTACATAAATGCAGCGGTAAAGATAAATAAAGCCTATATACTGCTAGCCAAGCGGAGGCTTCCATTCCACAGGCGTCTTGACGGCAGAGCTAGCCTAGTCCTCCTGATAATCCTCGTCAGACAGGTACTCCACCACTGAGAGGGGGAAAAGGGAGCAAGACTGACTACCACCCACAGTACTCAACAAGTCATACCCATAAATATGCACAATGCACGGGAGACAAAGATAGGCTAGGGGTTTATTTGCGTAAAAGCAATTATAAACAATAGTAGTTCGCAGACGGTAAAAAGGTTGATTAATTGAATAATATTAATCCTCCACTGATCAACGTCACACCACGTCAACCAGGCCCAACCATCCATCCTATACTTATAACAATTTTAAATCAATTTATTATAGTGAGACTAATCACGATGAGTCTTGATTGTCACACCCTGAGTTTCCCCTTAAATCTAGCCACACAAAATATACCTAAGAAAATGTCCCAAGAAAAGTAATTTAAATTGGCCAAATGAATTAATTAAATGTGAAAATACAAAATAATAAATTATCATGGCTGGGAATATTTTTCTTATAGTTCTCTTGCCAAAATACATTAACAGGATTTTTCGTGTATTTTTAAAGCACTGGAAGTATTTTTAATAAATCAAAATGATTTATCGGAATTAAATTCCCTCTGGAAATCCTTTTCCTTTTCCTTTCTTTCTTTCTCTCTTTTTCCCTTTTCTTCTCCTTCTCTTGGGCCGCGGCCCACTCCTATGCCTGTTTGTGCGGCCCGCATGCCCGCACGTCCCTCACCCATTCTCATCGCCAGCCGGGCCCCACCTTTCGGTCGCTCTCCCTGCGCCACTCCCTTCACCTCTCTCACTGACATGTGGGCCTGGGGCCCCACAAGTTAGCTTCGTCCTCAGCCTCCGGCCGAATCAGCCGAAGGGGATCGAGCCGCCCCGCCCGTCGGATTCCGCCCGTTCTCGCTTCCTCGGGCCTCGGCCCTTGATTCAAACGCCGTGGACCGAGTCCCCACCCATTTCCCCACCTTCTCCGCCCCTCTCACCTACGACCGAGTCCCCTCTAGCCATCATGGCCGCCGCCCTCAATCCCATGATATTTTGCCAACTCGGCCACGATCTCTCCAGCCCAAGTCCTTAAAAACCTTCGCCGTCCTCCCCTCTCTCTTTTCCCTCAATTGCCCACACCTGCCGAGTACTCTAACCCCCTCCACGCCAAGCTCCCGAACCGCCACCGCGCTTTGCCGACTCCAGTCGCACGTCACCGTCGCTACAACCGTCGCCAACTACCGCGATCACGCTCGCTAGCTTCGCCGCACCCCGTTGCGTCTTGTCCGCCAGTCGGCCGCCTCGGATTCCCGCCGGAACTCCATCCTCTCCACCATCCCCTTTCGGTTAGCCTCTCCGCCTGCAGTCGATCGCAAATTCCCGTTGACCCACTCGGTCTTTTTCCCTCCTAACACATTCAACACCTTCGCAAGGCCCTCCCGTACCTCGTTCGCGTCTCCGTCCTCGTGTTGCGCCGCTGGAACCCCATCGGCATCGGCATCCCGAACCTCGGCCGCCGGCAACTCCCTCTGTTCGCCGTCGTTTGCTGCACCCCGGTCGCCGCAAGCCCTCGGTGAGCACTCGGCCGCAATCCTCATCTCCTCCGCCGCTCGCCACTGCCCTTCGCCGCGCTGGATGGTCACCGGCGGTGACCATCGGGCCGCGTGTGCCGTCGCCGCGCCGCGCGCGCCGGTGGGGCTCATTCCCGACTAGGTCTGGGCTGTCCGATCTGCTTCGTTAGATCGGGGCCGCTCATGTACCTATGTCCGCGGTCGCCGCACACGCGTGGACTGCATCCACCGTGCGCCGTCCTCTTATGCGCCACTGACTCGTGGGTCCTGCTTGTCGGTGCCAGTTCCCCGTGGTCCGGTGACGCATTAATTTGTTTAATTGTGCAATAAATCGATTAATAATTGATTTTGCATAGAAAAGTGAAACTTCAAAAATGCATAACTAATTCATACGAACTCCGATTAAGTCCATTCAAATTTCATTAAATCCAGAAAAATGCCAAGAATTCATTAAAAATATTTTCAGCTCATGTTTGGCTATCCTCATGTACTATTTTTAATTGTTTGTGCATTGTCTGTATTAGAATCCGACGCAGTCGACTGTCCCATATATTACGAGGTCATAGCCGAGTACGTCGAGCCGGAGCAAGACAAGTCACACTGTAATCTTGATCATTTTGTATCTAGTTTTTGCTAAAATGTTTTGTTTATTTAAATAAACATGCATGCTTTTATTATTTCATGTGGTATGGATTATGACCGTTATATAGATAAGATTATGCCTTAGTTGTTGAACCTTGTTCCTTGTCACCTGGGTAACAACATGATTAGAATATTATTCTTAGGATGCTTAGCCATGCTTGAAAACTATTAGTTCACCTAGGAATTAAATATTATCATTTACATTCATGGTTTGATGCTATGTCGGGAAATGTAACATTGGACATATTACTTTTAAATTACTAAAATTTGACCCAAATGGTGGGCTGTGGGTGCATGGTTTTGTTGGTCGCACCCATGGCAATTAAGGACCGGTTCGCGAGAACCCCTTGGGTAATTACTCATACTTTCCACAAGCCAGCGTGGGCAACGGCTGGCCTTATAGTGTCTCTTCTCCCTCTCGTAGGCACCGATGGTGAGGATGGGCGTGATGGAGTTGGGTCGGCCCGGGGTAGGGTTGATTGGCTTTCGGATCCATTGTGGCGCATGGGGGGTAGTCTGGCCGATGTGGGGTGTCCTAGCGGAAGGTGCAACCTCAGCATGGTGTGGATGGTTAGGGAGAGGTTGCGTGAACGGTCCTATTACAGCCTCTCACGGGGTATCGTGGTGATATGCCGGCACATGGGGACGTGTGTGGGGCTGTATCTTGTGGGTACAGTTGTACACCTCCGATCAGAGTTAAAAACTATTCGAATAGCCGCGCCCGTGGATATGGGCGATTGGTCAAGACTCACCGTGATTAGTCTCACCCTTACTTAATTAACTTGACTTTATGGAACTGGTATAGTTCAGATGGATGGTTAGGCCTGGTTAACGTGGTGTAACGTTAATCGGTGGAGGACTAATATTGTTCAATTAATTAACCTTTTACTGTTTGTGAACTATTACTATTTGCAACTACTTTTACGCAAATAAACCCTGAGCCTATCTTTGTCTCCCGTGAATGGTGCATATTTGTGGGTGTGATTTGTTGAGTACTGTGAGTGGTACTTAGTCTTGCTCCTTTTTCCCCTCTCAGTGGTGGAGTACCTGTCCGACAAGGATTGTCAAGAGGACTAGGCTAGATCCGCCGTCAAGATGCTTGTGGAATGGAAGCCTCCACTTGGCTAGTTGTTAATAGGCTTACTTTTTCCTTTACCACTGCATTTATGTAATATAATTTTATTCTGTTTGTAAGACGCACTCTGTATGACAACTTGGTATTGTATACCCTGGCTTTCCTGGACAGGGATTTAATACATAGGAATATTCAGAATTCGGTTTACGAATTTCTGGGTGTTACATTGACCAAGATGCCCAAGACCGTGGGCATAGCTATTCGAATAGGTTTTAACTCTGGCCAGAGGTATACAACTGTACCTATAAGACATACCCCACACACGTTCCTGTGTCCTGGCGTGTCACCACGACACCCCGCGAGAGGTTGTGACAGGACCATTCACGCAAGCTCTCCCTAACCACCCACACTACGCTGAGGTTGCACTTGCTGACAGGGCACACCATATCAGCCAGGCTAACCCCCTTATGCCACAATGGATCCGGAAGCCGATCAACCCGACCCTGAGCCGACCCAACTCCATCATGCCCATTCTCCCCAACGGTGCCTAGGAGAGGGAGAAGAGACGCTACAAGCCCAGCCGTTGCCCACGCTGGCTTGTGGAATGTATGATTGATTGCCCAAGGAGATCCCACGAACCAGTCCTTAATTGCCATGGGTGTGACCAACAAAACCATGCACCCACAGCCCACCATTAGGTTAAATTTTAGTAATTTAATATCAACATATCCAAAGTTCCATTTCCCGACATATTGTCGAACAAAGAATATAAATAAGAATATTTAAATTCCCATGTGAGCAAATGGTTTCTAAGCAGGGCTAAGCATCCTAACAATAGCCTCTAGTCATATTATTACCCAGCTATAAAGGTGTACAAGTGGAATTAAGTCAGAGCAATTAAAATTGCATTTATATAGGTCACCCTTCCCACATGAAATAATGAAATAATGCTTGTTTATTAATTTAAAAACAAATATTTTGCAATAAGTGGGTACAAAATGATCGAGGAAACAATGCGACTTGTCTTGCTCCGGCTCGATGAACTCGGCAACGACTTCGTAGTAAACTGGAGGGTCGACTGTGTCGGTTTCTATAGCAAACATAGCATAAATAATTAAAAACAGTACATGCGGGTACTGAAACAGGGGCTGAAAGTATTTTTAATGGATTCTTGGTATTTTTCTGGATTTAATGAAATTTAGATGGAATTAATCGGAGCTCGTATGAATTAGTTATGAATTTTAGAAGTTTTACAGTGATTTTGGAAAGGAGAATATGGGAAAAATATTCCCAGCCATGATAATTTATTATTTTGTATTTTACTTATTTAATTAATTCCCTTGGCCTTTTAAAATAATTTCTTTGAGACTTTTTCTTTAATATCTTTTGTGTGGCTCTATTTAAGGAGAAAATTCAGGGTGTGACAGTAGAGCCGTCGCCCTTGCCCCCACTGGCTACAAGCGGAGCTCGAGCAGTTTGAGCTTGTTGATGGTCGTTAAACACTATTTCGACCACCAACATTTGGCAATAAAATGGGTAAAACAAAAGTTCAACACATCGATTTGGTTTAGACTACACAATTTTCACGAGTTTTGTTGTGTCTTAGTTATTTTGTAGGAACTTATCAAAATAAGTAGAAGCACAAATTTGTGAACTAGGAGGACCAACTGAGCTAGACGGCATGGTCGACCGGCCTCTCCACACCTTAGGCAGGTGGCTAAGGGGGCCAGCCAGGCCAACCAACCTAGCCAGTCAAGCCGTCTGGCCACCCTAGCCCGACCGGTAGCCCAATCTGACCGGCCGGCCTCACCCACTTAGCCCGAGGACCAACCGATTCGGTGGGTGTCGATGTTTTACACCGGCAATAAATATATAGGGCTACTCGTCGGATCGAAACTCGGTGGACTGCAAAGGAACACAGAAAGATGTTATACTGATTCAGGCCCTCGATGTAAGGTAATACCCTACGTCCAGTTGTGCTGTTATTCCTTTGAGGATTTGTGTTAATCTATGATCTTGTGTTGTTCTTGCCCTCAGGGGGCGCTTTGTCTCTCCTTATATACTGGGGGACAGGGGTACAAGGTAGGAGTCCCAGTCGGATATGGCCAAGGGATCTCCTCTTAGAGATACAATCTACCCGACTAGGATTGTATATTCCTTATTGTATAAGGCAAAGTCTGCCGGGTGCTACTATATCTTTAATTACAAGTCTCGGCCCATCCTCTATCCGAGTGGCCCATATGCTTGTGATGAGGTACCCGGGGCCCATGGCCTCCACAGTAGCCCCTGAGACCTTCATAGTTGAGTCACAGCTGATGCCGAGTGCTCATCCTCCATGGTGAAGATTGCCCGAATGCATTGCTCCCGAGTACTCTTTGTCGGAGTGCTTCTTCTTCCTGAGTGCTGGTTCATGTCAGCTGGCAGCGAGGCTATGAAGGGCTTGATGTAGATGTATGAATAGTGTGTGCCAAATATGCGCACCTATTAGGTGTAGCCCCCTACTTTGTGCTTAATTGTGAAGATAATTAAACAAGTCAAAGATCTTTAACCTGGAAGTCTTTCCCGAGTAGTATACTACTGGTATATGAGACTCTTCGGTGTCATGTCAACCGGAATATGATTTATAGTCTTGCTGAGTAGCATGCCACTCGTATATAGGACTCTTCAGCTTCATGTCAGCTGGAAAAGGGTGTTTATAGTCTTTCCCGAGTGGTGTCCCACTCGGAAGCTAGACTCCTCAGCGTCATGTCAGCTGGAAAGAATATTTATAGTCTCTCCCGAGTAGTGCACTACTAGCGTCATGTCGGCTGGAATAATATTGCTCATGGCAACTGGTGGCCAAGCATGTAGGCCGAGTATCACTTTATGAAATTAAATCCATTGCATGGTCAAGTGTACTCGAGAGAGATACATGTATCTCCAATTTTAATGAAGATCAGCTTGTGATCCTTATAAGGATGTATCCTCGGTACCTGGTGGATAAGACAGATACTCAAACACATGTGTTCAGCAATTAGACCTTCATAAAGCATATCTGTTTACCTCATCGGTTCCTGTTGGTAGCACCAGCACTGCAATTCTAACACAACCAGCAAGCGGCCCACATTGAGCGTGCTACTATAGAAACTCATATCTTGGTGGCCTACTACCAAATAAGCCGGCCTAAACTGACCTACCTAGCATAGCCCTATAAAAGTAGCATCCATCGTATGTCAGGATGAGTATTTCAGCGTCGATAATCACAATTGGCCAGAGGAATCCTTGTCTGCAAGCCTTTCCGACTTATGTTCTGGATACAGCCTGGTTGCCACAGATGCCTGAGTAGGTATATTGCAGAATCGGCTTGCCCTCCCCAGGTGTGACGCAGTGCATGAGAACTCCGGATGCGCTTTGACGACATAGGTCTTCTTTGACTTCGGTAAAACCGGATAAGGTACCCGAACCTTGCATTAGCATAGGATTCGGCTGGCGACCCTCATGGGGCGTACCCTACCCAACAGAGTTATGGCCAAATAAGGTACCCGAATCTCGTAGGATTCGGCTGGCGACCCTCGTGGGGCATACCCAACTCAGCAGAATTGTACCCGAGCCCCGACTGGCGCCGGAGGCTGGTTGTTAGCCGAATAAGGTACCCGAACCTTGCATTAGCATAGGATTCGGCTAGCGACCCTCATGGGGCATACCTTACCCAACTGAGTTGTGACCGAATAAGGTACCCGAACCAAGCATTAGCAAAGGATTCGGCTGGTGACCCTCATGGAGCGTACCTCACACAGCCGAGTGGTATGCGACCCCCGACTAGCACCGGAGGTCAGTTGTTAGCTCACATGGAGCGTAGCCAGGGAAGGAAATGTCCCGACTGGCGCTAGTACTCGGTCTGTGGCCCTCATGGAGTATTCCGAGAGTATCTTGGCATACTGGTCCAGCCCCCGAGCGTAGGAGATAGGCTCACAGCCCTGAGTTCCTGTAACGCGTATCCGGAACTGGCCCTGCATTATAAACATATCGGATGAGTAGCATCTGATGATGAAAACAATCACCCGAATAATATTTATGTAGTTTACAATATATGTAAATACGTGTTCTTCCTCTTGTTGATATTAATTTTCCTAAGTAGTTGACCCCTCACGTTTAAGCACGCTGCCCGACTAGTTATAGCCCCCTAGCGTCGGGAGTTGGCTCATGGCTCTTTCCCAGACACGTGTTTTGGGTGACTTGAGTTCGTCTTTCATGGAGCAAAGTTTCACGGATTGGAATTTATGCTACTCGAGTACTTTTGCAATCATTAAGAGAAAAAACAGAAAATAATGTGCAGCTTGTACACCTATTAGGTGTAAGCGGTTACGGCATTGGCAAAGCCAAGTGAAGAAATATTTATCAGGAAGCAACTTAGTTATTCGGTATTTGGGAGTGGGGATGCCATCCTTGCATTTGGGCTTTTGAGCCTCCGAGCGTGTCACTTGTTGTTCTGATAATCTCCAATTGTTGAAGATCGAAGACGGTTGTGATTGACTGCCACAATGAAGCCGTTTGACTTGCGTTTGCGATTCCCAGCTTTAGTTGGGACCGCGTCATCGGTGTCCTTCCGCTTCTTTTTTCAGGATGCCTTTTCATCATCGATGGCCTCAGCGACAGCGTCGGCCGAGTCGGCGTACTTGTTTGCCATGTCGAATAGAGCCTTGACAGAGTTGGGAGGCTTCCGAGTGAATTTGGCGATGAACGAGGTGTCTTTGACTCCTTTTCAAAAGACGGCGATGACGACCTCATCCTTGATCTTCGGGATTGTGTTCTTCTTCTCAGAAAACCTCTTGATGAAGTCACAAAGAGACTCGTTCTTCCTTTGATGCAACTAATATAGGTCGTACTCGGAAGATATATGTTCCCTAAAAGTTGGTGATGAAGCGTTCCCGGAGTTTTCCCCTGGAGCCGATTGATTACTTGGGAAGTCCTATTAGCCATGTCCTCGCCAAGTCGGTTAGAGCAACTCGGAGGTAGTTAGCCATGGCTTTGTGATCTCCTCTGGCTGCTCGGATCGCCAGAGTATAGACTGTGAGCCAGGATTCAGGGTTGGTCTTGCCGTCGTATTTTTCGATTCCTGTAGGCTTGAAACCCAACGGCCAGTCGACCCGTTGTAGCTCCTGGGTAAAAGCCGGTACTCCTTTATCTTCATGAGAGCTCCGACTCCGAATACGGCGGTGAAACCGCTCATGGTGGAGGCCGAAGCGGTCCTTCTCATCTTCCAGTTGGCGTTGCTCGTCTTCCTCTCGTTCGCGGCGCCAAGCCTTGGTGTCCTATCGAAGATCACACCGTAGTCGGCGTCGGAGATCCTGGTTGTCCTGACGGTCGCTTCGATGTTGCCGGTTGTCGTTAGGGTTGCCGAGTGACGTCTAGCGTGACTCTGTGTGCTGTTGACTGGAGCCGGCCGCTCGGCGTCATGTTGAGGCAGATAAGACTGCCGTTGTGGGAGCCGACCGACTGGTCGGTATGAGGGTATCGCCCGACTGTTGGCGCTGCTGGCCTGCAGCAGCGGTGATCATGGCTTTTATCCTTGCTATCATCGGGGTGGCCGGATGATCAGGCCCAAACTGGAGCGTGTCCAGCAGAGTTGCAGCGGCTACAACATTCTGTTGAGGTGTAACGAAGACGTCGTGGTCGCCGACTCGTGTTTGGAGGATTTGTTGCTGAGCAGTCCGCCCAGCCCTGCGTGGATCGTCGTTGCGGGCGCGCAGGCGTCCTGCTTCTTCCTCTTGTTGTTCTCGCGATCGGCGGGCCTCCTCCTCTTGCTGCTCGTGTAGTCGGCGTGATTCCTGAGTAGGAGTAGAGCCTTTGGATGCCATGAAGATTTCTCGCGGCGGAGAGAAGCTTGCCGAACTGCTGTCCGACTTAGAGTCAAAGTCCGACTGAGAGTCGGAGTCCGACTTTGAGTCGAAGTCGGACTAATTGATGGGGGTGATTATAACTCCGACCTCCCTAGATCCGATCTCGAGCAGCTCTGGGCCGTATCCGAGTCGAACTCCAGAGGATCGGGTTTGCCGCATCGGATGTTGTTTGAAGATATCCGTGGCATCACCGAGTCCGAACGGGAGATTGGCGATCTCCTCCTTCCTTAGCCCGATCTCGGCCGGCTCAAGACCGAGTCTGAGTCGAACACCAAAAGGAAGAGTTGTCTCAAGACCCAGACAAGTGAAAGATTGCTACAGCAAGTCGACGTGGGTTGCTGCGGCGTCGTGTTGGCCGACTGGCGCAGAGTCGGCCTGTTTCCTGGCCAATCGGATTGAGTCCGAGTCGAACAAGATGAGGTTGCCGAACTTGTCGGCGACGAAGTCGAGGCTTCCGAACATGATCGTGTCTCTAGGGGAGAATTTGCCGCCGTTGACTCCGGTTGTTGGATCCATCGAGCTTGTAGATGTAGATCTCACCAAAGCCCCTACCTGGCACGCCAACTGTTGATGTTTTACACCGGCAATAAATATATAGGGCTACTTGTCGGATCGAAACTCGGTGGACTGCAAAGGAACACAGAAAGATTTTATACTGGTTCAGGCCCTCGATGTGAGGTAATACCCTACGCCCAGTTGTGGTGTTATTCCTTTAAGAATTTGTGTTGATCAATGATCTTGTGTTGTTCTTGCCCTCAGGGGGCGTCTTGCCTCCCCTTATATATTGAGGGACAGGAGTACAAGGTAGGAGTTCCAGCCGGATATGGCCAAGGGATCTCCTCTTAGAGATACAATCTATCCGACTAAGACTGTATATTCCTTATTGTACAAGGCAAAGTCTATCGGATGCTACTATATCTATAATTACAAGTCTCGGCCCATCCTCTATCCGAGTGGCCCATATGCTTGTGAAGAGGTACCCGAGGCCCATGGCCTCCACAGTGGGAGGCTGACCAACCTAAGTTTGGGCCGGACGGCGTAATCCATTGGTTTGGCCGGCCTAGCCCAAAGGGCAACTGTCATTCAACTAACTTCAAGAGGGGATCCAACGCCCGTAACAGCCATCAGGAGAAAATTTGGAGCATTGGAAAGACCGATTGCCTTGATGGATGGTAGTCAGCCGGTACACGTGTACCGGCCGGCCTGACCCAACCTGACCGACCTACTTCCAAGAACCGGCCAGCAGCGACCACGCCTACTATAAATACCTCCCCACTCTCTCATTTGCAAGACACTCCACTCAGCTCATACACTCAAGGTTCTATTATTTTTAGTCGCTAGAGTGTTGGGAATAACCAAATCTAGTTCGTAGAGGAGCATGAGGAGTTTGGTCAGAAGTCGAGTCGAGTCGGAGATCGGCCATAAGTTCCGGAGGAGCTAGTTTAGAGATCTCAGTAATGATCCTGTATCATTCAGATTTTGTAGATTTTAATTATTATATATTTTCTGCTTTCGTGTTGTCTCCTGCTGAGTATTGTTTCGCATTTATCTTTCATACTTTATCTTTGCGGAATTCTTGCTCCGATCGACCGATTGGCCAATCGTTGCTACATAGCTTAGAGTTCTATAAACTTGTTTTTGGGTTTCATGTCCGAGATTAGTTCACCTAGCTGAGTTCAGGAGTCGTTCTTAGGAGAATTAAGGGCTTTTGTATAAGTCATAGGTATGGGGCCTAAGTCTTATATTTCTAAGAAAGGTTAGCTATAGAAACGGACAGACATAGTCGTTGGGTGGTGACAACCCTGTGCGTTCTTTGAAGTCATCTACGTTAACTCTAGTGCGTTGTTGGCGTTGTTGTTGGAGATTAGGGAAGGCAAGTTCTTTGATAGCGGGTTCTTGTGCCCTTATGTCCAAAGTAAACAACAACTTTATAGAAGTTTAGCTTTGCGGAGTTGTACTCGTACCGAAGTCGTCTGACTTCATGATATCCCTCCAAACCTCTGGAGCTAGTTAAGTGGTTTTCCTTGAGTCATCCATGTTATCATATTTAAAGAGTAAAATATACAACCGGTCCTTAAACTTGGACCAGGGTGTCACATAGATCCATCATCTTGTAAATCACATGTCTAGGTCCGTAATCCTGGTTTAATGTACCACCCGAGATATAAACCGCCTTTGATTGGTCTCGGTTGCCGATGTGGCTGTCCACGGCGGCAGACAATTTGCATTCGACCTCCTTCCTAACCCACCATGGAAACAAATGTGCATTTAGCCCCTGCACAGTACGCCCAAACCGATTCATTCCACCACTTCGACTCTTTGCTTCCCTAGAGTAGCAATCAGGGCGGCAGCGATCGGCGGCAGTCGAAGGTTCCCTAAGCACAAAAAGATGGCACAAGTGGGAGAGGGTGATCTCACAAGTCCGGTGCGGTGCCATTGTCGCCGAGAAGGCAGGCGATGGACCTCAACTTCTAGGGAGAAGATGAACCAACGCCTATTGTCGAAGGATGAAACTCCGACGGCGGGAAGTCAGGAGACCCCCCTTTGAGATTCGGCCAGGGGAGTGGTTCTCAGGTGAAGCCGGCGTCAAGCGGAAGAAGAGAGATCAGCGCTCGGGGCAGAAACAGAGGGGCCCGAGCTGGAAGATAGGGGTCCGGACTGTCCGAACACGGTCCGGACCGTCCGAACTGTGGAGATCACGTGGGGAAGACGATGAACAGCGCACGCAAGGGGGACACGAGGATTTATACAGGTTCGGGCCGCCGGAGCGTAATACCCTACTCCTGTGTGTGTGGTTTGCTATCTGTGGTGGATGAATGTGGGATTGCGGTTACAAAGTGGACCCTGCGGGGAGCTCGGAAGCTAGCCCGGGGACTTGAGATTCTGAGAGAGAGAGAGAGCCGAGAACAAGAGCTGGCCCGGGTGGCCTGAGGCTGGAACTCAGTCTGCCGAGAGAGAGAGGCATGGATCCTCCTTTATAGGCGAGGGGAGTCCACAGTGCCAGAATATGGAGAGAGAGCTTTTCCGGTTAGTTCTCCTGTGCACATGTCTGCTTGCGGAGTCCTACGCCGGAGCCGCTGCTGCTATGGGCGGCTGGAGCACGCGCATGCCCGCAGGCGCCTGCTGCGCCGCGCCTGGAGGAGCCCTTGGCCGCGTGCTGCGGGCGGCCGGTCCGGTCGTCTGACCCGGGCAACACACGCCCGGAGGCGACGCGTCAGGGCACGGGCGACACGCGCCCGGGGCCGGAGGCGGCGCGTCCGGGCCCGGGGGGCCGTTCCCGGGCGACACGCGGCGGGCAGGAGGCGGCGCGTCCGGGCACGGGCGACCGGCGGGAGACACGGCCTCTCGGCCGGCCGCCAGTCGTGCAGGATGTGTCCTCCGGAAGGGGCGACGTGACCAGAGATCCACGCGTCCCCGCAGAACGTGGGACCCCAGTCCCATTTCGCCGACACCTATTTATAGTGAGTTCCGCTACCATCTTTTTTCCTCTAGAGTTTATCGATAGTATATTGTAGCTGATGTTTCAGTGATAAAGTTGGCTTCTTTTTGCAATCAAATTGTAATCAGGGTTTTGTTGGTTCGGTCTATCCTCTAGAATTTGTCAACCCATGGCAGTACGCCAAACTTCACTGCCTCCCTTCCTTCCCTCACCGTACTTCACACAACCCTACCCTCGTTGTTGCCGCTCTCCCTCACTGATTCAAAAGCAAGGAGTTGTGTTGGGGACAACTATAGTTATGGAGGGGGTAAATGCATATTTTTTGCCACGGTGGGTTAGGGAGGGGGTGAATGCAAAATGTTTGCCACCATGGACAGCCATGCCGATGCCCAAGACCAGTCAAAGGTGGTTTGGACCACAAATGGTTCATTAAACCAGGATTACGAACCTAAATGTGCAATTTACAAGATCACGGACCTAAATGACACCCCTATCCAAGTTTAAGGACCGTCCGTGTATTCTACTCATATTTAAATATCTTTTATCAGATCTTACCCCATGTTGTGGTAGTAAATTTCTTAGTCAAAGCAAGGTAGAGAGAAAATTTTGTTTCAAGCCATCAGTGTGTCATTTGGTAAAATATAAATAGATACCTAGAATACTCCGAGGTGAAGTGCTACATCGGTGATTTCCGTGCGCTTGCGGAACTATTCTGGTAAGAGCATAAGAAATATTAGCAAAGCTGCGGCTCTGGCTGTAGAGCTTGCCGGCGTGGTGGGAGCGATGCCTCCAAGCAACGCTTGAGTTGCTCCCTGTTGAATAGTATAGGGAGAAGATGTATTGCGTAACTAGGATGATTGTATTGAGTCTCGGAGGCTGGTATATATAGGAGGTATACGGATAGAGATAAGGAAGAATTAGAGATAAAGAAAGAGGCCATACAAATCAATCATATATTAATATATCTCTAACTACCATATACTCTAACATTCCCGCCTCTACTCATCGCTATTATCTTCTTCTGGTGCCGGCATTGTTGCTAGAGCTAAATCCTCTCTCACTCATCATCATAGAGCCCAAATCTAATCACTGAAATTGAGGAAGAAGACAGATCTTGACCGATATGATTGTGATTTTTCGATGTTTCAAAATGTTACAATGGTGATTTTTGATGGGGTTTTATAATTTTGTCTTTGATCCGTTCAGATCTATTGATGTTGAAACTCAATGTTTAATATGTTAGAACGAAATATTCTAAATGTGATTTAATTGTGTTTCAGATGGTGAAACAACGTTCAACTTTTTATGCAGAATCGGACGTTTGATTTGTAGTAGTGTGCAAAAAGAAAAGCAGAGTAAGTGCGCTCGATTTGTAGTCTGTGCAAGAAGAAAAGCATAGGACGAAGTATGAACTACATTTACAAATTAACTAGCACAGTGTCCATGCTGCGCTACCGGGATAGAAAAAACCATTACAAACGAAAAATACAATTTATTCCAAGGTTAGGATCATGCCAGTGCTCGCTAAGACATTTATTAAGTTAATTTCTACTCCTAGGCTTCTTATTATCCATATAACAATGACAATACTATGAATATACTATGATACTTTCCAAAAGTTCATGATGCAGAAAGGCAGTAAGAGGCTAATGCATACTACCCCTAGGTTCCTAGCCTAGCAATACACTACAACTGTATCCCTCAAATCAATCATGAATCATGAAACACGTACCAGTAGTGAATAAATAGGCAGCGGAGGATTGACGAGCAAGTTCAGCAGAACCCCTGCAAAATCCATCAGCAAAAATGGCAATCACAGCCGTGTCACTGCACCTTAATCTAAGTGATCTCACTGTGTCTTCTTTTAGTATTGTCTTTGTCTAAAGTACATAATGAATTATGAATTCTCTGTAGTCAAGAAAGTTCCAGAAATCTAGGCCACAAGCCCACAAGATTGAGCAGGAAATAGACAAACCTTCATCAGAACTCTTCCTTTCAAAGTATTTCCATTTTAGGGATGATCTATATGATTATCTGTCATCTAGACTTTTGACTCATCCCGTAGTGATTAGTGAATTTGCTGAATCTGTTCTTGGGATTAAGACTGAAGAGCTGATCAGGAGAATGGTTCCATCAATTATACCAAAACTTATGTGTCTGCACCCAAACAATGACCAAGCAGTTGTTACTCTGCATGAACTGGCAAATCATCTAAACAGCGAGCTAGTTCCATTGATTGTTAATTCACTGCCTAAAGTGCTCTCATTCGCTCTATTTTATAAAGATGGACAACATCTGTCATCTGTTCTACAATTTTATCGCACTGAAACAGGAACTGGTAGCAAGTAGATATTTTCAGCCGCTTTGCCAACACTGCTTGATGAAGTCATATGTTTTCCTGGGGAATCTGACCAGATCGAGGATTGAAGGTGAATCTTCTTTTCACCGTAAACAGGCCTTTCTAGATAGTTGATAAGGCAATTAGGTGTAAATTTTATCTTCCCGACAAAAAAAGGTGTAATTTTGATCCGAGTTATAATGAGATTTTAATTGCAGGATGGTAAAAATTTCATCAACTATTCAAAATATCGCAAGAATTTTGACAAGTAGCGATAACCTTCCTGAGTTTTGAAGAATGATTTTGTTCGGCTTCTCAACAGTATTGACAAGAAAATGCTTCATTCTGATGATACAAAGCTTCAGAAGCAAGCCCTCCAGCGTATAAGGAAATTAGACGGTATTTGCTTCTGCTTATGACTTCTAGCTTCTTTCGATTTTTGTTAGTATGCTTCCTAAAATATAAAATGGTACGTTTTTTTTAAAAGCTTTCTATATGAAAGTATTTTTAAAAAACCAAATAGATCCATTTTTGAAGTTTTTAATAATTAATACTTAATTAAACATGTACTAATGATGTTTTTCGTTTTACGTGTGACTTATAAGCTAGTGTAATGAGCCAATTCAAACACCAGATGATGGACCCTTATTTGAGTACACATGCGTCAAAGATTATGATTCTGTTAATTTTTGCCATTGATAAGGAAACTCTTCAAATGGATTTTGATCCACAAAAGGCTACTTATACATAAATTCTCATATACTCTAGTGTTTTAAAGAACAAAATATTATTGAGATATTAATCATGACACAAAAGGTGCCTGCTGTGTACAATAATATTTTAGAGAGATATATAGAGACTCCCAAATCCAATACCAAAAAAACACAAAAGCATAACCCTAAGCTACCCTCACCACCATCTAAAACACACCCAGAAAGGAAAAAAGAAAGCAATTTGAGAGAGATAGATAGAGACTCCCAAATCCAATACCAAAAAAACACAAAAGCATAACCCTATGGTGCCTAGAGAATGGGAGATTATTCACCCAAATTTCTTACAAATCTAACAAAAAAGGTGCAAAACTTTACCGAACCATAAAAAAGAACTGCATTGATGTTTTCAAGAACAAGTTTTTGCTGGCCACAATAGCACATTGCAGAGCAGTAAATCTATCTAAGTCCCCTCTCCTCTCCTTCAGTCCTCCCCTTATTTTAGGCCAACAATCAGACTTATGGCAGCGGATACTTCCTCCAAGGTCCAACTAACAGCGTCTGAACTCTGAATGTAGTTTCCTGAAAACTATTGTCACGGTAGAGACTATTTCGATGTATTGTGTCATTGTCTTCGGAATAACAGAGCAAAAAAAAAAATCAAGACAAGAAAAGGCAAAGCCCGCCAGTTCCTTTTTCATAAAAAACCAGTTTCATGGTTGAGGCGGAAACTTCCAATAAACTGCTGCTGTTGCATCCCTGCTAAAGGAGCATAATCCTGTAAAACAACCAAAAGTCAACAAGGCAAATAAAATTCTTCCATATAATCCTGAGTCTAATTTACAGTAATATCGACTATTCCAATTAATAGAGGCTAATCTTCTGTATAACTAAATGTCAGAAGTGCACAAAAAGCTGTGAGCAATATTCTTTTGTCATCATTGGTCTCAAATTGTATGCAACCATGGAATGCGGTGATCTTGAGGAATATTTTTTCCAACAAAAATTTGACTACATGCCTACTTAATGGATTGTTGCCTCATGAAGGCGGGCATAGCACTGATTATGTCATAACAACATACTTGAGAAGAGCAAAAGCACCAATATTGCTTTTTAGAAAGTTAACGTATTGCACAAGTGAGTTCAGTTCTACCAAAGGAGTACCGGACTTCCCTGTGCACCACCGTTGAAGGGACTTGCTGGTGGAAGTTAGAAACAAGAAGCGTCCTGTAAATTGGTCTATGCATATTATCCTCAACCTCTACTAAGAACAAAATATAAACACAATGAATAGTTATATTCGATCAACTTACATGGTTAAGCTGGCTATATGATTGAGAGACTTTTTACACCTTCGCCGGAGATGGCGTCGGAGCTCACGTACCGCGGCGGCGTGGCTCCCGGCTCCGCCTTATTCAACCCAAGTTATAGAAGCTACAATAGACAGCAGTGCTCGTACTAATAATGATAAGGAAATGAGTTATCTCACCAAATATTGGGCTCCACGTCTGGTTAATGACGTCCAAACAAATATGTAGGATTAGAAACCAAACTTATTAGAGGGGAGTGAATGATAAGAATACCAAAAACTAAAATCTTTTCTGGAATAAAAGAAACTCTTAAATTTGGATAGAGTGCACTGGTCAAATCGTCTTGCGCCGACCTGACCGCCATATGTCCACCGGTAGAACCGCCGCCTCGCCGCTGTGCTCTTGTCGGATGAATAGTCGGAATTCAGAAGGATACATACCGAATATGCTCTTTAAAGTAGATTGACTTTATTGCATCAAGATATATTTATAAAGTACATACAAGGCATTGTTCTCTCTCAAAACTAAACTCTAGCTTTTCTCTCTTCTAAAAGTTGTTGCTCTAGGGCCTCAACCCCTCATCTATTTATACCTAAAACCTTCTACACAAAATAGGAGTAAAACTCCTAATTCTACTAGAACTCAATTCTTAGTCCTACTAGGACTCCAATCCTAATCCAAGTAGGACTCAACTCCTAGTCCTACAGCACTCTACTCCTAATCCAAGTAGTACTCGACTCCTCTTTCCATATGCACACAATTCCTCTTGTATGCCATATGGAATCTTTACTTTCACGTGTATTGATCTCTAGCCTTTAATATCCCACGTGATCTCCCAATCATCCAAACATCAACTTCTCCCAAGTCGACTCCCAATCTATCACCGGCAATACTCCCGAGGCTTCAAGACTCACCTACACATGCAAAAACAAAGAAACCATATTCGAGCGCAAATTCTTTTCCAACTTAACTCGCATTAGCCACACACACTCACACCAACATCGACTTATATTTTTTAACAAATTTTCGTTAAATAAATAATTTGCAAAACCAATTGTTCATCACAAAATATTAATCATGACAATGATTTTACAAGATAGAACCAGACCTGCCACGAGCGCGTTCCAGGGTGACGCGGTCCCTGACAGGCATTCAGTCGAACACCCTACATGTGTCGGCGGGGCGACGGCACTTGGCGTACATGTTTGCCAGCGCGGTGGCAGCAAGGGCTTTGGAGGCTAGCCCCTGCGCAGCGAGCTAGGTGTGGACGGCGCGGCGGTGCAAGGTCCCTGTGGGCGGCGCAGAGCTTGAGAAGGGAGGTGAAGGTGTGAGGATGGGGGCGCGCGCCGCAGACGACATGGCGGCAAAGGGGGCCATCACGCGAGGTAGGTCGGAGCGCGCAGCTGCCGCCCTGAGGCGCGCGTGGTGGTGGTGGTCGTCGCTGGCGTGGGCATTCCGACAGCGGCAAGGAGTTGGGGTTGCTACATTTGGCGGGAAATGCCAGATCTTGAGGAGGTAGAAGAGGACAACAGCTCAGGCGGCCGCGGACGACAGTGGCAAGGGGAGGGGGGGTGGCGGTGAGGGCAGGGGAGAGGCGACGGTGGAGGGCGTTGGAGGAGGGCAGCGGTAGGAGGCAGGGTGTAGGGCGGCGACACCGGAGAGAGGAGGTGCGCCAGGAAAGAGGGAGCGGTGGCATAGGGAAAGGCGGGCACTGGCGCCGGCGCGAGGCACGAGTGGCTGGAGGCGGTGCACATGCGCAGAGGCCCTGGGGCTGGGGAGGAGAAGACGGGGGAGGGCCGCGTTGTGTCGCCATAGCGAGAGGAGGCCAAAGAAAGGTCACGCGGGGCTGCCACGTCACGCTGACGTTATGCTGACATCACTGGAGGAGGGGGTGGACAAACGGAATCAAGGTATATTATAAATTTTTATAATGGTAGAGATTTACACGTATAAAAAATCAACGCTGCCAGTGCATGCAAACATATCCGCAAAAATAACAGCGTATGCCCTCTTGACCGAGCCACGTACGTGTCACCTGTGCAGCAGCCAAAGTTTGCGGTGGGAATCGATTTGCTTGGTACGAAGGAACGCGCGCCACCCATTAACACGCCGAGGATCACTCCGTCGCCGCTCGTCGTGCCGCGCGCGTACTAGGCAGGTCTCGGTTGCCGGTAACATTGTCACGGTCTTTTGGCTCCTCGCCTCATACCTGCGCGATGCGCTTCCTTCGACGACTTCTCGCGCGCGCGCAATCTCCGAATTCGATTGGCCAGAGAATCGGTACGCACGGGACGACGAGGCCCCCCACTGTTGCCCGCCCGGCCGGTCTCGCGCGCGCGCGCATCACGCAGACGTATTGTCATGCGGTGTACTCGTTGTTGTATGAGACCGTTAGGTTTTGACCCGTTAGATTTTGACCATGTGACGTACGGCGCGTGGCCGTCTTCGCTCAGTAGCAAGTACTAGCCTACTGCATGAAATTAGGCAAAAGTCTTATGTTTATACGGATTTAGTCCCAATGACATTAGCACGTTTACCAACTCTCTCCTACGACAGGCAATATGCTCCCCTGCGTTAATTTAGCAATGACAAAATAGTCATGAAAGCTAGGAGGGTATATGTGCTCGTGGTGGTCCAGCCTTCAGCAGGATAGCTAGCTGTTCGATCGCGCATTCTTGAGATATTCAGATAATTGAGCATCATATTAGATTATGCGTCTCCAAAAATTAAGTCGGTGTTTGTATGCGCAAACAGATCGATCGAAGCATAGACAAAAGGAGCTTCAAATCCTGCTTCGAAATCTCTTGTGGCACACACTCACACACCCAAATTAATAGGACGTACAAATATATAATATTGAGATTCTAGAGTATGAATATAATAAAATATACCACCAACTTTGATCTCCAATATGTTATCTATACAAAATAAATTTAGTTTTAAATAAAAAGAGTTATATATTCTTATATAGTTATTTAATGATAAATCTAATAACATTATTTGTACGTAATCATTTATTGATTTTTTCTATTGAGCGGTCAAAACTAAAAATGTTTAATTTAGATCGTTCTAAAAGATGTTTCATATTGTATAGATAAAGAAAAAAGCATATATATATAACTATATACTAAGTATATTGATATAGATCGGTGAATCAAACGCTTTCGCTTTCACCCTACATTAAAAAGACCTGTCACTTGATCAAAGAAAAGATGATTCAAATATTCTTTGAAATCACTGTTTTTCCAGGCTAATAGGACCCAGCATACGGAAAAAGTGGTTCAAATCTTCCTTAAAATGCTCAAAAAACGTAAAAAACTATTACAATTACTTGGCATTCATCTTTTGGTCATGAGGAGTTGAAACCGTTAGATTATGTGGAAATGACATTCATCTTTTTGTACATGGGAGTATGACCTATATCTATAGCAAAATATAATTTTGATGATCGTGGTCAACAAAAATACCAACGAGGAGAAGAGAGTATAAAATATAGATCTGTCCTATATTATCTTAGCCGATTAGCCGGCGAAATATATAGGAATTACTTACCCGGTTAAATTGGACAAAATAAAGCGATGAATAGGTCTGTGACGAGGTTATGCCATTTAAAGTTATGGTGGATCTAGTTATAACCTATAATTTACCAATGGGGGGGGAGAGATTAATTAATATAGTTCTATATAAAATAGAAGCTATATTTATGGACACATAAGTAATAGCTACATACAAAAATATACATACTTTTATCTTTGTAATACAAATATCCCAACAAGAGTTATTGTGTATAATTTGGGTAAATTAAATTATATTTTAAAAAATCTAGCTCACGAAAATTGTATAAAAAGTCTACTTATATAGATAACTATAATAACGAAACGAAGATATAGTCGCATAGCCTTTCTAGTTTCCATATTTCAAATTTGCAAAATTTGGCATGATAGTGTTTGTTATTAGCAGCTAGTACGCTGGTATATTACCTGATTCTCTACTGCTTATTGCTTTTTTTTGGAATTCACTTACAACTCATTCTGTGAAATTAGTACTAGTCGTGCAAGCCGACATTACTGTGGAGAAATGGCTCTGAAACAACAGTTTAGATAATATATAAAAAACCCAGGCTGATTAGCAGATCTTAAATCCATTTTGGCCAGGAAGTAGTATGTAGATGCCAGAAAAATATACAGAATGTCAAATTAAAATATGCCCCATTTGCGACGCTAGGATGCAAGACGGGCATAATACACTGAAATTGCGTAGGAACATCCACAATACGCAACTACGGAATACCAAAGTTATTATATAATAAATGTTGCATTGCTACTATACGTGATAGTCTAGATGGTTTCAAACCTACCAAGGGGCGCCACCTGTTTGGCGTTTCAGATGCTTATCAGGCACATAGCTACTCGTGTAAAACGAATAAGAGTTATATAGGATATGCATTAATTAGGTAGTACTATTTAGTTAAACTAATAATTAATTAGGACACATTTGAGCTTTCTTAAGCATGACTTTTATATAATTTTTCTTTAAAAATAATTATACCATTAGTAGTTTAAAAAAGAGTGATCAACGACACAACACGCATGAAAGTAGCACCAAACCAACTTCACAAATAAAAGGCAATGAGCCTAAGAATTTAGTCAAGACTTCTCACCATAATACTGGCATAAGGATGCCACACTTTCCATTATTGTGTTATGTACCGTGAATAGGGTGGAAGAAGTTTATGGTACAGAGAAAAACAATAAAATAAATAGAAAAGAAAATAAATATAAAAAACAACGTAAAATAAATATTTGATGTGACCGAGGTCATGGGCCGTTGATATACAGTCGACAAGAAGGCAGCCTATCTCGAAGTCTGTCGTGCCTTCCGGATGGCACATGTTGTGTCGTCCTCAACGTCCCTACGTGTCCAATCGACTGTAGGGCGGCGAGATCTGTGTCCATCGCTGCCTGACATGCGTCCCGTCGTCCACAACTACATTACCGCTCCTACTCGCTTCTCTTTGCACTACGCCCAGTATACAACCGCTCGACCAGCGCATCGGCACACTGCCGGCGCCCGGTCGGCGCGATTGCAGCGCCATTGCTCGTCACTTCGCGCCCGAGCCTTACCCCGGCGCGGCAAACATGCGTCTCCCCTTCGTGGCACGCTTACCCTGCCCGTGCTCGATTTTTTCCTTTGTGTCACGCCCAGAATATTTAGCCAATTTCTAGACTATTTTTTGTATTAAAATCCTTCTCCATAGTCAAGACAGGTACCACAAAATGACAAATCAATAAACAAATCCACAAGTAAATAAAGCGTAAATTACTTACAGAAAAGGCACTTAGTCCTCACACGGAAAAACAGCTTGCGGAAAAGGCGAAACTAGCATTGTCTTCAGCTCCACCCAGCAGGCAAGCTCAACTGGCTATAAAACCAAGTCTTCTAACTCAACTTCGACCTACAAACACGTCTCACTTCTAAAAAGGGACATCAGCAAGGGCTGATTACCACTAACCGTACTCAGCGTCACCAGCCACACCTCTAGATGATTCATAAAGAGCGAGCTCAGTGGCTTATATATAGTTGCGTAAAAGCAGGTTTAGAACAGTAGTATTCCAGTAAAATAAAAGAGTCTTGGATTGATTGGTTAACCAATAATTATCCTCCACTGATTAACGTGTACACACGCTTAACAGCCCAAGCCTATCCCTCTAGGCTGATTAATTTTACACCACTTAACCAGACTCCAGTCCCACCGAACTGGGATTAACGTGACACCACGTGACTAGGCCTCCACTGATGAATGTTACACCACTTCACCGAGAACCCATTCGAGAACGGATTATGCCACCGTAACCAGGATCTCCAACCGAGATTATACCATTACAAATGTTAACCGGACTCCACTGATGAACTGGTACACACGTTCAACCAGACTCACTGATTAAATTACGCCACATTCACCAGACTCCACACCATCACCGTTAAACCATACCAGTTCCATTAAGTCCTGTTTAATTAAAAAGAGGTGAGATTTAATTCACGGTGAGTCTTGACTAAATCGCCCATACCGTCGGGCACGCCACTTATTCGAAATAGATTTAACTCTGATCAAGGTGTACGAACTTACCCACAAAAACACAAGCCGAATTCACCAGATTCTTTCCCGTGTGCGCCGTGATCACCACTAGATACCCCGTAAGAGGCTATGACAAGGACCGTTCACTAGAACCTCCACCCAAACCATCCACACCACGCTGAGAATGCACCTGCCCAGACACAGGCACGCCCTTTTGGCAGGCTACCCCCTTGCGCCATGATGCCATCCGCGAAAAACTTCAGTAGTAACCCTAGCGCGCCAGGCTCCGAGTCCCATTCCATTCTCAGCTCAACTCTCATCTAACTCTCTTCCCGTGCTAGGTGAAGGGTAGAAGACAGAGCGCTATAAAGCCCAAGCGTTGCCACCTGGCTTGTGCAAAGCGTGAATTCGTGCCAAAGAGGTTCCCGACGAAGGCCTCCTTTTCCCTCTATATATGCGCGATGGGTGAGACCAGAAGAACCATGTATACCCATTAAGTATCCCCTTCATACATTAGATCTAACATATTAGATTGATTTAGTTCAACGACCCAATCACCTTGTCAAACATCTCGAGCCCTGTCAAAGCAAAGTACCGACAGAATAGAAATACATGGTGATTATCCCTTTAGTGATCTAGTGGTACTAAGCACATGGGCTAAACGAGGTCCCCCTATCCTCTAGCCTGTGTCACCTAATGAACATAAGACTATTCAAATTATACCCAAAGTTCATTCAGTATATGTGCGATAACACCAAATAAATGAGGATCTTCAAACAAACGGATAGGTTGTCCCATATCTAATGTATATTGGCACAACATGCATTTATTTATAATCGTAAAATGTTTTCACCAAAATAGTTCAACATGCTCAAGGGATGAATGTCGACTGCCCTATGCGAGCAAACATCTTGCGATTGCTTCCGAACTCTTCCGTAAGACTCCAGGTCCCCAAAGACATCGCTACTGAGTATGATGCCGAGTTTGTGCCGGATAAGGTTATTGTTTATGGCGAGAGGAAGATCGTGACGAGGAAATCAGTTCTGAGGTGACAGTCGAGTGGAACTGGCTAGATACAGTGCATCAGATTTAGATGTGTGATCCAAACGGTGGGAAGACTCACTTGACAATCGTTGGTTAGCGATCGGGTGGTATTTATGTTGGATCAGTCGCCCGAATTTAGGCCCTGGAAGGATCGACCCGATCGGGATGGCTTGAAGACATATACGCCGGGTCACAAGGGAAGGGGAGACGCTAGGGTCGCTGCCAAGCAGTGGCACGCCGAGGGCCCAAAACGAGTCGGCCGTTCCAAGCCGTAGCAACAGGAGACCAGCCGCGCAGCGCGAGAGTAGTTTTGATTTGACGGGTTATAGTACCCGGAGGTTGACGTTGGCGCACGGGGGAAACGCTCGCGGCTAGGGCGGAAACAGGCGGGCCCCATTGGCCTCACAGCGCCCGACCAGAGAGAAGAACGGGAGTGGATGGCTCTTTACCGACCGGAGGCTTTCACAGCAACGGCACGGACAGAACCTTTTTTGGCCCTATTTGACCGTGAGCGCCACAGAAGGACGAGGACGACGGCGGATGACGAGGTACAACCGGCTATAACACGAGGACCGACAGGCGAACTCAGCCACACTGGAGACGAGAGAGAGCCATCGGCAGGCAGGATGGCTATTCAGCACGGGTCTCGAGTTGTGAGCTCAAGACGACCAGTGCAATTGAGCCCAAAGGACAACGCAGCCCGACGCAGCGGCGTCGACTCGTACAGTCCGGTTTGGCCTGTGCTGGCGCTTACCCGGAGAAGCGAGGGAAAAGGTGAACTCGGTGCCGGCGCCAAGGAGAAAGAAGGCGGCGCCGAGTAGGATTTGCCACCTCGGGCCGGCACAAGGACAGAGCAGAACAAGAGGCTTGGCTTGGCCACACAAAGCAAAGAAAGTTGCCAAGGTTAGATGGCATCTAACTGCCGGTCGGCTCGCGCAGGGTAGTGCGTGCTCAAAGTGCCTGCCCAGGAAGCCTGCAAGAGTACGAAACGCCAACTGGATCTTCTAGCCCGTAAGAGGGCTCAAGGATGACACCGAGCGACGGCGTGCAGAGAGGACACCACGACGCGATGCGAATCGGAGAGGCCGAGCCGACTGGGGGAAAGAACACACCATAGTTCCAACACGCAAGTCTCTCCCAATCTCTTGGCAGAACATACGACAACGCCTGTACGGGGACCCAACAAAAGGAGTACAGGGGGCAGGGCGGCATGTGCACACCAGCGCTTGATGAGGCGAACAAAGATTACCACCGCCCGACTCCGGCCCGGCGTCTGAGAAGAGCAGGGGGCCCACCCGCTTGGACATATCTGAGTGGTTCTGGGCCTTTTCAAGAAAGCGAAGGAAGGGTTCACAAACAAACTGTTCCGTCGCTTTGTTTGCGCAGGGAGTATTCCCACCAATGTGGATTGAGGGCTCCCGTTGCTACCATAAAACAAAAGCGGGGCCAAACGGAGCGGCAAAGGGTGAAACTTTATTTCATTAAGTTTATATTATACGATTTTTTCGGGCGGTTCCCTAACCGCAATCATTTCACCCGACAAGGGGGTACCTAAGTTCTCGGGCAGAGGCGTGTTTAAAGTTCGTGACGAAACCCTTTTCAAGGCATTCAAAGAATTCTTAACTATGCGTCCTGTGGCACACCCGGCGAAGCAATATGGGCCAGGTTTAACGCGGGCAATGGATGGTTCTGACAGGTTCAAGGCAGATTTCGGAGGGACTTTACAAACCAAATAACGGGTGGGGCTAGTGGGTACAAGAACGTTTTTCCCATCTGATCTCTGGGTCTCTCAGAAACCCCGGGTTTAGTCGGGGGGCAACAGGGCAATCCCCTTCCTTTCTGTCTCGGGCAACGGTGGTCCTATTCTCGGGCGCCAGACGACCCCCGGCCATCTTAGGGATGGGCGGCAACAACGTTTTAGCGACTGGTGATGTAGCAAGACAGCCGAGGTGCTTTTAGAAAGTGGTCGCAGTGGAACTCCTGGCTCCTGGGTCGGCGTGAGTTCAGGGTGGGGCGGGCAGACCCCACTTTAATCAGGAAGGAAACATTTTTCTTTCAACAATCTGAAAACACCCGCGAACAATTGGGGCGACAGGGGAGCTCTCTCTCTCGCTAGAAGGGATGCAGATTAGGGGAAACGGAGAGCTCCTCAAGTTGAAGACGAGGCACAAAGGTATAGGTCCTTAGACGCCCGAGCCAAGGCTCTGTGCCTTCTGAGTGGCTCGGAGAGGGCCCTGAAGACGCCTCGACGCGCGGCGGACGGGATTCGTCAAGCTTGCAGTGTGGCGGAGTTCGCCGGACGCTCACCCGGCACCCGACTCGGAGGACCCGCGCTATGGCGGCATGGAGCACAGCGGGGCGGCCACCAGGAGCTGAGTGTCGCGCAGCGGAACTTGGCCCTGCGGCGCCTTTTGGTTCGAAGATTCTCGTTCTTGAGGATATACAAAACCACCAAAAGAACAGCCACCAATAACATTTCCCCAAATCTTGTGGAAGCGCCACTCATTAATATTTGCAGAGCGTTACGCGGCCCGATGACAGCGAGGTGCGAGGAGCCGCGGCATCGCGGGTTGAGGGCCACACGGTACGCCCCCGACTTGGGAATATAGGGATCGCAACTGCGCGGTGGGCTTTGCCCTCATCAGCAACTTAATGGAATATGAATAGCTACTTCCTTTCTAACCTTGAGTATTACCTTTTCCCATGTGTACAGTTCACTTTCCTCTGAAGGATCCAACTTTACGCCGGGCTTTGTTTTTCCAAACTGAAGTAGTAAGTCGGGGTGCTGCGATTATTATATGTTGCTTTTTTGTTCAAAATTTACGAGGGAGGCCCTATACTTAAGTTATGAAGTTTTGCAAACGACTTCTGTTGTGTTGCCCGGGGGTAATAGGCCCTCCGTACGGTGAACGATTTTTATCAATTCCTATAGACCCAAACTCGGCGTAGGGACCCATAACAGTTGCGTGTGTGGAGCTCATTGAGTGTGAAAAAGCTAGGTATGGGACAAAACTGAGTATATCAGTGGTCGCTATTTACAGGAGGTGAGAGGCGCGGTTCATCACCCCGACGTCGTGCGCACATGTTGGGGCTTGCCCAGTTAGCAAAACCACGGCACCAGGCGTTAGTGTATTTTCGACAACATTTGGCGCGACGGGTCCGGCTACAATATATAACAAATCTCCTACGCACAGCCCGGAGGTTGCAGCCGTGCAATCGATATAATGCCTTTTAGAATGGCCATGTGTAACCCAGGCCCGTGTTTGATGGCAAGTGCTCTGGCTAGCGTTCCACCGCTGGGCGGGGGAGCTGTTCGGCCTCGGCAGGGGACCGCAGCGCCCTGGATAGAGAGTCAGGGCAGATCCAAGCGCCTGGAGGGCGCAGTACAAGGACAGGTGCATAAGAAAATAGTGGAGGGAGGAAACCAGAAAGGATTTGAGTAAAATAACAGGGGAAATGCGCGTGGCAAATGGCGGAAGAAAAAGGAAAAGCGAAAAGACCAAGCAAAAACACATACTACGCGGTGGGCGATTCTCGTTGGGAATTTTTCGGTCAGGTTAATTCTATTGCAAACACGAGTCTTGCCCAGTGATATTTTCCTGGAGGATCGTGAGAGTGGAGATCGGGAAAAAATTGGGAATTTGCAGAATTCAGTAACTTGAGGAAAAATGGAGGAGATTTTGGCGTCGACCGAGAAATTAGGAATATTCGAGGAATATATTTCACAGAGTTTCGGAACGGAATAAATAAACTTCCCAATATGGGAATTTTTGGGAGTCAAGAACGGGGGAAATCGTTTAGTTAAACATGCAATGCTGCATATTCGGTATAATTTTGGAGAATCGGAACATCGAGAGGTTTTGGGTTCTGGGAGCGACAGAAATGAGAAAAAGGAGTCAGAGTTCACGGAAGGAGATTTCAAAGGACTGACCTGGAACGACCCGAACAGGGGAAAAGACAGATTTATTATAGATTCATCTAATTAAGAAATTATCTTTGTCCATTCAAAATTCTTCTGGAAGCGTCCGGAAATTCCGAGAAAAAAGATTTTGCAGAAAGCTTATTAAATCATGGGGAATTTTTACCAGAAATAAATGCCAACCATGAAACACATAGAGTTCATTATTATAAATATTAAACGCTTAAAATATTCCCAAAAACCCTAGGAAATATAAAAGTATCAAGTATTTATTTTAAAATTTAGAATTGGGATTTTTACTATTGGATATTTTTAAAATTTATTCAAACCGTTTCTCAACACATTTTTCTAGGATATTCTTGTATCTTCGATTTGCCAAAACAATTTTTAATTAAAGCGATTTTCAGGGCGGACAGCCGCCGCCCACTGCCGTTTGGCCCACTCTGCCATCGCCCGCTGGGCGCGCGGCCGGCCGCCTTGGCCTCGCGCACTGTGCTCACGGGCGCCTGGAAAGGAAGGAAGGAGGGAAGAGAAAGAGCAGGATAAGAGAAGAGAGAGAGAAAGAGTGGTGGGCTCTAATAATAAAATATATTGTGTTACAGGAAAAAAAATTTCTATTGTACACATTAGCTTCAATGCATACTATAGATGACATGGCCATCTATTATAACCAGCAGTGGGGCTCTTTTATTGCACCTTTGCCTCTAAGATGGCAATGTGTTAGCTCAGCCCATGTACCATATTCATACTGACCGGTTTTCCTTCATTATTTACTTGTCCATCTTATTTCTAGCCAATTGGAGGGGATAATATAAGGCTTTCTAGAGAGAGCAAAAAGTTTGGTTATAAGAAATCGTCAGGTATTCTAATGCTAAGACATCATAGATGATGTTGTTTTTTTTGTCTATATCTTATATAACACAATCATATATGATGAGTGCATCTAGCCCCTAAGTGGGTTTTGGTGGATTAATGATAAAACGGTTAAGAGACTAATAAGTTTATTGAGAAATGTACAGAGACTAGTCCTAGGTTGCTTGGTATGGTGCATAGAGACCACCACAAAAACATGACGCAAAGTGACGAAGTGACTCGAAGTTTATTTTAATTTCTTTTGAAATTTCTTTTAAGTCGTAGAAAAGCCGTACTATCAAAAGGGACTGCAAACAATGTTCCAAAACCACTCAAGTGTTAAAGATCTAAATAGCTGCGAGTATATCACTTTGGCACAACACATACACTTGGATTGGGCTAGTTTCAGTGTCAGGGTCGGAGGTTTCTACCTTTAGAGTCGGAGGCTCTGACCAACCTTGTAGGCCAGAGACTAAGTGTTGGCCAGAGGTTCCTATCCTTAGGGTCGGAACCTCCTAACCAAAATCTGTGAGTAACGGCTAAGTGACATATGCCAATGCCTATAAAGCACAACCCTTTGGTTCTTAGCCGTTCGCTTGGCTTTTATTCCATCTTCAATTTCCACTGTCTCCTAACTTCTCCTAAGGTCTTTTAAGCTCTCTCAACTAGTTCTAGTGCCAACCTTTGTGATTCTTGTGAGGATTTAGTGGGGAATTGAGCGATTTTTCATGAGAGAAGGCTAGAAGGATCTTGTGCACTTGAGGATGGACGTGGATCTGCTACTTGGAGCTTATTTTTCTTGGAGGGAAACCTCCTAGACGGTTAGGGGTCGCCTACGAGCTTTCTTGAGTTGTGGATTGTTCCGGGAAGAGTTTGTGAAGGTTAACCTCGCCCCCGCAAGAAAAAGAGGTAAATTTGAGTGGATACCAAGCTGATCTTCGTGGTCACTTGGTGAGGCAAGGGGTCAATCGAGACCCGGCTCTTCGGAGCTCCTCAATGGAGACGTAGGATCTTTGTGATCCAAACTTCGGGAAAAAATCTTTGTGTCTCCCTTGTGCTTGCTTGTATTGTATTATTTTGTCTCTACACTTGTCTACATCCATCTCCTACCTTATTGTTTGTTCTAAACTTGATATCTATCATTTTATCCATTATTGAAGTGTCTTGGTAGAGTCAGAACACCAAGGACGAAACCTCTAGTGTTCTAGGCTAGAACCTCCGGCCAGCCCTCTCGGCCAGGCCGAGAGAGCCGGTCAGAGCTTCCTACCATTTGGGTCGGAGGTGCCGAGAGGGCTGGCCAGAGGTTCCTACCAGAATTTTACCGCTGCAATTTTGAGAATTTTTCAGGATCTCCTATTCAACCCCCCCCCCCCTTTAGGCGACATCAATTGGCTTTCAATTGGTATTAGAGTCTAAACTCCTAAGAAGCTTAACTGCTTGAAATTGATCCGAAGATGTCGACCGAAAATATGGTTGATCCTACGGAGACGGAGATGGCTCGACTAGCAAGTTGGGTGGAAGGAAGTGAGCCGCTTTTGACCTTGATTACAACAAGTTTATCCCTCCTCCTCAGCAATTCGTCTCCGTGCCTTCCGTACGTGCTCCCCATTTTGATGGGACTTTCTATAGCGCGTGGAAGTACAAGATGAAATTGCATCAAATCTCGTTGCATCCAAGTGTTTGGAAATTTGTGTGCACAGGTGTGACGGATGTCTCAGAGGAAGAAGATGAACCTACACCGGCTCAAGAGGCTCTCATCCACTGCAACGCTTAAGCCGCAAGCATCATCCTCAACTCCTTGAGCCCCGAGGAGTTCAATAAGGTGGACCACCTTGCGGAGGCCAAGGAGATTTGGGATACCCTTCAATTAGCGCATGAAGGATTCTCCGGCGTGCGAGAGTCCAAGATCGAATTGCTTGAAGGACAACTTAGGTGGTTTCGTAATGGAAGATGACGAGACGCCACAAGAAAAGTACGATCGCATGATGGTCATTGTCAAGAGACTCACCCCAAGTGATGTTCTCTCGAGGATCATCTCTCATGAGTTACTAGAAGAGAAAGCCAAGGAGATCAAACAACTCGCCGAGAACAAGAAAGTTGCATTGAAGGCCAAGAAGGAGCAAGCCTCAAGCGACTCCGAGAGTGAAAATGAAGACTTTGCTCTTGTGGGTGAGAAGTTCAAGCACTCCCTTCGTTGAGGCAGCTTTGGCAACGACAAGAAGGATGATGACAAAGAAAGGAGACAATCCAAGCGGGCGTGCTACGAATGCAAAAAGTACGGCCACTTCATCGCCGATTGCCCCAAGCTTAAGAACAAGGGCACCAAGTCCAAGGTGACCAAGAAGAACACCGGGCGTACTCACATTTGAGAGGAGTGGTTCTCCAATGATGAGAACGACGACAAGGAAGAAAGCAATAAAGGAGCGGTTGCCATAATTGCCATCAAGTCTTCGTCGGCGTTCGAGGAGCGTCTCTTTGACAACTTGAGCAACGACGACCACTATGAGCCCACTTACCTCATGGCACAAGGGCGAAAGGTAACCTCCCCATCCAAATCTCCTCAAATTGATGACGATAATCTTAGTGATGATGAAAGTGAGGATGATATGGATAAGATGCTCAGGGGGTTTTAGCAAGCTAGCTATGTTATAATTGGCAAAGCTTATAAAGGCATTAGAGGGTAACAAAAGTCCATCAAAAGGTAAGAGGACTTGCTCATCTTTGAGAAGGAGAGAAACCTTGTCCTAGAGGAGAATTTGGCTAAGGAGAAGGAAAGGGTTGAGGAATTGGCCAAAGAGCTCTCTTTGGTCAATAACTCGTTGCTAATCCAAAGAGTGTAAATGAAATACTTCAAGAAAACCTTGTGAAATTGGATAAAGTCCAAATGCTCTTGAAGTGCAATTTGATATTCTTTGGAATAGGACTTACACCTCCAATAAAGCCACTAAGACCTTCAATGCCTCTACAAGCAACGGTTCTGCTAAGTGCTATAATTATGATTTGGATGAATATGCTACTAATCTTGAAGCTTTGGAGGCTCTCAAAAAAGAGAATGAATGATTGGGTACCTTGGTGAAGTTTGAATGTTTGAAGACATACCCATCTAAAGATGCCGTCTACAAAATCCTCACTACCCACACCAACAAGAACGGCTATGGTCTTGGCTTTTCTCCTCACGAAAGCAGGCCATCCAGAAGAACCATGGTGAATGGAAAGTAATGCCTGAAGTTCGTGAAAGAAGGGAGTTCATCGCAAGCCGAGGAGGTAAAAAGACCCTCGGTCGGCCTGGGGGCCAGAAGCTCCGACCATACAGGCCGGTGGTTCCGACCTAGCCTCTCAGCCTGGCCGAGAAGGCCGGTCGGAGGTTCCGACCAGCCTGCCCAAGCAGACAGAGAAGGCTAGTAGGAGACTCCGACCAAAATGATAGGAGCTCCGACTAGAAAAACTATACTATGACTCATATGAGATCACCAAGGATCACTGTGGTAAATTGATTGCTTATTTCATTGGTGATTGCAACGAGTAGTACAAGGGTTGTGTGCGGGTGCCCAAGGTACTTGTGACTAATGCTCAAGGACCCAAACTTAAACAAGTTTGGGTACCTAAATCCCAAGCTTGATTCTTTTTGTAGGCATACTCCTCCGACGAATCGAGTTGGTTGTTGATAGCGGATACACCAACCACATGATGGAAGAGAGGAGTATGTCTGCAACTCTTGACGAGAATGGAGGAGATCACGATAATATTGTCTTTGGAGATGATAGCAAGGGCAAGGTAATGTATCTAGGCAAAATTGCCATCTCCAATAATATGTATCTCACTAATGTCCTTCTTGTCAAGTCCTTGAGCTACAGTTTACAATCGGTGTGTCAATTGTGCAAATTAGGCTATAATTGCTTATTTACCGACGAGGATGTCATCGTCTTTAGAAGAGATGATCATTCCGTCGTATTCAAGGAGAGGTTGAAGGAAGATCTTTATCTAGTGGATTTTAACCTAGATAAAGTGAATCCGGAAACTTGCTTGATTGCAAAGTTCTCAATGGGGTGACTTTGGCACTGAAGACTAGCCCATGCAGGGATGAGGAACTTATTAAATCTTCTAAATGAGGAACAAAACCTCGGGCTATCTAACGTCACACTTGAGAAAGATCGTGTGTGTAGCGCTCGCCAAGTAGGAAAGCAAGTTGGGAACCCACATCCCGTGAAGAACATAATGACTACTTCAAGGCTGTTGGAACTACTTCACATAGATCTCTTTGGTCCCATGGCATACCTAAGCATTAGAGGTAACAAATATGGGCTTGTAATTGTTGATGACTTTTCTCGCTTCACTTGGGTGTTCTTTTTGCAAGATAAAAGTGAAACCCAAGGAATCTTCAAGAAATTCACAAAGTAAGCCCAAAAGAAGTTTGAGTTCAAGATTAAGAAAATTAGGAGTGACAATGGAGGGAGTTCAAGAATACTCAAGTTGAGGAATTCCTTGATGACGAGGGAATTAAGCACGAGTTCTCCGCTCCATATGATCCACCTCAAAATAGAGTTGTAGAGAGAAAGAACCGGTCTCTTGTCGAGATGGCAAGGACAATGCTAGATGAATACAAAACCCCGGACATCTTTTGGGCGGAGGTGGTGAACACCGTGTGTCACGCGCTCAATCGCCTCTACCTCCACAAGCTTCTAAAAAAGACGACGTATGAACTCCTCACCAGTAATAAACCTAATGTCTTATATTTTTGTGTCTTTGGTTGTAAATGTTTCATTTTGAGTAAGAGACCTCGCTCATTCAAGTTTGCTCCAAAAGTGGATGAAGTATTCTTACTCGGATATGAGTCAAATGCTCATGCCTATCGTGTTTTCAACAAAGTTTTCGGAATTGTTAAAACCACAAGAGATGAGACGTTTGATGAAACTAATGGCTCCCAAGTGGAGCAAATTGAACTTGAGATGCTAGGTGATGGAGTCACGGGATACAACATCAACAAAAAGACAATTGGAGAAGTGAGGCCACTAGAGAAGATGGAGGAGCAAAGAGACACCGAACAAGCTTCTTTCACTCAAGTGGTGCCTTCGAGTACAAGAGTTGATCAAGGGGATAATCTAGAACGAGTGGATGGGATCGATGCCGAGGGCATTAGTGAGCTAAGAGACACCGTGCGAGCTCAAGTCCACTCAGTGCACCATCCAAGAATTCACCACACCGTGCAAAGAGATCATCCCGTCGACAACATCCTTGGTGACATCCAAAGAGGGGTAACTACTCGCTCTCGGGTCGCTAATTTTTGTGAGAATTACTCCTTTGTTTCGTCTTTGGAGCCAATTAGGGTGGAGAAAGCACTGGATGATCCGGATTGGGTGATGGCCATGCAAAAGAAGTTGAACAATTTTACCCATAATCAACTATGGTCATTGGTGGAGAGACCCAAGCAAAATGTCATCGGCACCAAGTGGATCTTCTGCAACAAACAAGACGAGAACGGAGTAGTCACTCACAACAAAGCACGGTTAGTGGCTCAAGGGTTCACCCAAGTCGAGGGTCTCGATTTTGGTGAAACCTTTGCGCCGGTTGCTCGCCTTGAGTCTACTCGAATTTTGTTAGCTTATACCGCTAACCATGATTTTAAGTTTTATCAAATAGACGTCAAGAGTGCTTTTCTCAATTGACCAATCTCCGAGTTGGTGTACGTTGAGCAACCGCCCGGGTTTGAAGATCCCAAATATCCAAATCACGTCTACAAGCTTCATAAGGCACTCTACAGGCTCAAGCAAGCCCACAAAGCTTGGTATGAATGCCTTCGTGACTTTCTACTCAAAAATGGCTTTGAAATAGAGAAAGCCGACATTACTCTCTTCACTAAAAAATTTAAGAATGGTCTATTTGTGTATCAAATTTATGTCGATGACATAATATTTGGCTCTACTAACCCTTCTTTTAGTGAAGAGTTTAGCAAAATTATGACTAGGAGGTTCGAGATATCGATGATGGGGGAGCTCACTTTCTTTCTTGGGCTTCATGTCAAGCAACAAAAGGATGGAACCTTCATCTCGCAATCGAAGTATCTCAAGGACATCCTTAAGAAGTTCGAGATGGAGGGAACCAAGCCCATCAAGACTCCAATGCCAACAAATGGGTATCTTGATCTCGACGACAACAACAAACCAGTAGATCAAAAGGTATATCGCTTAATGATTGGATCTCTTCTTTACTTTTGTACATCTAGACCGGATATTGTGCTTAGTGTGTGCATGTATGTTCGCTTTCAAGCGACGCCTAAAGAATGTCATCTTGTTGCCGTTAAGAGAATTCTAAGATATTTGATGCACACTCCTAATTTTGGACTATAGTATCCTAAGGGTTATGATTTTAAGCTAATTGGATATTCCAATTCTGATTGTGCCAAATTTTCCTTGTTTCCCCTCTTCCAGAAAAATCTGGTCGGAGGCTCCGGCCATAGACCCGGAGGCTTCGACCCATTTTCTCTGTCCAAAAAACCAGGCCGAAAGCTCCAGTTCCCTAGCTCGGAGGTTCCGGCCGGCAAACAGTTTTTAGTCCCTGTGTAGGGCTGGGAGTCTTCTCTCTCCTCATTTCATCTCCTCTCAGCCCTTACTCACTCTCACTCTCTCCTATGGCGATTTTCCACCTCCACCGTCAAAATCCTTCGGGCATCCATGTCTCCCTTCCCTTGATTCATTGGAGACTCTGTCCCGTCAACGTTTTTGAGAACCCTCATCTCAAGGTATTGGTTTCGATCTCATTCCTTAGGTTTTTCCTCCTTTTGCCCCGATCTCTAAAAATATGAATCTAAGACTAGTTCCCTTTTGTTAGAAACCCTTCTGCACACCCCTAAATCATTGATCTATAGTATTGCATCAATTACATTGGCTAGTTTTGCAGATCGAATTTGCACCTTGTGTCAGCCGGAGGTTCCGGCCTTCATGGCCAGAGGTTCAAACCAGCACTCTCGGCCTGGCTGAGAGGGCTGGCCAGAGGCTCCCACCCTATGGTCGGACTCTCCGACTAGCCTTTTCTGCTAGCCCATTGTAGCATTGATTCTTCCAATAAAACCTTGAATTCGGTCCATCTTTGATTCTTGATTGTATTTCAGCATCAATGGTTCATGAGAAACGTCAGAAGGCGAGACAAGACATTTCCACCTCCGGTACCCAGAGTGATCAAGATTCACCTCCTCGGAGAGCGAACAAAGGAAAGGGACCGGTTCGTGCTAGCAACAGCAGGAGGGCAGGCGGAGGCAAGAGGGCCGCTACATAGCCTCCCATTACTTGACAAACCCGCAGTTCTGCTTCGTCATCAGGGACCCTGATGCACCGCTGCCTCCAAGGCGTGGTGGATCTCGCAGTGGTGGTGCTCGCAGTACTGGCAGTGGTACTTTCGATGATCCATTCCGAGTGATCAAGCACAGGGCAGTCAGCACTACTTCTTTTGGCCACATTGCACGGCAACACTTTGACTGTCTTCACGATGTGGTAAGGGGAGGTAGGGACAGGAAGCAGAACCCAGATATTCTTCCTCAGGAATTGTCAGACCCCTGCTTTGTCACTGCCGTCCAAGTGGATTGTTACAACTCAGTCTTCATGAGTCGTTCCAAGCCGGTCATTGAGATGAAGTATATTGACTGGGAGTACATGCAGTGCCAGAAGAGCCAGATCTTCAAGGATGTGATCAAGCTTTGCTTGGACAAGGACATTGGAGGGATTATGGGGTTGTAGTATGATTGGAGTGAGGAAGTCATCGGTCAGTTCTATGCAACTATCTTCTTTGAGGAGAGCCCACAAAATGAGCTTCAGATGAGATGGCGGACTCAGGGAGTGGAGTACACTGTCACCATCTCTCAGTTCGCGGCCATTTTGAGGTTGGACCTAGATGATCTCAACAGGCCAAACTTGCTTAGTGAGAAGACACTCCCTATTCAGAGGACAATGTTTCTGTATGCAGAAGGAGCAGCACCTAGGAACTGCATGGGCACTACAAAGGGGTTGCTTCCTCCTTACAAGATCCTTCTGAACATGATCAGGGCTACACTCTCTCCCAAAGCTAGCGATGCCACAGCTCTCTCCGCTCGCCACTACACTCTGCTTGCAAGATTGAGGAGGAACCAGCAGCCTATCATTGTGATGAAGTATATCTGGTTTGAGATCTTCAACATCGTGATAGAGCCCAAGAGAGGATGTGCCTATGCTCCCTACATCATGAAGATGATTGAGGAATTCTCCGGGCTAGTGTTCGAGAAGAAGGTGAAGCACAAGTCTTACCGTCCACCAGCTCCTCCTACAGTGAAGTTTTTTTCAGCTTCCTCTCGGTCCGGTTCTTCATCCCAGAGTTCCGAGTCATCTATAAAGAAGGCACTCAAGACCATCTTTAATATCTATACCAAGAACGCAGTGAAGATCAAGAACATGGAGCACTGGCAGAAGGAGATATTGAGGGATGCCAGCAACACAGTTTCTGATAATTTTGAGGATGAGGTGTATGAGGACCCCTTTGCCGCCTACGAATCTGCTCAGCACATTGCTAGTGGCGCAGGTTCTTCCACTACTAGACTCTTTGGTGATTCTGAGTCCGAGGCAGATTCTGATGAGGACACCAAGGAGGACTCTTACCACGATGAAGACGATGGGAAGCATGATGAAGAGGATGAGGAGAGTGATTAAGATGATGACATTGTGCCAGCGGCTTCATCTTTTCAGCCTGTGTACGACATTCCTCCCATTGTCGAGAGGGATGATGACACCGCCAGTGGAGACCAGAGATAGTTGCTCCTGATGATGAGACCGGCACTACAGGCAGTCCAGCATCCGGCAACACTGAGATCATCCCTTCCGACGATGACTGAGTCCCTTCTTCCCCTGTCTTTCCTCTCTTTTTGGTGCCTTGATGCCAAAAGGGAGAAAAGCTCAGAATGAAGAGGCCCTCTCTTCACCAATTTTGATAGTTGTTGCTGTATGGTCGGAGGTTCCGGCCCTGGCAGCCAGAAGCTCCAACCCCCTCCCCTCCTATTTTAGATCCACTAGTATTCCTATTCCGTTATGGACATGTATTGACTGCATGCTGGGATGTAATGACTGTTTAATTATTGTTCTAGTCTAATTTCAGTCCTTAGATCTTTTCATGTGATGCCTTGCGATGTGATGTGATGTTATTTTTTCTTTTTGCGTGCTTGCCATGTCATATGCATTTTATATATATTGTTTATCATGTCACACTTTGCACCCCACGGATGAAAAGAGATGAACGAGGCTTTCCATGCTCCACCAATTCTCAATATACATATGATTCACTCTCACTCGAATATGCATATTTCTAGGGGGAGCCAAAATTCATCTCATTTCATTCAAAATCAAATTTATATATTTATTTTATTGTAAGGTTTAGCAGTGTTGTCATCAATCACCAAAAAGAGGAAATTAAAAGTGCACCTAGCCCCTAAGTGAGTTTTGGTGGATTAATGACAAAACAGTTAAGGGATTAATAAGTTTATCGAGAAATGTGCAGAGATTAGTCCCAGGTTGCTTGGTATGGTGCATGGAGACCACCACAAAAACATGACGCAAAGGGATGAAGCGACTCGGAGTTTATTTTAATTTCTTTTGAAATTTTTTTAAGTCGTAGGAAAGCCGTACTATCAAGAGGGGTTGCAAACAATGTTCCAAGACTACTCAAGTGCTAAAGATCTAAATATCTGCGAGTATATGACTTTGGCACAGTGCATACACTTGGGTTGGGCTAATTTCAGTATCAGGGTCGGAGGTTCCTACCCCTAGGGTCGGAGGCTCCGACCAACCTTCTCGGCCAGAGACTAAGTGTTGGCCGGAGGTTCCTATCCCTGGGGTCGGAACCTCCTGGCCAAAATCTGCGAGTAATGGCTAAGTGACGTATACCAATGCCTATAAAACCTAATCTTTGTTTCTAGCCGTTGCTTGGCTATTCCACTCCTATTCTATTGTCTCCTAGCTTCTCTTAAGATCTTTTGAGCTCTCCCAACTAGTTCTAGTGCTACCTTTGTGATTCTTGTGAGGATCTAATGGGGAATTAAGTGATTTTTCTTGAGAGAAGGCTAGGAGGATCTTGTGCACATGAGGATGGACGCGGATCAGCTACTTAGAGCTTATTTCTCTTGAAGGGAAACCTCCTAGACGGTTAGGCATCGCCCGCGAGCTTCCTCGAGTTGTAGATTTTTCCGGGAAGAGTTTGTGAATGTTAACCTCGCCTCCGCAAGAAAAAGAAGCAAATTCAAGTTGATACCAAGCTAATCTTCGTGGTCACTTGGTGAGGCAAGGGGTCAATCGAGACCCGGCTCTTCAGAGCTCCTCAAAGGAGACGTAGGATCTTTGTGATCCGAACTTCGGGAAAAAATCTTTGTGTCTCCCTTGTGCTTGATCATTATTGTATTATTTTGTCTCTACACTTGCCTGCATCCATTTTCTACCTTATTGTTTGCTCTAGACTTAAATTCTATCATTTTATCCATTATTGAAGTATCTTGATAGAGTCAGAACACTTGGGTCGGAACCTCCAGTATTCTAGACCGGAACCTCTGGCCAGCTCTCTCGCCAGGCCGAGAGAGCCGATCGGTGTGGGTGCCATGGGCCCCGGGTACCTCATGACAAGCATATGGGCCACTCGGATAGAGGATGGGCCTAGCCTTGTAATTAGAGATATAGCTAGATTCGGCAGACTTCGCCTTGTATAGAAAGGAATATACAGTTCTAGTCGGGTACGTTATATCTCTAAGGGGAGATCTCCTAGTCGTAATCCGATGGGGACTCCTACCTTGTAACCCTGTCCCCCAGTATATAAGGGGAGGCAGGGCGCCCCATGAGGGCAGAAGAGCTCATAGAAGCACACGGCCATACAGTTCATCAGAACTACCACCGTATATCCTCAAAGGAATACATACAAACTGGACGTAGGGTATTATCTCACATCGAGGGCCTGAACCAGTATAAAATTTTCTTGTGTTCCTTTGCAATCCACCGAGTTTACATCCGCCGACTAGCCCCATATATTTATTGCCGGTGTAAAACATCGACAGTTGGCGCGCCAGGTAGGGGCTTCGGCGCGATCTACATCTACAAGCTCGATGGATCCAGCAACCGAAGTCGTCGGCGGCAAACTCTCCCCCGGAGATACAATCGCATTCAGAAGCCTCGACTTCGTCGCCGACCAGATCGGCAATCTCACCCAGGCCGACGCGGACCCGATCCAACCGGTCGAGGAACCAGCTGACTCCGCGCCAGTCGGCCCATACGACGCTGCGGCAATCTTCGACGACATGCTGCGGCGATCTCCAATACGCCCGAGTCCAGGGACAACTCTTCCTTCCAGTGTTCGACTCGGACTCGGTTCTGAGCCGGCCGAGATCGGGCCGAGAAGGGAAGAGATCGTCAACTTCCCGTTCGGACTCGGCGACGCCGCGGATATCTACAATCTACATCCGACGCGGCAAACCCGATCCCCTGGAGTTCGACTCGGATACGGCTCCGAGCCGCTCGAGATCGGATCTAGGGAGGTCGGAGTTACACTCATCCCCATCAACCATCCCGACTTCGACTCGAAGTCGGACTCCGACTTCTAGTCGGACTACGACTCTAAGTCGGATAGCAGCTCGGCAAGCTTCTCCCCGCCACGAGAAATCTTCATGGCATCCAAAGGCTCTACTCCTACTCAGGAATCACGCCGACTACACGAACAACAAGAGGAGGAGGCCTGCCGTCTGTGAGAACAACAGGAGGAAGAAACAAGACGCCTGCACGCCCGCAATGACGGCCTACGCAGGGCTGGGCGAACCGCTCAGCAACAAACCCTCCAAACAAAAGTCGGCGACCACGACGTCTTCGTCGCGCCACAACAGAACATCGTGGCCGCCGCAACCCTACTGGACACGCTCCAACTTGGGCCTGATCACCAGGCCACCCCGACGATCGCAAGGATAAAAGCCATGCTTACCGCTGCTGCATGTCAGCAGCACCAACAGTCGGGAGATACCCTCATACCGACCAACCGGTCGGCATCCCCAATGGCAGTCTCGTCTACCTCAAAGCGACGCCGAGTGGCCGGCTCTAGTCGGCTGCACACGGAGTCACGCCAAACGTCACTCGGCAACCCAAACCACAACCGGCAACGTCGAAGTGACCGTCGGGACAACCGGGATCTCCGAGGCCAACTATGGCGTGATCTTCGGCAGGACACCAATGCTCGGCGCCGCGAACGAGAAGAAGACGGGCAACGCCAACTGGAAGACGAGAACGAGCATTTCGGCCTCCACCACGAGCGGTTTCGCCGCAGTAGTCGGGGTCGGAGTCCACATGAAGACGGAGGCATACCAGCCTTCACCCAGGAGCTACAACAGGTCGACTGGCCAGTCGGCTTTAAGCCTACAGGCATCAACAAATACGATGGCAAGACCAATCCCGAGTCCTGGCTCACGATCTACACTCTGGCGATCCAAGCAGCTGGGGGAAATCACAAAGTCATGGCTAACTACCTCCTAGTTGCTCTAGCCGACTCAGCGAGGACATGGCTAACAGGACTTCCCAAGCAATCAATCGGCTCTTGGAGAACTCCGGGAACGTTTCATCACCAATTTCCAGGGAACATACGAGAGGCCATCTTCTGAGTACGACCTATATCAGTTGCGTCAAAGGAAGAACGAGTCTCTTCGTGACTTCATCAAGAGGTTTTCTAAGAAGAGGAACTCAATCCCGAACATCAAGGATGAGGTCGTCATCGCCGCCTTTCGAAAAGGAGTCGAAGACACCTCGTTCATCGACAAATTCACGCGGAAGCCTCCCAACTCTGTCAAGGCCCTATTCGACATGGCAAACAAGTACGCCGACTCGGCCCACGCTGTTGCCGAGGCCCTCGATGACAACAAGTCACCCTGACAGAAGAAGCGGGACGACACCGACGACGCGGTCCCGACTAAAGCTGGGAATCGCAAACGCAAGTCAGACGGCTCCATTGTGGCAGTCGGTCACAACCGCCTTCGACCTTCAACAACTGAGGATTATCAGAATAACAAGTGACATGCTCGGGGGCTCACAAGCTCAAACACGAGGATGGCATCCCCACTCCCAAATACCGAACAACTAAGTCGCTTTCTGATAAACATCTCCTCACTCGGCCTTGCTAGTGCCACAGCCGCTTACACCTAATAGGTGTACAAGCTGCGCATTTACTTTTTTCCGTTTTTGCTCTTAAATGATTACAAAAGTACTCGAGTAGCATAAATCTCGATCCGTGAAACTCTGCTCCATGTAAGACGAACTCAAGTCACCCAAAACGCGTGCCTGGGAAAGAGCCATGAGCCAACTCCCGACGCTAGGGGGCTATGACTAGTCGGGCAGAGTGCTTAAACGTAAGGGGTCAACTACTCGAGGAAATTAATATCAAAAAGAGGAAGAACACGTATTTACATACATTGTAAAATACATTTTATTCGGGTGATTATTTTCATCATCAGATGCTACTCATCCGATATTTTTATATTGCAGGCCCAGCTCCGGATATGCGTGACAGGAACTCAGGGCTTCGAGCCTATCTCCTACGCTCGGGGGCTGGACAAGTCTGCCGAAATACACTCGGGATGCTCCATGAGGGCTACTTACCGAGTACTTGCGCCAGTCGGGACGTCATCTTCCCCGACTACGCTCCATGGGAGCTAACAATCGGCCCCCGGCGCCAGTCGGGGCTGTGTACCACTCGGCTAAGTAGGGTACGCCCCATGAGGGTCGCCAGCCGAATCCTACACTAATGCTAGGTTCGGGTACCTTATTTGGCCGCAACTCTGTCAGGTTGGGTACGCCCCATGAGGGTCGCCAGCCGAATCCTATGCTAATGCGAGATTCGGGTGCCTAGCTTGGCTATAACTCTGTTGGATAGGGTACGCCCCATGAGGGTCACCAGCCGAACCCTCTGCTAATGCAAGGTTCGGGTACCTTGTTCGGCTTTTCCCAAGTCAGAGAAGACTTACATCGTCAAAGCGCATCCGGAGTTCTCATGCACTGCGTCACACCTGAGGAGGGCAAGCAGATCCTGCAACATACCTACTCGGGTACATGTGGCAACCAGTTTGCATCCAGAACGTAAGTCGGAAAGGCTTGCGAATAAGGATTTCTCTGGCTGATTGCGGTTACCAACACCAAAAAACTCATCCTGACATGCGATGGATGATACTTCCCTAGAGCTATGCTGGATAGGTCGGCTCAGGCTGGCTTATTTGGTAGCAGCCACCAAGATATGAGTTCCTACGGTAGCATGCTCCATATGGGCCGCCCACAGGCTGAGTTGAAATTATAGCGCTGGTGCTACCAACAGGAGCCGATGAGGTAAACAGATATGCTTCATGAGAGCCTTATTGCTAAACATATATGTTTGGGTATCTGTCTTATCCGCCAGGTCTCGAGGATACATCCTTACAAGGATCACAAGCTGGTCTTCATTGAAATTGGAGATACAGGTATCTCTCTCGAGTACACCTAACCACGTAATGGATTTATTTTTCATACAGTGGTATTCGGCCTATATGCGCGGCCACCAGTTGCCATGAGCAACATTACTCCAGCCGACATGACGCTGAAGAGTCTAACTTTCGAGTAGTGCACTACTCGGGAGAGACTATAAAATTCTCATTCCCGCTGACATGATGCGGAAGAGTCTAACTTCCGAATGGGACGCCACTCGGGAAAGACTATAAACACCTTTTCCGGCTGACATGATGCCGACGAGTCTAATTTTCGAGTAGTATACTATTCAGGAAAGACTATAAACACCCCCTTTCCAGCTGACATGACGCTGAAGAGTCCCATATACGAGTAGCATCCTACTCGGCAAGACTATAAACGCACATTCCGACTGACATGAAGTCGAAGAGTCCTATATACGAGTAGTTCCCTACTCGGCAAGACTATAAATCATATTCCGGTTGACATGATACCGAAGAGTCTCATGTACCAGTAGTAATCTACTCGGAAAAGACTACAAGGTTAAAGATCTTTGACTTCATGTTTAATTGTTTTCACAATTAAGCACAAAGTCGGGGGCTACACCTAATAGGTGCGCCTATTCGGCGCACACTATTCCAACATCTACATCGAGACCTTCATAGCCTCGCTGCCAGCTGACATGAAGCAGGACTCGGGAGAAGCAGCACTCAGACAAAGAGTACTCGGGAGCAATGCACTCGGGAAGACTTCACCGTGGAGGATGAGCACTCGGCATCAGCTGTGACTCAACTATGAAGGTCTCGGGGGCTACTGTGGGTGCCATGGGCCCCGGGTACCTCATGACAAGCATATGGGCCACTCGGATAGAGGATGGGCCTAGCCTTGTAATTAGAGATATAGCTAGATTCGGCAGACTTCGCCTTGTATAGAAAGGAATATACAGTTCTAGTCGGGTACGTTATATCTCTAAGGGGAGATCTCCTAGTCGTAATCCGATGGGGACTCCTACCTTGTAACCCTGTCCCCCAGTATATAAGGGGAGGCAGGGCGCCCCATGAGGGCAGAAGAGCTCATAGAAGCACACGGCCATACAGTTCATCAGAACTACCACCGTATATCCTCAAAGGAATACATACAAACTGGACGTAGGGTATTACCTCACATCGAGGGCCTGAACCAGTATAAAATTTTCTTGTGTTCCTTTGCAATCCACCGAGTTTACATCCGCCGACTAGCCCCATATATTTATTGCCGGTGTAAAACATCGACAGTCGGAGCTTGCTACCATTTGGGTCGGAGGTTCCTACCAGAATTTTACCATTGCAATTTTGAGAATTTTTCAGGATCATCTATTCACCCCCCCCCCTCTAGGCGACATTAACGGGCTTTCAATATAAACTATTTATATAATACTAGCTCACTCTATACTAAAATATAACAACTTCTCGCATTTAAAATTTGTCTCAAAATATAACAATTTCTTCATCCACACTCTTAACTAATCACAGCTATCTCTCATTTAATTTCTCGACCAAATTAATCAAAACCATCCCCATTTAATTTTATCTCACTCACCTTTAATTCCCATAAAAATAACTCCACAAGTGTTTATTAAATTGTCTATGATTTTGTAATGTATCACGCCTTGATCCTAATACTATTCTGATCCTCTCTTCATAAGTTTGTATGTGTTATGTATATATGTTACATGCAAGACTACGTTTTCTCTTCTTTTTAATTGCTTGTCATGTAAAAACCCCACGTATCATGTTGTTTAATTATTGAGAGAATCTATTCTATGCCACGGAGATTGTACTGGTTCAATGATTTGCTATCGACTTTATCCCTTTCTATAATATGCCACTGAGTTGTTAATTGTTTCTACAATATACCATTGGACCAAGTAATTTTTCAAAAAATACCCAAAATGCCCCTATAGACATATAAGGTTGAAAATTGATTTATCCCACTAGAAGTTTCAAAAAACTATGATTTTTTTGTGTAGCCTCCTTATATGACAAAGAATATTATCTATATGTTTCAAAAAATTTTGGTGTTTTTGTTTTTTGAAAAAAATTTTACCATATGAGAGAGGAACCACTTACACAAAAAAAATAATAGCACAAAAATATTTTGTGTAGCATATGAAAGATGATTAACACTAAAATAACAACAGAAAAGTGTTATATATAGAATATAACATATAAATTATATTGTATAAAAAATTTAGTAATGTAAAAATATTGAAAGTTATATACAAACTTCTACGTCGTATAAGGAGGCTACACAAAAAAATTCATAATTTTTTAAAACTTCTAGTGGAATAAATCAATTTTCATCCTTGTACGTCTATAAGGGTATTTTGGATATATTTTGAAAAAGTACCTAGTCCAATGACATATTATAAAAATAATTAACAATTCAATGGTATATTACATAAAGGAACAATATCGATGGCAAATTGTTCAACCGGTAGATTCTCTCTTAATTATTGGAGCACTAAAAATGCTAGAATCAAACTATTAGCGCGCTGTTGAATAGTACAAACCATTGGAGACAAAGTAAATACATAAATCTGACAAAAAAACACAATGGTATGTAAATGTGATCATTGGATGTGAACTTTCACGTGACGAGAGAACTCAACAACAACAAAAGCAACAAAGGTTTCAAAGTACAGTCATATACCTGGTTGATATCTTAGTATCCACAAATATTATGCCTACGTAGATAGGTTTATAATTAGATTTTAATAAGCTAAGCTCGTCTCCAAGTACAAGTACGGTTTAAATCGGGCTAGGTACAATCGGATTACGCTATTGCCATATCCTATTGTATATTTCTCTTTGGATTCAGGACCGAGTACGGATACTGCCAGATAGTCTACCACCTCCATATCCTATCTTATTTTTTTTCTCAAAATCAAATTTAGGAATGAATATCTATTTGTATCTTTAATTCGTAGATATTAAACCTAGCAATGCAATAAGAATGTTAAAAGAACTATTTAAAGATATACCAAGGAAAAATGTGCAATATTACTTATAAGCTCATAAATGGTGATTAACCAATCTTTTATCATATGTTTATAAGAGGACATGTAAATGGATATATTTTATATGTTTGGTAGCATGGGACATATGGGTGGATACAACCCTTCTCATATCATATCTCATATTTTTCCGACGGATTCAGATTTAAATGCAGATAGTGATAAGTATCCTTCCCATGAGTATCAGGTCAGGCAGGTCGAAGGGAAATACTTGTCCCGTTTTTACCTTCATGTGCTCGTGGATGTGTGCATATGATGTGATTTTAGCGAGGCTAGAGATTTACCGATGGTATCCATCTTCTTGGGATTTACCATGTGCGTGATGTACATGCGTTGTGTATGTGTCTTTCATTTGTTGATAGAAAAAAAAATGATGGGAAGATGACAACTGAATTAAAAGTTAAGATAAATTACATAGATTCTAGCAAGTAATATTGTAGGTACTACGTCATCCAAAATAGAGCAAAAGATTATTGGCTACCAATTCTAAAAGTATAGCACCACTGTATATATTATCATGCTCCTTCTGTGATAGCTTTAAAGACTAAAAGCGGAGCCAGCTGGTAGATATAAAAATAAGAATTAGCCAATTTTTTTATCATCAAAAATTTTATCAGTTCACAAACAGTAAAATTGATCAATACAGTGCAAACGGTTCTTCTTCTAAATGTATTTTTGGCATTATGAGAAGAGGGGATATTAATAGCAAATAAAACACATCGGCAAGCAAATCAAGCTACTTAACATTTGGAGAAAAAGTGCTAAATCATCTATTGCGTGTCTTTCATATAATCAAAAAACTTAATAAAAAGTAAAAAAAATCCTTTTTCCCGAGCCCAAAAACCTAAAAAGTTAGAGCACGGACGGATCCACGGCAGCTAAAAAGCGTTGTCCGGGACAGCACCTCTCACGCTCGAGGGTCTTCGATCACCCTTTCTTATCCGTTCCATGTACACGACGCAAGCACGGTGCACCCTGGGCCAGCTCATTCAGGCCTAGACGTAGTTGGGGCCGGGAGCGCCTCGTCTGTAGCGACTAGCGACCCGTCACTAAGATTTTTTTTACTGTTTTGATGAGATTACCGTTATTTAATGGTATCATACTTATTGCGGTAATTATCTGGTTATCATAAAAACCATAAAATTATCATAAAAACCGTGAGATTTCAGAAGCTAAGAAGTTTTTTTAAACTATGATAATCATAAGGTAACCACGTGATATTACAAATCCGCCATCACCTTAGTGTCAGATGAAGTTGTAAAATAAGGTTATAGGGATTCAGTTCACACATAGGGCTCCTAATTAAGTTGGCTCGAAATATAAACATATAGTAGTAATTTAAAGCGTTTTAGCCTACTATCTTGTAATGTAAGAGCCCATTTGAAGGAACCTGTAAGGTTAGTTTATTTTTTTCTTTTTCATGAGCGCGCTTCATGAACTGTTAAATATTGTGTTTTTTATAAAAATTTTCTATATAAAAATATCTCTAAAAAATCAAATAAATTTATTTTTCAAGTTTTTAATAGTTAATATTTAATTAATCGCATGTTAATAATATTTTTTTATTTTACGTACGACTTATAAATAAGAACAATAAATTAATTTAAACATCCTCTTAAGTCGGCTCAAAATAAAAGGCGGCCGCTTGGCAAATGTCAAATCCGGTGGATTCTCCGCACGCCGTAAGCAAAGCCGCGTGGAGAGCTGGTGACGGAGCGCACGTGCGATTGCGACCCGGCGCGACTTGCGAGCCGATATTTCGACATGGCGCGACTTTGTGAGCCGATATTTCAATCTCTCTCCCTCCGCTTCCGCGGCCACCAGCTGCCTCGCGATGGCAACAAGTCTGCACCGGACGCATCTGACGCGCTCATCCGCCGACCGGGCGGTCGGGCAGCGTCACCACAGTCGTTAACTAGTCCCAGCTCTCAGCCTTTCCCTACTACACTACTCCGAGCGTCTTTTGTGGTTTTGCAACACGGTTTTTAGTCACTCTGGGACGGAGGTAGTACTACACAACTCCGAGCGTTGAACGTTTGCCAGGCTGAGCTGCCACTGTACCGCTGCGACAATGAGGTGTCGCAACAACCGGTCGTGGACGATGATGTGTCCTTACAGTCGCTCACAGTGCAGAAACAGGGCAACCTCCTCATCGTTGTAAACTTGTATCGTCACAGCCGTTGATGCACAAGTAACAGCCATGAATGCTCGGTCACATTGTGGGAAAGGAGGGGAATGAATTACCATAGGATGCGATTTATTCTTTTGACGCACTGTAACTAGGAAATGCATCATACAGTTCTTAAGGCACCCGGCCCAAGCTGAAGACAGCCGTGATGATCTCTCAACAACGGAGCTGGTACAAATATTTTCGCCACCCCGAATCTGATCAGTATTGTTAATGCTTCCTTTTACACTATATACCAAGGACGCATCAAAAAAGGAACAGAAGGTCAAAAGGCAACCTGCTAATCTACACCTCAAATGTACAAAGAATGTCTAAAATCCAGCCCTGTAGTAAACAAATTCCCTTCAATTCTGTGCCAAAGCCGTGTGCTGCTGGAAGAATGCACGGCGTTTCTGCAATAGCAGATGTCTTTGTTGCTCAACCGAAAACAATTTAGTTTCATCATCTTGTATCGACATCTCGCCTATATACATCCATGTCCTCAATGCGTTTCTTGTTGGATTTCAATAACCACCTCTACTGATTCTTGTGAAGCCGGACTGCTTTCTCTACCTCCAGTGTGATCACGATGGATAGGAAGTATCCAATGAGGTGATCGAGTCACAGAACTTTCAGGGTGGCTGAATAGTTGAGGGAGACTACGGGCAGGGGACTCGGTAGCTTTTCCACCGGGTATGTCCTTCAACGAGATCCGGCATATCGGGCAAGTCGTTTGCTTCTGTAACCATACATCTATACAGGAAAGATGAAAATTATGACGGCATTTGGGCATGATGCGCAGAATCTGTTTCTCATTGTATTCACCTAAACATATGGAGCACCTGTTAAACAAAAATGAGAAAGATCAAATAGTCTATAAAATTATTTCTGTAAGATTATAACTTTCTCCAAACATGTCACAGCATAAATAAGGAACCATAATCAACCAGTAATAATTTTTTTGACATGATAATCAGCTAGTAATATAATGCTAACATAAAAGATTTTTCTCTCGACTATTTTCCACTGTTGAGCAGGGAAGACCCAATTACAAATGACATTCTGTTGGAGAAGAAAGTAAATTCTTGCTATGAAGCCATAGATCCAAGATAAAATGAAAAGGACAGCCAAGTGTATGACGGTCCTCTGCTATTCTGTTCACTAAATAAATGCTAGAGAGATTGCTCTTAATCAAGAATATAATCCTAAATCAATTGTTCTCTTCTCCACACGTAAATTCATGTTATGCATATCTGATACATCATGCAGCACAAGCACGCAAACACAAAAATAATCTGATGATTTTCGGTATCAATTACTCCAGGATCTTTTATTTGATTGATTGCTCGGTATCATGGATAGTCAGTTGGACTAGCAAGCATGGGTCAAGGTACAATTATCAGGTCTGCTCATTTTCCATTTTCTCCATTTAAAAATGAGATTAAGACTAAAAATGGATAGTTCATGCAATTCTTGTTCCTGAAAGCACTACTATGCTGTACTAGAGAGCTAGTCTGCTGAGCTGTTCCAGCATATTTCAGTTTCTGATTGACGAGCCACTTAGCCAGCTGTACCACATGCTTCACAACACATGAGATCACCATTCACCAATATTAAATATGAAAGATGTTTCAGGCTATAAGCTTGGAATATCACTTCTCTAACAGAGCTATTTGCAATTGTTCAGATTATATTAACATACTGTGCACACTAAAAGACTTATTTGAGTGTTCTTTTCAGTGAATTTCACACAATTGTCTAAAAGAAAACTGTACAGGCCTTCCAATTGAGCAAAGAAAGTTTGATGCAGGTAACAGGACAGTTGCAGATACTACCTCATGAAGCTAGCGGCCAATCGAGAACATGCAAACATGATAGACAGCAGACCGGAAGATGGAAGCACATAAGTAACTCTACAGCATACAGTACACTTACTGGGTATCATCTTTTGAATGCAAGGCCTCATAGCTGTACTTCATTGTAGGAATTGCAGCAACAACAAAAGGTTCCAACCCACTACGGGTATGCTCAATCTATTGAAAAAAAAGAGAAATAACTAAGTTAATTTCCAAACACAAGAACATACATAATTCATACATTGATTATCCATTTAGTAATTTAAATATCTGAATTTGGCAGTTCAAGAATCGTTTTCCCATTAGAAATGATGCAACAAGTAATTAAGGCCAAAAGGGAGCTCATCTAAAGTTGATGCAACAAATGCCCATGAGACATCACGAGCACCTTAATATGCCTTTACATTTGGAATTTTTTAGGGCTGTCTGAGTTCTCTTTGGTAATTGTTTTGTAACCTTTTCAGTAATATTGTTATGTTATCATGGTATGTACAGTACTAGGATCATTTCCTGCTGTTTATTTTTTTTAAAAAAAATGCTCAGCCTATTGCACAGGTAATCAACTAAAGCGCATCAATCTGTCATATATAAGTATGCATGAAGAAATCAGAACTCTCAATAATTTAGAATTTATCTACCAAAAGGCAAGCCATTGAAAATCTTATTGTCATCTACAAGTGGAATTTAGCATGCCTGTAAAGGCCAGAGATTCAATGGGCACCAAACTGGCAAGAATCTGCTTCTAGCCTGTTCCCAAACAATTCAAAAGATGCTTTATATACATCACTTTCATAGTTGAAGCAAACAGCTGAGATGTCCACAAACCTTCTATTGACTTATACAAAATGATGTGACATGTTGAAATCAATTGGTGATAAAAGCAATTCAGACATTCTCACAAAACCTAGTGAAAAAAAAATGTTATGGCACTTTATTATGACCGGGCATTACAGAAACATCAGAAGAAGAAACGTGTTTATTATGTTAAATAACTTGAAATTGCTATTGCTGGTTTCATCAACAAAGGAAATCTTCCGGTACCTTTTTACCTTTTGGTTTAAAAGAATAGCTTACATTATGCAAAATTGTATGCATATGCACTACTGAGTCAAGTGTGGTACCGTGGTGTGCATATATAGCTTAATGTGCTATATATAACAGAAATTTGCACGGCATGAACAACTAAAGAAGCTTGAAGCCTTGAATTGTTGTCTAATTTGTATCCAGGTAGTTGAAATAAAGTGAAGGAACCATTCATCTTTATCGACTTTCCACCGCTCGAGCAAATTAAATCAGCGTGAGGTATGTCGATTTGTTAGTGACATACCCGAATTAGAAACTACACACTATTGGACTCGTCGTCGATGGGGCCATGTTTGAAAGCAATTGAAGCGGGAGAACAACATCAACTTAATTCACTACGCAGCAATGCGCACAGACCGATCCTCGTTGGACACATTCTGTTCCACACCAACCATCTAAACGCTAGGTGTTGTTACCGGAGTACAGCATAGAAATCTCACCGTGCGGTCAAGATCCGCGGCCCGGAACTCGACGTCGAAGTCGAACGGCGCAGGTCCAGTCGCCATGGCTCGTGCGGCCGCAGCGCTCCTGCCGTCGGCGGCGTCGGCCTCGGCCTCGGCCCGCGCGCCGCGGCCGCAGATGAGGCGCGCGCAGACGAAGACGATGAAGGTGGCGCTCATCCCGAAGCCGATCACCGTGGTCACCAGATTCAGCCCCGAACCCAGCATCTCCCTGTCTTAGCTTGTTCCTCCCCCACCGCGCAAACCAAAAAAAAAAAAAATCAACACGCGCGCGCTGGCCGTGGCCCGTGGCTAATACGGTTGCTCGAGCAGGACGCTGCCGCTGCGGCGTATAAGAGCGGCGGGGCGGCGGCGGCTGGGGTCGGCCAGGGCGACGGTGGCCATCGGCGCGGGGTTTGGGATTTGGGATTTGCGTGGGGCGCTGGCAAGGAATGATGCGCCGCGGCGGAAATGGAATCTGTTGAGTTGGTGACGGAGTAGTCAGCCGTAGTCGTCGCGAGAATGAGAAGTATCTCCCGTGACTTGTGTGAGTGAGAGAGCGGATGCCTGCCTTGCACCTAAGCTAACGTAGTACATGGCCTCGGCCGCTGCCTGCCTGCGCCGACCAGATCTGCTCCTCCGCCGCCGCGCGGTCCAGCCACTCGATCGACACCGCCTGGCTCACGCTCTCTATGACGTGCGGGCACCCTCAACGGGGTCCAGCTGTCACACGGAAGGGGGTTGCGTCGGCGGCCGTGAAAGATGCGGATTTGACTGGTGGAGGAGAGCGAGCGGGGCCCGCTGCGGCGGCGTGGGAGCGTGGGAAGGGAGCAGGTGCGTGCGCGACGCGGAACAGTCCAAGATTTGGCCGTCGCCACGCCTGATCAAGGATGCAGATGCTGCGTGATCTGCTACGTGAAATAGGTTGATACGGACTTTCCCGTGTACTTGCTACATATCTTGAATAAAAAAAAAGAGTATACCAGCATAGCTTTCTCCGGGGATTGTAAAAGATGGTTACCATGCGCTGCGAGTAGTGTGGTAATACACCGCTAATATGACATACTCCCTAAATTCTAAAATATAAATATTTTTAATTGTTTAATAGAGATTAAGATTAAAAAATTTTAATATATCTTAATAAATATGAAATGAATAGAGGTGAAAGAATAGATAAAGATAAGGTTAAAAAAATTTAAATAAAAAATAACTGATGTGATAAATAATATTATAAATAATACTAAAAATACTTATATTATGAAATAATATTTAAATTCTAAAAATTTTATATTTTTAATCACACTCCTACTACTAGTTCGTGATCAAGAACAACCCGCGGCCGCGGGTGAGGAGGTGTTCACGTCAGTGAGATGGCTAGTCGACCTTCTTCGCTGCTCAAGCCTTACCTAACGCGGGGCATTATACTGCACGGAACGTCCTTGATAGCGGCCGTAAAACAACTAATTTTGAGTCACCGACTCTCGATACAGACTACAAGTTTATAACTCGTCAAGTACTCGTATATAAAAGGGCGCAACATCGGGTGGAGAGGCCGGATGTTTAATCCATTTTCTAATAAGAAAATAGAAGTATGCAACAACAGAGTAGTCTCGTCTCTCATCCTGTGGATACGTTCGACCTCGGCCCATGAAGCCTATCATCGGGGGCTCGTACTAGGCTATTGCCCATATTGGACGATTAGCATACGGCCCATAGAACAGCCGCGGCCCAAAGCTTACAACCCAGGGAGGCAGGCACCACCACGCAGTTGAACATGTACGAATTAGGTTTTGGTGATACTCCGTATTTGCTACTCCGCCTAATCCCGTGCGGATCAGGCAGGCGGCAGGCCTCGCTCCGTCAGCCGGTTGCTTCAATGGGAGGAGATTTGCTTTTGGCCAGCGGCGAGATAGTAAGGTCAGCCTCTCAACCCGCTGGCTCTTACCTGATTGGAAACGCACGGCAGGTGCTTGTTGAAATGCTTCTTCGCATGAGCAATCTAGTCTTAATCCTGATTGCGATATCTTGCTTGCTTGCTGAATGTTCGGTTGATATGTAGACTTTTGTTGCCTCTCCCTAGGAAAGATTGTGCTTTCTAAAAAATTTTTATCGAATAGTGGATGTCAATTAGTACCGTAGAATGCAATGCTCTGTAATCTGTATACAAGAGACTTGTGGCCGACTTCTGTCATCTGAAGAAAATAGATCCGAAGAAAATTCTTCATCTGATAAGATTTCTGTTCAGGCTACTTTATTCCTTAAGTTTCATTAAACATGACAGACATCCTTGACTTTTAATTGAAGATTGCTGTAGCAAATTTCTTTCGATTGGTTCCTTTTGATCTACCCCTATCATTCAATTTCCAAGGTTTGAGGTAACATATGTAGCACCTAGGTCAATGAATCGACCTTCTTTCTGTGTAATGCATGTCCTGTAGTGTGCACTGTAAACGATGGGTGTAAGAACCTACTGATGCTGTGGGGATGCATGTGATGCATCATCTCACGGTCACTCAGAAAATTTATACACCTATCAACTATCATGTTGTTGATTTTGATTGGCACGTGATGTTTGGGCTAAATTCGAGGTTAGGCCAGGCCATCCTCCTGTTTTCTGTGTAAACAATGAAGGTCTGTAACCACAGAGACCACCAATTATATGTACTTTTGATAGTACCTTTGACCTTTTTTTTTTTAAAAAAAAAAAAAAAAAAAACTGTAGCATCTTCTGGAGCAGTACATAATTTCTACAGAAGATTTTTGTTTAGGAACCAGGATGAATAATGGCTGAAATTGCATCTGAATGAAAGTGACCACAGAGTAAATGCAAGACGTTTAATTTGGAATTGATTAAGACACTTCCTTTGTTCCATATGTCAATAAGAAATTCAGAAAATAGGACATTGTACATTATTTGTCCTCTTGTCCCAGGTGGCCTGGTCATGTGCTGCAGTTTTGAGACCAACACAGCTAGATATTTGAACATTGGATCACCCCTGACTGATTATAGTATTTTACTTTAAAATATCCCGTTTGTTACATTATACGAACTGTGATCTGACCCTTTGTGATACTCGGACGTTGATCAAATTATTTCTCGACTGAACTCTCCTGCTTGTCTTCAATAAGGACACAATGTACTGATAACTTAAGTAAGAACCTGATGGATCAGTTTGACCTGAATACCATTGGGTAAAGCTGCATTTCCTAAAAGTGGTCAACTTGAACAACTCAAAGAATTATAGGTCAACTTAAAGCCTTCCAATCCCTTCCATTTCATGTTTGACATTTTTCAGTTTTTGCAATATAAATATAGTTGACTGTAGCTGTCATTTGTGTGTTGCATGTTGTGGTTTCTTAATGCATTGACTATAAAATTTATATTGTTTCTTTCTGAAGATCAACTATATATGATAATATGATATGTCAATACTTATAATATCATTGATAGACTCGTTGCCCAAAAAAGAAGATAAATGATACTTGCACATGGAACCACCAAATTATTCTGTTTAATGTTTTTGTCCTGTACTCCTGTACCTCACATTTGCAGTTCTTTGTGCTCACCAGATTTTACCTGCTCTTTTCTTTCTGAGGGCACTCTTTATTGAAAATATTCTATTTCAGTGAAGTTCTGTACTTAAGTCCTTACTTCTTTTTAAAAGAAATTAAATAACCTTCTTTCAAAAAACATATATTTATGTGTAAATGGATAAATGCTTACGTATTACATGTTCGATCTTGACTGAAGGATGATGATAGTATTCCGCCTATGTATTCATCAAGCAGTTGAAATCTACTACACGTCCATGTAAAAGGGGAGCATATTCAGTTTATACATTTTCAGTATTCGTGGTATGTTTCTGGTGTTTTGACTTGATTTAATGTGACTGGCTTGCACTGATGGGCTGTTAACGTCTGCTGACTTCATTGCCTTATTTTCTCCATCATTTCTCCCATGTATTTCAGGTGTTAGTTGAACCGTTCTTTCGGCCACTCCATCCTTCTGTGTGCGTAAATTGGCTATATTATACTGCTAGTATACTCTGGACATGCATTTGGGCGCAACTGGACATCATGGAATACACATATTCAGAAATGGCAAATTTGATTCATTGTATATTCCTAACAAAAGCGTAGAGAATCTCTCTTATCCGCTTTGGTTTGGTGTAGAACTGCTCCTACAATATTGACGTGAAAGATTCTGTGGCTTCAAACTGGCAAGGTGACTTCTGATACTTGATCAATCTCCAATAAAGAAATTATTAGCATTAGTTAGTTCCCGTCTAAGTCATTTGTAATCTGCATGATTAAACTATTGACGCACACCACCAATAGCTAACTTGCCACCTGCCATGATTCCATTAATGAGAAGCGTTGTTGTCCTGATTTATTTTCATGTTAAAATGTAAGAGTAGACTTCTATACTTGCAGTAACAGATACCTTGTTTGTTTCCTAGGATGAAGCCCTGATTGGCGTGGTTAATTTTACTAGCTTATCCGAGGACAGGCGTGGTTAATTTTACTAGCTTATCCGAGACCTGATTGTCGCGGAGCCTGATGTTCTCCAGCTTAGCAGACGTGCATCTTCAGAAAAGCTGAGGGATCAGACAAAAGAGAGGTATCCTCCATCTCTTCTGTTCGTAGGTCTCCCTTTGCCAGCGTCCGACAAATAGCGCAGAACGATATAAACAACATCTCAAAACGGCCCTTAAATTATGGCTTAAATTCGGACATTTAACTGCAACTTGAGTTGACATGCCAAAAGTCAGCTTCCAGAAAATGCAAACACATGCTCAGTTGCCCTACTGTAGGTTTTCCGCATGTCAACTGCATTATTTGATCAACTAAAAACGCCTTCCGGCTTCCGCTACTACCTGCAGCCAGCTAGCACACACTGTTGACGAGCCCTGAAGGGTTTCAGTTTGAGATCCATTACAGAATAATATGATCACATTTTTTAGGTGCTTGTATACGATTTGAGTGCATCCACTATAATTTCAAAAAATAAGAAAAAAAGTGCATCCACTATATATACGTAGTTCAGCCTTTCTGCATGCTGTGCTCATAAGAAAATACTCCCTCCGTTTTAAAATATAAATATTTATAGGTTGTTTAGCAGAGATAAGGTAAAAAAAAAACTTTGGTGTCCCACAATAAATGTGAAAATGAATAAAGGTAGGAGGTACATGCGGTAGAATGAGAAAAATTTGAATAGAAAGTAATTGATGGAACAAGTAATCCTATAAATAATGTTAAAAATATTAATATTATGTAGCAAGATTTAAATTTTAGAAATTCTCATATTTTAAAACGGACAGAGTAAATTACGAATTTCGTGAAACTGTTGTGACGCTGAAGTGTTAGGCCTGCGCAGCTGCCCGATCGAGCCAGGCCACTAGCTTAAATCGATCGAGACACACGCAAGTGCATGTGGCGCGAACACACGACCACACGTCACATCATCCTTCTGGTGCCGGACTACCCGAGTAGAACGACAGCAGCGTGGCACCGTGGTCTACTGACTCTAGTGGACACGACTCGAGCAGCGGCGGGGCACTGAGTCGGGGCGGTGCGCCGCTGGAAAAGACTCGGTCACCGAGTAGCGCCGATCTGGTCCTTGGTCCATCCCGCTGCACCACCACCGCACGCACGAGGCCCTTTACTGCTGACCGTGGCCGCCCATCCATCGACGACGTACCGCCCGCGCGCCCGCGTTGGCGCTGGCTCGTCGGCCAGCCAATGCCCCCGTCCCCCACCCCCCCCCCGAGCGCGCGCGTGCGTGATTGCCAGTTGCTAGGCGTTCAACCCACGTCTCGCCGGGGTCCGATGCGGTACGACGCATGCGCGCTTCCACCCGGCACACGGCGAATCCCCGCTGTGTGATGGGCGGTGGACCTTTCGCCGCCCCACCGGTGAGCCTGCTCCCCCACCACTGGACACGCGCCCAGGCCGTTCCCCCGGCCAGCCGGGTCACCGAACGCACGTCGGCGCGTGTGACAAAAGAATCCCTCATTGTCTCGACGACCCTAGGCTGTTTGCGACGGCCGGACAGGGACGGGCGCGTGTACGTTCAACGGACAGTTAATTCATGATCTGGACTGGCAAGTGTTGGGCTGGCACGTCACTCCAAGTACTGGAACCAGGAAGGTATTGCGTATATCGCATGTACACTCCCACGGTTCCTTGAAGCCGGTCTACTGTTAGATACGTATGGCTGTCTCATTGGGAGGCGGGGAAGTAGGAGGGTTCATGCAAGATCGTGCAGCTAAGGACGTGACCATGACACTGCAGAGTACAGTCAGATTACGTTGGCGTCGTCTTCTGTACGTGGTCCGCGGGGCCGGGGATCAAGGACGAAATGCAACTCTGTTTCAGTTGCTGCCAGTTTTCAGACGAAAGTCGAGTGTCCAGCATCAAAGGATCACTGTCGCTTTACGAAGCCATTGATTGGGTTTGATCACCGTGTGACACTTTGCTTGGCAATCAAGGGCAGCGCGATGATTGCAAAGGGCTCTAGTTGACTTGCTTCCGTCTTTTCTCCCCCAAGAAAATCCTACGGTGGTGATCTTACCGACGTAAGAAATACAGTAGTATAGTAGCTAGTGTCATGTAAAGAGGACAAATGATATGATCTCCATTATCTACCGAATCTGAAATATTGTGGCCTGTTAGTTCCACTTGAGAAAGTCGGTTGAGATTAGCTTTAAAAATATCGCAAATGAATGATAAAATGCGTTTTTAAACAGAGTGATGCAAGTAGGAAGAGGAAATCAATCGTGCCTTTATGTCGTGGGGTTCTGACACTAATGATAAAAAATGCAGTGTAGCTAAATATGTTTGAGTTGAGGCCATGAGATTATGCATGTGATTATGATAGTACAATATAGTTTATGTGCAGTTTTTTAGTGCAAGTCGAGTTAGAACTGTCCTAGACTTCTCTAATTGAATATATGTATGGACGCTGCAGCTCGAGGGTGGCCTTAAACTTGGATCAAGAATCGTTTCCTAAGAAAAAAATACCGAGTATCCCTGTCTTGATAGGGATCGTAAAATTGAGCGACTCTTTCTGCTTCAATATTGAACCTACATGATTTTAAAAAGTTTTTTTACTACAACAAAAAATAGTGTGTTTATATACCTTGCACAAAACAAAAATCCCTTCCGCCCCCATTACCCTACTACATGTCCACTTCACACTCAGCTGCACGCTTCCCTCGTGATCTATCACCACTTTCTAACCATAACCACTTTGGTCTCACTCCCCGTCATCCTTGATCCTTCCCTGTGGAGGCGCCCACCTTGATCCGCTAGCGAACAGAAGAAATGGAAACGGTAATGGATTCGCTTTATGACCAAGTTGATAGCTAAACGCAATTGCTTTCATCCAAAAGATGATAATGGCTATAGCTCTCCAGCCATTTATGCTTGCACTGCTCTCCCGAACCTCGGCTGTAATGATGGCTAAGCTGAGAAAATTTATGTCTTAGTAGACAAACTGTGATATCATCTGAGATACAGTATATCCTTGTCGCACTGAAACTAACATAAACTGTTGATTCAAGCAACGAGGTGTCGTTTGCTTCCACGCAAACACGCATCAGATCGAACTGATCGAGCTAAACCGCGTCGCATACCAACCCCAAAATCTACCACTACTAACCCACATTTATACGGATACATCGTTTTTACGACAAGTCATACACCCACAACACCAGGACATGATTACATAATTGTCATTAAGCATTACATTAACCCGGAGGTAAGCAACTGCTAAATTAACAGTAATCCAGTTCTTCACATTTTTATACTGGCTCTTGGGGTCATCCAAACAGTGGATATCTTCTCGGAGTCCGGAGAAGCAAAAATGGCCGTTTCTGGTTTTTTTTAATACTACTCCACTGCGTAGGCCAGCCGTGCCGGTGCCGGTGCAGATAGTAGCCGTCACGCCCACCAGTTAGCCACTGGAATCATTGTACGACCTCCGATATAATTATGCGTTGCACAGGCGGATCCACCTGGACCTCGTGCCGTCCTTGAGCTGCGCCCTACAGCCGAACACCGGGAGAAGCAGAGGAATCTCATCTCATCTCCTCTCATCGCCGGGATGTGTGGGGAGCTGCTGCAGCAGCAGCAGCCGCAGCTGGCTGCATCTTATTCCGTTCATGTTTCAGCCTCCCTCAAGTGACGCAGTTACACGTTGCTTGAATCATCGCAGTGTCACTGTTTGAGCATTTCAGTGTTACGAAAATTGCTAGTTTCTTGCTTGTTCCATGGCCGTGCTTTGCTCCGGTAGTTTAAAGCGTACGAAAATCCCCAGTTGGCCATTGCTAGCAGATAGTTGGTTCTTGGACGTTTAAATATAGTATAGTATAGGAGTATATATCAGTCTGATCATTGCCTATTCATATAGATATGCAACGGAATCTCCATTGGTTATCGAGAAACACAAACCTTCTTATTGAAATCTGATTGGTTTCGACTCTTAACGTATGGTTTTACCTATGAGAATGTCATATTCCTGCTTGGCATGTCAAGTTTCTGGCCCAGGGTCGAAATAAGTGTAGCTCGTTCTGTTGTTCATAATGTCTCCTATGGAGATGATGTAGTAGTGTTTCTTGTCACGGCTAGACTGTTCTATTTTGCAGCTTACGTGATGCATCAAACGTAAATCCCATTTTGCTCCTTATGCCTCCTTTGGTACATAGGAATTTTGCGAGATTTCACGGAAATTGAAATTAATGTCTTGCATTCCAGAGGAGCCTCTATTTGTCGGTGCTTCAAAATTTTCAAGTGTTCATATGCAAAGATAAGCGGCCAATGCACACTTTGACCAGGACATGGATCCTCTACGGTACTGATCATGCTAGTGACTGCTGCTACACCAGCAATGCCGTAGAGGATCCCCTTTGCTTTCACTAGGGATGACAGCTTTAGCAAAATGTTACTGTGAGGATGACTTTTTGTCAGAGAAAAAAATCTTTGATATTTCCTGCGAATTTTCTCACCTTCGCCTTCTGTAATAACGACCAGAAAAGAATCTTTACAGATTACCAATTGGTAACAAAATTGTCATATGTTAGCCTCTGGTTCCTCTCCCGCCAAAAATATGGAAAAAAAAAAACAAGTAAGCCGAAGAGCCGACGGCAATGTTGAATGGCCATAGCTTGTCAGCACTGCTCATCAGGTTGCTCGATCACTGAGGCGTGTCTATCTTTGCCGCTGCTCTCCTTGATGTCCACCGCTCCGGTGAGCTGCTGCGCGCGCTTGGCCTCTGCGCTCCAGTCCGTCTGCCCGATCACGAGGAGCATGCGCACCACGCAGGTCGCCTGCGCCGCGAGGAGGCCGAGCCAGAGGCCCTTGAAGTCGTAGTGATACCAGAACGCGAGGACGAGCGCCACCGGCGTGCCGACGAGGTAGAACGACCGGAGGTTGATGCTGGCGGCGTCCTTGGGCCGCGCGCTGCCGCGCAGCACGCCGCACCCGGTCGTCTGGGGGCAGTTTCCGAGCTCGCAGGCGCCCAGGATCGGAAGCACGGACGCGGTGAGCGCGACGATCGCCGGGTCGGCGGTGAACATGGTCGCCCACGCGCCGCGCACGAGGCACGCGAACGCGGACGCCACGCCGCCGAACGCGAACCCGAGCATGAGGCCCACCGTGGCGGCGCGGCCGGCGTGGTCTGGCCGGTTCGCGCCGAGCTCGTTGCTGACGCGGGTGGACACGCCGAAGCCGAGCGAGGAAGGGAAGATGTAGATGAGCGACGTGGTCTGGATCAGGATGCCCATGGATGCCACGGTGGCCTGCGGGTTCGCGAGCAGCCCGCACAGGAGGATCATGATCTCGTACCACCACCACTCGAGGCAGACGCTGACGCAGCTCGGCAGCGCGAGGCTGACGAGCTCGCCCCAGCCTCGGAAGCAATCCGCCGAGAGTGCGAAACCGCCGGTACGCTTGTGCACGCCCTTGAACCTTATGTAGCCAAAGAGGAAGAAGACGAGGTTTAGATTGGCCAGAACAGAGGCCAATGCCACCCCCTTGATGCCGAGGCCAAGGACGGAGACGAGCACGTAGTTGATGGGCAAGTGGAGTGCAATGGCGAGCGCGGCGCACACGGTGAGAGGAAGGTTTATGGACTGTGTCCGGAGATAGATGCGGACGGGGTGGAGGAACGCCTGGAGTAGGAGGTCCGGCAGGGAAGCAAGAATGTAGGTCTCGGCGACCGCCGCGATGGCCGCGTCCTGGCCGCAGAGCAGGAGCAGAGGCCGCATGTGCACCCACAGCCCAGCTATGGGGACGGCGGCCGCGACGAGCAGGAGCACGGTGCGCTGCATGGTGACGCCGAGGAGATCATAATGGCCAGCGCCGAAGGCTTGCCCGCATATGGGCTCCATGCCCATGGCGAGTCCAGACAACACAGAATAGCCAGTTATGTTTGCGAAGCCGATGGCAAGTGACCCGCCGGCGAGCGCCAGCCCTCCGAGTCGCCCGAGGAAAAGCATCGAAATCATCGAGCGGAGGTAAAGCAGCAGCCCCGTGAGGATCATCGGCAGCGCGAGTCCCAGAATGGACCGCGCCTCGGCGCCCGCCGCGCCGGCCGTCATGGACGACATCATCGGGAACGGGACGGACCAGGCTTCCTTCACCGCTCTAGCAAACCGACCCGGCGGCTTGCACGTGAGCACCGGCGGCAGATCCTCTTCAGCCGCCGCAGGAGGAACGACGACGAACACCACCTCCTCCCCATCCCCCTTGGAGAGCAAGGACGCCGCGAGGTCGTCGCCCGCGCCGCGGCCATCTCGGCGTGGCGACGACATGACCGAAACAGGGGAACGCTCCGTGTCAAGTTACGTCTCAGCTGCTAACTCTCTCCCTTAGAAACACACGCACGGGAGAGCTGTCTCCGGTTCGGAGGCTAGCGCGATATGGATCCTCACTCCCCTGCCCGGAGGAGCAGAGGAATGGTGGACAAAAAAAAAAAGAAACAACAGATTTTGAGCTCGTTGTTGGTTTTGCCGAGGGGATGGCCGGGCTTCAGGGGTTTATATAGGAATATGAGCCAGGTATGGCCCCCACCAATTGTATTTCTATTTCTTCTCTTGTTACTGTCAGACTTCGGAATGGTGTCTATCCTTTGGCTGCTTAATCATCAAAACAAATTTTTTCAACCTTCAACGACGGCAACTTAGTGGCTCCTTTCCGTCTTTCTTTAAGCACACGCTCGGCCAATCTAAGATGTACACAGATGCTAGTGTTCCAGGGGTAGATGACTTTCTAGTGTTTTACCAAACAATCAAAAAGAGCATATGCAAAGAAAAGAGTCAAAGGCCATTCTGTCGTCATCCGAAGACTTTATTATGTTGTTCTTAGTATGGTGCTGTATTGACTGAACCTTCAATTGAGAAATTTGTTTAATTTAGAACATGTTCAATCAAATCTGAAAAATATACCATGATAGAAAAAATAACGGCCAGAGGTGCATATAGTACACCGTGTGAATATCTTGAATAGCACACAAAAATGAACGGAGATATATAGGCCATGTTTGGAAGAGTTCTGGCACTAATATGAAAGGCATTAATCCTTAATATCATTCCACGATTAGAAAAGTAAACGGCTAGAGGTGCATGCAAACATATCAATATCGTGTGAATGTCCTAAATAACAAATAAAAAGTAATAGAGATACATATACTCTAGATTAAGTCCTACCAGCCAGAGGTGCATATATGACACCGTGTGAATATCCTAAATAGCACACAAAAATGAACGGAGATATGTAGGCCATCTTTGAAAGTCTTTGAGAGATCTTTTGGCACTAATATACAAGACATTAATCCTTAATATCATTCCATGATTAGAAAAGCAAACGGCTAGGGTTGCATATGAGCATATCAATACCGTGTGAATGTCCTAAATGACAAATAAAAATGAACAAATATACATAAACTCTTGTTTAAGTCCTAAACAGCCAGAGGTGCATATAGTACGTCCGTGTGAATATCCTAAATAACGCTCACAAATGAACGGAGATATATAGCCCTATTTGGAAGAGAAGAGGTCATTTCGACCGACAAATTAGGACCGGATACACAATACCCGGTATTAGTACCTGGCACTGATGAGGCCTAACTGACAAATAAAAATGAACGAAGATACAGATACTCTAGTTTAAGTACTAAATGGTCAGAGGTGCACAACACACAAAAATGAACGGAGATATGGCCATGCTTGGGAGAGCTTATATAGCACTAATGTACAAGGCATAGTTATATAGTTTATCCCCACTAAGCGGCGTCAATGCTATTTCTCTCCTCTCTCATTAAGCCACATCACCTTAATTGTTCTAGCCCTTGGATTTAATCCACGGCTCAATTGTCTTCATTCTTCTTCTTCTCTCATGGAGCCACATCATCTTAGTATTTGCTTCTGGATGATCAATCTATATTTGATCTAAATTATCATAAAGCACATCATCTCAATTGTTATAGTTTTTTTTCAATGATTGATTAAAGATACAAATTATACAAAGTATATAAAGCTATGTCGTTTAGCTAAAAAACAAATTTAGCTTACACTTTATTTTTTCAATTATCCTATAATATATTTCGACAGCAACGTCCAAGGTTTCATCTAGTTAATCATTAATATTGTACCATGATTAGAAAAGTAATCAGCTAGAGTTGCACCAGAGCATATTAATACCATGTGAATGTCCTGAATGACAAATAAAAATAAATAGAGATATAGGTATTCTAGTTTAAGTCGTGTTTGGTACAACTCTAACTCTAAATATTGGAGCTCTAGCTAGCTCTAGCTTCAAAACTTCTTGGAGTTGAAGCTGATGATATCTTAAAAAAGTATTAGAATGTGACATTTTATTCATATTTTAGACCAAAATAAGAGGATTAAGTCATTTTAATTTTATCTAAAAACTCCATTTTGTGCAAGATTCTAGAAGTTGGAGATGCCAAAATGTAACATATCCTATGCTATTAGAGACTAATTATTAACAGGAGATGATAAATGGATAGTACTGAAAAACATATCGATCAAAATCATAGAATATCATGTATATTCAGTACAAATTTTGAAAGTTAAAATGGCATGTATTCAGAAATAAAGGAAAGGAGAGGTTAGTAGTATATCTCACTGCCCGCTTGATCTTTATGCAGAGAATATCTTGGTAGCAGGGGAGAGGACGTCGTTCGTAGGCATGGAGGCGGGTGTCGTCCGTGCGTGACGAGTTTAGATGATGTTTTTATGTGCTTATTTTTTTATTTATATAAGCTGTACGTAAAATGAAATATTATTAGCACGTGATTAATTAAGTATTTACTATTAAAAACTTAAAAATAGATCTATTTATTAAAAACTTGAAAAATGAATCTATTTGTTTTTTTAAGCTACTTTCATATAGAAAATATTTATAAAAAACACACCGTTGATCGTTTTGGGAAGCGTGCGTGCAAAAAACAAGGATTTAAGCCATTGGGCTTAAGCTGGAACGAACAGCCTGTAAGAAGGTGATTAGGGTCGACACGCCCTTCTCGTCCAGGCTCGATATAATCTGCCCCGTGTGTGTGTGTATATATATATATATATATATATATATATATATATATATATATATATATATATATATATATATATATATATATATATATATATATCTCTCTCTCTCTCTCTCTCTCTCTCTCTCGTGACTGGGAAGGCCAAATTGTCCTTCATGGCCCTAGGCCATGACGAAAACCAGCCAGCCTTGCTGGAAGCGATGAGCCTAAAAATCGTTCACGTGGCTGTGTTTTACTAACTGGCTGCATATACATGTTAGTCTCATGCATGTCTTAGCCTAGCTACTGGCTTGGAATGCGTGATTCTCACATGATTTTGGTAGCTAGGAGATCCCATGCATGTGTAATGGCAGCGATGTTTCCTTATAGTTTCATGCATGTATATAGCTAGCTGTGCTAATCAGTAAATTAAAACTGTTCTTTGGGTTGACATTTCTGGCTTCACTATATCATATATAGGTCAACCCCTCCGTGGTGTTTTAGCAAGGTATCTATGCGTTGACAAAATGTGCAATGTGGTTTTTAGGCCTTATTATAGCATAATAAGTCAACGGGTTTGTTAAATCTCATTCGACTGATCACAGCCGTCGGATGTTGATCTTACGGCCACAAGATCGTCTTCTACCTTCAGCCACAAGGAGGTGACAGAAGGGAGGGAGAGAGAGACAGAGTGAGAGCAGGCCATGGTTGGGAGGACTCACTAATGATGTTGACGGCGACTTACATGACGAACCTTTGGCGGTGACACTAAAACTCTGGCAGGCTTTACCGAATTAGGTTTTTGGGGTTGGAAGCGGTGGGAGGGGGTAGGGGGTGGTAAGGGCAGGATTAGAGGAATGACCAGGGTGGTGGAAAAGTAGAGGCGAACAGCCATGGCGCAACTGTAGGGATAGAGGAGGGTGTCATTGCTTAATATTTCAACAAATAGTATCGTGTATATCTGGGACCTCATATCGATCGTCCAGAAGTCGTCATCTCCTCCCTCTCCTCTCTCTCTCCCCCCTGCCCCCTCCTCCCCAATCGGAGCTGCGGCCCCTTCCCTCATCGAGCAAATCCTCCCTCTCCCTTTCTCTCTTCTCTCCCTGAGCAATCCCTCCCTCTCCACGGTGAGTGGTGGTGCCCTCCCCTTGGTAGGCGGCTTGGGGGTGGCCAGATCCGGCCTCCACGAGCTTGGAGGTGGCTAGATCTAGCCACCACGAGCTTGGAGATGCCCGCTCGGCGTTGAGCGATAGCTGCACCACGGCGGGGACCTCTTGGCCTGTCCACCTCGAGCGGCAGCACCCTCCCCTCGGCAGGCAGCTCAGGAGTGACCAGATTCAGCCTCCACGAGCTCAAAGGCAGCTAGATCTGGCCTCCATGAGCTCGGGGGCAACCAGATCTAGCCGCCATGACCTCAACGGCAGTGGGCGAACTTCTCCACGACTTTTTGTGATAGATTGATTATGTGATGTTATTATAGATTTTTGTTGTTAAAAGATTTTGTGATTTGTTCTATGTGTGACGTGTCAGAGTGGTACTGCTGTTCTTGTATTGGATTTGTTTGTGGATCTTCAAAGCATCATTGAGCCGGCTCAAAGAATCATCGAGCTAGCTTGATGCATTTTTTTGCTCCTGGAAACCCACATTTGTTCCAATTCTGCAATCAGCACAGATAGAACTGCACTACTAGTGCTGCTTATAGGGTGTCAGTTGAAAATCCGACACTAATAGATAATTTTCAACCGGTACTTGTTATACGCCGCATGGTTTTAACGCTGACGTCGTGTAACGTGGCCCGCCAGCGAAAATGGCGGTTATTTTCGCTGGCGTTCCACTTAACACTTAGGTCTCCCCACCCCCCCCCCCCCCCTCACCCTCCTGCTTTATATGGCATCTTTAACCTCGGCTCTTTTTACTAGAGCTCGAGCTTTCTCTCCTTCAAAAGCAAAAATACAGGAGGGAGGTTTTTGACTCAAAATCTTTGGTGGATTTTGGTTTCTAAGGTTAGATCATTGTTCTCCTAACTTCTTTATGTAGTTTACTTCTAAATATGTGTTTTTAATTTAGTATATTTTGCAATCATGCATAGTGTTCTTATTATATATGTGTGAGCTAGATCTACAATTCTTAATTGGCACCTTGGAGCTCTATTTGGCTTAGATATTTTATGCAATTTTAGAGCAATAGTGTTTACTCATCCATTAATGATGATTATTTAGCTAGACATGATAGTTTTTTTATATTAAGTTAGTTTGATTTGGATCTAGTTTAGAAGAGAGAGAAACATTAGTACAACACTCCATACATCGATCGTGGAGCACGATCCATCTGAACCATCTCGTATATCCACTTTGCCGGAGATCATAGCATGCAAGCAGAGAACTGAACGTGCCTATGGCTAATGAAGATATAATGCAATCGGATGTAATATAGATTGCAGGTAATTAAGTAGCTAGCATATACGCGATCGAGCCAGCTAGATGCGTCCATGTCATGGCTGCAGCATGCACGCATGCATGGAAGAAACTTAGAGAGCAAGTGACCTTATTATATGTTAATTATAAACTGGAGAATCCATCAAGAATTTTTGGGTCCGTGAGGAGAGTCTTGTCATCATCTACCAGGGATTGATTAGATTCCCCTTGCAAGACGCATATGTAGGCTAGAGCTGGTTGGTAGCTCTATAAGCTACTAACTAAACAGTGAGTATATATAGAGCACGACGGTGCAATTCATGCCGTCCAAAGCTCTTCATTGTCCAGACAAATTAAACACTCATGTTCAGCTAGGCTCGTAGCTAGATGCGTGGCTCATGTCTACATATGCTAGAGTATCGTCTATGGCATCTACCCCGCTTAGTTAAACGAGAGCACGGCACAATGCTAGCTGCACTAGCTTTGCATGCATAACCTTCGATGATCGCCTCCGTTGAAATCTATTGGATTGGGGATAATATCCATGCATGAAGGAGCTAGCAGCTGAGTCCACGGGTGGGCTAGCTCTTTTGGGAGCATTTGGGTTGAATTATTTCCTTTTTCTCTTTTGGCTTAAACGTACACAGCTATACTACAAGGAGAGCGTAGCAAGGAGAATTCGTTCGTGGTAATTAACAAGGGAACAAGATCGAGAGCTAGCTAGCGTCTCTTGTTGTTTCTTGGCAGTGCATGCGTTTGTCGATACCTATACGCTGGTTAAAGGGGGCGGGTGTTAACAAGGCTTTCTTTGGCCTGCAGCGATGCCGACGACGCACAGGGTGTGCATGCATGCATGCATATGCCGTAATGCCATTTGCACCAGTGAAAGCGCCTCACTTTTGGCGCCTCCAGTGTTTGCATGCACGCGGCCGAAATTTTGTTGTCGCGGCCTGCTGGTGCAGTTGTATATATGATATAATATGTAGGAAATTGATAATGTGCAGGCCCCCTGCAAATTATTTTTGACCACGGTCGATCGCCTCTCCCTCTTTGTCGGATTTGCATTGAAGATTCGTGCATCAACTGTTGTCATCCTCACTACTATAAATTCGGTTTTTATAGATAGACCTCCCTAAAGGTCGCAGATGGGCCAAGATGAGATCCGCCTGTGATAATCCTAATCCAGGGAGTCGCAACCGTCTGTCTACAGAGATCGATTATCACAGGTGGGCTACTAAGACGCCCGCCTGCGATAATGTATCTATTATCGCAAGCGGACCACTTAGCCGCCTGCCTGTGAATAATCGATTATCACAGGCGGGCCCCGTCCTCCCACATATATATCTGCCCAGTCTGACCCCTTCTTTCCCAACCCGACGTTTCTTTCTCCAAAACTTGCCAAAAGATTGGAGGAGGTTTTGAACTCGGATTTCTTGAGAGATTTGCCTACCAAATGTTAGAATCATGTTTTTTTACTATATTTATAAAGTTTTTCTTCGATTTTAGGGTTTGGATAGTATCAGTTTTACTTAAAAATGGTGGTTTTTTACCTAGATGTAACAATTTTTATTTGTGTTTTACCATGCATTTGAACCAAAATATCTATGTAATATTAGTACAATGTTATGCCTTAATCCATATGTAAATGATTTTAGTTCTTTTGAATGCAAAATGAGCAGATTTGAATGTGCATGTGAACTCCTAGATCTATTTGGAGAGAGAAAGAGAGTGGGGATTTTTTTCAAGGGAATAGTTGTTTTTTCTAATCAATTTTTTCCTCAATATTGAATAGCTTGTTTTTTTACGGTTTTTAGATATTTATTTTAAAACTAGATATTAATGTTTGAATGTTTGATATTATTTAAATTTGTTTAAATTCTCATATGGATAGGACATGGATGTATAATACGCTAAGATTTTAGCAGTCGTATATAAAGGAGATTTCGAAATTTATTGAAGCGACGAAGGCACATGCTTCAATAGTGGGTAGAAAGGAAATACATTATCCATGTGCCGATTGCAAAAATCAGAAAGTGTGAATTGTTCCAGATGTAATCAGGTCATACTTAGTGAAGCATGATTTATTGTGGATCATAAGGTTTGATCCCATCACGGTGAAGATGTCAACCTCTAAGGGGATGGTGATCACGAAGAAAGAGGGAATGGTGACAATTTCACAGTAGATATGTCGGACGATAAAATAATGAACGACTTCAATGACAACGCTGATTTCGATCTAGAGGAGATGCTACGCCACGCCAAACCAGAAGTGTTAATGGGTTCTACGAGAGAGTTAGATAATTTTGAGACTTTACAGAAGGCTGCAAAAGATCTATTGTTCGAAGAACCGAAAGGTTGTTCTAAGGAGATGACAACCTTACATTCAGTGTTTGAACTACTAAGATTAAAGGCGTGCAATGGATGGTCGGATAGTAGTTTTAATGATTTATTGTTCCTCCTAAATAAGATCCTTTCGAAGGCTAACTTCCTGCCGGCCAACTCATATGTCCATTATCACTAGGTATGCAAAAGTTCCATGCATGCGCAAACCATTGTATCCTGTATCACAAAAAACACGCAGACTTTGAGTGCTGTCCGACATATGGGACCAGTCGGTACAAATCGGGTAACGAGTCACAAGATTTTGATAGGCAAGAAAATGATTCATCTCCGAACAACAAGAAGAAAATTCCTGCCCTGATGATGTGGTACCTACCCAGCAAAAGATCGCGTGAAGCATTTGTACTTGAACCCTAGGGCGACAAGAGTCGCGAAGTGGCGGCATACATTGGACGGGCCATGCTATCTTATCAAAATAAGAGATACATAATAGTCTCGTACAACTTCAAGTAAGTTCATAATTTCTTCTGTAAGAACTTTATGAACTATTAACTAAACATGTTATCATTTGCTTGTAGCAACAACTACATTTTATTCATAATATACCCAAAGGACATGCAAGTCATTGTCTGTGATCCGGCCGATTACCCAGAGAATGATTATATCGATTTCCTCGTCCTTTTGAACCTGTAAGGAATTTAAATCATACTAGTATATACCTCCTGCCTTCGTCATCTATTTTCTTATACCATGTCAATATAATTTTTCGAACAGCTCACACAGATGGTACATGAAAAAAAAGGAGGGGCAATAGAACAGAAGAGAAAAAAACTGCTTGTCATAACAAAGTGGCCGGTAATGATGCGAACTATATATTTTATGTCTCAAAATGATTATTCATATTTAATTTACATTGTTTCTACTCCTTGGATAGTGCTACAAACAACCCAAAGGGACTTGTGCCACTTCATCCACCACGACATATGTAACACACATGGTCTGTTTTTCGATTCTGAGAGTATATATGCGAGGGATGACAAGTATAAAAAACTTCGAGAATGAGAAAAAGAATATATGCTTCTTACAAATGTATGAAACAAAAATTCGTTCACTGTGTAGACATATTTGTTGTGAATAATTATATTACGAAGCACGTTGTGTAATAATTATTAATTAGTGAATGATAATTAATTATTCATGTTAATTACTGTCCAACATATGGTGATGTCAATTCTTAGAGAATGTGTAATATTTGATTTGGAGACAATTTTAAATAATCAATTAATTTATTTATGGAATAAACAAAAAGAAAAATATTTCTTTTTCTATTTTTTGAATTAAAACTGCAGACAGACATCTTAACCAGGCCGCCTGCGATAATCAATTATCGCAAGCGGGTTCCTTAACTGGTTTGCCTACAAAGATCAATTAACGCAGGCGGGTCTGTTAAGCCGCCCGCCTGTGATAATCGATCTTCGCAGGCGGTGGTAGGCTCGCCTGAGAAAAAGGGTATTTTCACATACCCCTTCTCCCAGGCGGGCCGGCCACCCGCCTATGAAAACCCGTTATACCCATATGGGAAAACGGATTCTGCAGTAGTGCCTCTTCTCTGCTGAGCTCCATGAAATTAGGATACTGCATTGGGTGCAGGCGAGATCCACCGGTGATCTAGGTTAAAGGGAAGTCAAGGCACCGGTGATCTAGGTTAAAAGGAAGTCAAGGCACTGAGAACGTGGTAGTGAGTAGCGGACACAGAGGACGGTGAAATAGTGGTGGCACCATCAAAACCACGGGCTTGGAAACAAGAGGTGGACAGCGCGTGTGGCAAGGGCAACAAAACGATGACCGGTTAGAAGACGGTGGTAGGAGTTGGTATCTCTGGCAGAGCGTATTTACTGGTATCCGGTGACAAGATGTAAGGGCGATTTGTCGAATAGAACGAAGAAAGCGATGGCTTAGCAATGCAAGGCAATGTCAATGGAAGAGCAGGTAATGAGAGGTAATTAATTGAGGGTACATAACCGATCTAACGGGAGAGATCTATTGGAGATGGGCAAGAAGGGGGATGTGGGTGAGATGAGGGAGATAGGCAGCACAGGGGCCCAAAATGGTAGCTGGTACGTAGTTAGGGTTAGGATAGTGCTTCCAACGGGACACTCCAATTCCAGTGTGTATGTAAGTGAGGTGGCAGGGGGAGGCAACAAGGCACACAAGATTGGGAGAGGGGAGTGGTGCCGATAGTTGGAGATCAAGAGGAGGATGAAAACGGGAGATGGGATCAAGGTTTAGAAAGGACTGGGGCACTCTTTATTAGGTGGAGATTCAATAATCCAAAAATAATTGTTCTTTAGAAAAACATATGTAGGGTAATTAGGACTAAGCTCCACATATGGAAAAAAAATTGCATGGGGGAGCTACATTTTTTATCTACAATTTATTTATAATTTTTTTAAGAATTCAAGCTGCACTTTTGGGAGAAATCAAGTTGTATAGTATTAAATTAGATAAATATCTATCACTACAAAATGAACCGTTTATATCTGTATCACAAATCCACATTGTCGGAGGATAAAACTCCAACTGCGGGAAATCAGGAGACCCCCCTTTGAGATTCGGCCAAGGGAGTAGTTCTCAGGCGAAGTCGGCGTTAGTGTGTATCAGCGGAACGATGGATGGATTATCGATAGATCGGCGCACAGGAAGACAGGAGGATTTAGACAGGTTCGGGCCGCACGGAGGCGTAATACCCTACTCCTGTGTGTTTTGCTATCTGTGGCGGATGAAAGTGGTTACAAGGTGAGCCCCAGGGTGCTCGGAAGCTAGCCCGGGAACTCCAAGGTTTGAGCGTGAGAGTCCTCGAGAGTTCGAGTCTGAGTGACTAAGGTCGGAGCTCCAGCCGAGGGAGACTTCTAAATGTGGCATGGATCCTCCTTTATAGGCGAGGGGAGTCCACAGTGCCGAATACACGTGAGAGAGCTAGGTATGATTTGTCTTGCCACGCACATACGCGGCCGCCTGCCGCGCCGCGCCTGGAGGGACGTCTGGTCGTCTGTCGGCTGCTGCGGGCGGCTGGTCTGGTTGTCACGCCGCTCGGCTGTCGGGCGGCGAGATTACGGAGATGTGACAGCGTATGGCTCCGTTGCCTGCGTGTGGGGAATTGGGACTTTCTTGGTCAAAAGGTGTCTGATTGCACGGACGTGTGTCCACGGGGGGCCATCATGAGAGGCCCACGCGTGGCAGAGATGGTGACAGGGGCGACGAGCCCCGTCGCCTCGCCATTACTGCGAGTAGTTGGCAGTTGGTCCGCTGAGTTCTTCGAGTCAATCGGCCCCCGGGGCCAAGGTGATCGGCACCGGGATCGGGGCGGTCGGCACCCGGGACCGGGAGGATCGGCACTCGGGTAGCCCTCAGTCAGCCTCGGGGCCGAGCAGTCAGCACCCGGGAGCAGTCGGCAATCGGCACCCAGGTCCGAGGCGACCGGCGCCCGGGACCGGGGGAAGCGCACCCGGGCCCGGCCAATGCTCGGGCCCCCGGGTACTTAGCGGGAGCGTAGAATGTACACTCCGGAGTATTTGTCGCGACCGAAGACCCTCGCGTACCCGGGGGCTGGGGGACCCCCAGTCCCATTTTGCCGACACACATCTATAATTATATTAATTGGACACCTTGGCCCGACAGAGCTTCCACGTTATACATGAACTAACGTTAAATTAGGTAGGAGTATTATCATAACCATATATCGTATTGAGAGTTTATATTAAATAAAACATGCAGCTGGAAATATTGTGGATTCTTTAATTTTAGTTTTTCCAAAAAATAGTAATTTTAAAATTCATAATCAATAAATATAAAGTTGTAACCATCTTAAACTCTCAATTTTATATTTTGTTAAGTCCTAAATTTGAAATTAATAACTCGCAAATTGCTTCTTTTAATCCAAGTAGGCATAGTTTGAAAACCAACCAACATTTATAAAAATTTAATTAATTAATTAATTAATTAATTAATTAATTATTAATAATAATAATAATAATGGCACCTGCAAAGTTCAAGTTGACAAACAGCTACTAATTAATTCCCTGTTGATCAAGAAAGTCTAACCAAATATTTTCTAGAACGCAAATATTGGGCCGGCTATTGGTAGTACACTACTACTGCTATCGCGATCAGTCATCGATGTCAACTGCATCTTCTCTTTCCCTAAAAAAACTACATCTTCTCTGATCTCACACGTCGTCAGCTAACCTACCAAGTTAGCAAAGCAAAAGAGATGGAGAATGAGTATGTCAGACTCATTGGGTGTGGAACAGGATTGTACCCCTTTAAGTACTTAGGTATCCCGATGCACCAGAGGAGAATTTCAAACAAAGATTGATGAGCAATTGAGGAAAGAATACAAAAGAAGCTAAGTAGTTGGAAAGGGAAATTTTTGTCGGTAGGAGAAAGGTTGGTCCTAATTAATTCAGTCTTGAGCAGCCTAACCATGTATATGTTGTCCTTCTTTGAGGTACCTAAAGGTATTCTCAAGAAGCTAGACTATTATAGATCTAGATTCTTTTGGCAATGTGATGAGCATAAGAAGTATAGGTTAGCAAAATGGAGTGTATTGTGTAAACCTAAAGAATGTGGAGGGCTAGGAAAACAGAACTTAGAGGTGCAAAATAGATGCTTGCTTAGTAAATGGTTGTACAAGCTCATTAATGGGGAAGAAGACTGGCAAGACTTGCTTAGGAAGAAATATTTGTCTAAGAAAACCATCACACAAGTGGGGAAGCGCCCCGACGATTCTCATTTCTGGGCTGGGCTGATGGGGGCGAAGGAGTCATTTCTTAGGTATGGTTCTTTTAAGATAGGTGATGGTACTCAGTTGAGATTTTGGGAGGATCATTAGATGGGTGATTCCTCTTTTGATAGGCTATATCCCTCCTTATATAATCTAGTAAGAAATAAGGAGGTTAAAGTAGCAGAGGTTTTGCACATAGTACCTTTAAATGTTGCTTTTAGAAGGGCCTTGGTTGGAGAGAACTTAGTAGCATGGCATAATGTAATGCTTGTATTTTTAGTTTGTTAAAAAAACTATTTTAAATAAAAATCTAATTTCAAAATTTGGCTCTTAATTGGAGTTGTGATTATTTGTGCCAAGTGTGATCTCAAATTCCCTCAAAAGTCAGTCCCTAGAACCCCTCCAAAAAAAAATATCTAATTCTCCTTGGTTCCAAAAATCCCATCTAAATTCAAATCCAAATTCAAAAACCTCAAAAACAATTCAAAATCAATCTCTGGAAAAATATTAAATGGTATTGTGCAGCTTGGGCCGCCCCTATCCCTTCTCGGCCTACTCTCCCCGCCGGCCCGCTTGGCCTAGCCATCGCCCACGCACCCATGGGATTAAAAATCCCCGTGGGCCCCGCCTGTCAGCCGCTTCGCCCCAACTCTCCCCGTGGCCGCCCAATGGAACACGTGGACGATCCCGATCACTTCTGCCGCGCGAGCCCCATGTTAGCCGACGACGACAGTGTCGTCGTCAACCTCCCGCTGCTCGCTCTCTCTCTCTCTCTCTCTTCTCTCCTGAGCTCTCTCGATTCCTCCTCGTCCATACCTCCCTGTCTCGCTCTTTTTAAGCACCGGCCTCCATTGTCAACACCGCCATCCCATCCTCGCATCATCACCGGCGAGAAATCCGTGCTGTCGCCTCAACCCGAGCACTGGACTCAAAGAAGACATGGCCGCCGCAGCTTTTTCCCTCACCGCCAAGCTCCGGGAGTCAATCCGCACGCGCTCGTTCGTTGCCCCGTTGCTTCACCATCACCTCCGCGCTCCGTTTTTCCTTTCTGCCACGCCGCTGACGCCCGCTACAGCGTTGCGCCATTGCTATGTCCTGTCGGCCGAAGCTCGAGCTTATCCCTTCTTCTACCGCCATTGATCGCCGTCGGATAACACCCGAGCTCCGCTATAAATAGAGCAACCTCCCCGTCCATTCTGGTCACCAAGCCGAGCACCCGAACTAGCTCGCTGCCATGTTTCTCTCTCCGCCGCGTACTGATTCAAGCACCGCCGCCACTCCAGACCTCCACCGCCCAATCCACTGCCACCGTTGAGCTCCCCGAACCACCACGAACCTCATCTGCCATTCCCCGCCGCCGATTAGCCCCTAAATTGAAAACGCCCAATTCCCTCATCCGCCATTCGCCATAGTCGCCGACTCGATTCCCCTCTATTGTTCAGGTAAAGCCCAAATTACCCCCTCCCCTAGCTTCCTCGTGAGACACCGCACTCACACAACCGGAAACCCGAGCCAACCGTCACCCGAATGGTCACCGGCGGCGACCATATGACCATCGCCGCCGTCGTCGATTCTGGACTCCGCCGCTAACCATGCTCCGCCGCCTAGCTACCCAATCCGAGCCGTCTACAAGATTCCTTGTCCCCTCCACATCACGCCACTGTCGGCCGCTCGCCGTAGTTCACCGCCACCGGCGAAATCGACTCCAGCGGCCGTTCGCCGTCGATCTGCTCGAGGGCAGCCCGTCGGACCAAGCCGATGTGGCATTGCCACATGGACGCCGTGTCAGCCGATGTGGGCCACCCCGATCCACCATGGCATCCTCCTCACAGTCGCTAACCACTCAGCCCCACCTATCGGCACGTCTGTCCCCCTTTCCCCACACTGACACATTGGGCCCACACGTCAGCGCACCCCCTCTCTCTGTCACCTCGGTCCCACCTGCCAGCCTCCACTCTCTCTCTCATTAGCCGACCCCACTTGTCGGCCCCTCTGTCTCCTCTCTCTTTACTATTTTGCTGGCCCCACATGCCAGTCACCAACCCCTCTCTCTCTGCCCTGACATCTAGGCCCCATCAGTCAGCCTTTGCACTTTTTTCTTTTATTCTTTTTCTTTTATTTCTTTTCTCTCCTAAATAACTTTTATTCTTTTATTCACAAGAAATAGATTTAAACTTTGAAAAATCATAACTTTTAAACCGCAACTCCGTTTGAGTCCATTCAACTCTCAATTTTTTTTAAAAAAATGAGATCTACACAGGCACTATTAGTTATATAAGATAGGTTCTGATTCTTGGTAGTTTTGTTTGTTTTCTTTTTACGACGCGTAGAAACCGGTACCGAGGAGCCGTAGGTCGAGGATTTTGTCGAGGACCCGTAGGATTAGGAGCAAGGCAAGTCACCCTTGATCATATTGAACCTATAATTTAAAATTTTATTTTGATTTATGAAATATGCATACTTCGGAACACGATTATTATCGGTCGTGATTCGTAATCGAATCGTCAAGCCTAACCTAATTGCTGCATATTACCCTCTTTGAATAAGTTGTTGCCCTGTCCTTTGTAACCTCGTCATCCTGGTATTCGTACTTGAGTACGAGTATCAATGACCCCATTTTATTTAAACTAAAAATATAACGATGGGAAAACTAGGGATTATTTAAAATGATTTTTAAAACCTCAGCACCCTTGGTCGAGCGTTTGTAAAATAAAATAGTTTTATAAAACTTGGTCATGAGTCATCGTTGCCTATGTGGCTCCGACTTCACGAGACACATAAGGACCGTTTCCTTGGGAAATTGCACTGAGCATAATACAGTGTGACCACACGGGTGGAATGGGACGCCCCTGGCTGAGTAATTAGTGTTCTCAGGATCGTTCGGTTGCTAATAAATGTGGGAGCGGCTAGATGCCATGAGGGCGATATACCCCCGTTCCTAAGTACCGAAAATAGATTCCGAGTACTTGGTTGAGTGAACCTATTTATAGGGCAACATGCTATCCTGAGAGGGTTTCAGAAAGGCCTTGTCGCGAACCTCCCAGCTTTGCCAGTGTGGGAGTAAGCTCGCGTCGTGTGGGTAAAGCGTGCACCCTTTGCAAAGGTTTATAAACTGTTCGAACAGCTGTGCCCACGGTTACAAGCGGATGTGAAGTGATTCCTCTAGCGTAGATTTTATTTTACAAATATCTGTACAATTGTTTTGCGGGTCGGGATTCATTACCAGAATCGGTCTGTATGACTGATGGATGGCCTGTGTGGCCTAAAACAGGCCTGTGTGGCCCGAGGTGTTGAATAACACTATAGTTGAGTTATTTGAGTTAAGTGACAAATTTTAAAATCAGAACCCACCTAAATGGAGATACTAGTGGAGAGTATGCTCAGAATCAGAATATGTGACAAGTCTCAGACTCGTGGAATGGGTTGAGACGTAAGTCTCTTCCCGACTAACTTAATTGTGGTGAGTTGTTATAAAGAAACTCACGGAATGGATTGAAGCGTGAGCTTCTTTCCAACAACTTAAAGAGCACACATAGATATTTTCTCAAAAATACAAAAATCTTTGAAAATCACGTTTGCAAAATAATCCTAGCCTTCTTTGCGAATCCTTGCATGCCACATATTTTCCATGACTTGCTGAGTACCTCATGTACTCACCCTTGCTTACTTTTCCCCTCGAAAGTCTATGAAGATGAAGACCCCACCCTCAGTGAGTATTGTCAGGATCAAGCCGAATACAACGAGTTTTAGGGTTTTGGTCTAGGTCCCAAACTGTTGCTTGTGGGTGTTAGGTCTATCCGTGTTTTCCGTTGCCTACTTTTGTAATGTGTTGTTGTATGCCTCGGGTTCTGTCCAGGCTACAACTTATATAAGGACTATGTGAAATAAATAAAGCAGATTTGGCAATGATCCACCGATGTCTTGTACGTATCAACTGGTCTCTTAGGACTAGTACAGGTATTACAGATAATGGCGTTCCTCTTCTGTTAAGTCTATACGGGTTAACAGGAGAGGGGCGTTACACATAATCTAGTGGCTAAAGTGGATTTAGTGAAGCTCTCAAATCAAAGAGATAAAGTACATGTGGAAGCCTTTCAAAGCCAGAATATTTTCGGTTAGCTCCATGTACAAAATGATTATGCATCAAGATGTAGTGCCAAGGAAGACTTCCATTTGGAAACTCAGAATTCCATTAAAAATTAAAATCTTCTTGTGGTACTTAAAAAAGAGGGTGATTTTGACAAAAGACAATTTGACAAAGAGAGGGTGGAAGGGCAACACTATGTGTTGCTTTTGTAATCATGACGAAACAGTTCAACATCTTTTCTTTGGTTGCCATGTCACTAAATTTATTTGGAATGTCCTCTTTAGAACTTTTGGGATCAAACCGCCTAAAAATGTTGCTAATCTTTTTGGGAATTGGCTATATGGTTTACAATCTAGGCTAAGATACCAAATCTTTGTAGGAGTTGGAACTTTGTGTTGGGCGGTTTAGATGACGTGGTCTTCAATGGCTTCAAAATTAACTCTTGCTTGTAGGTACTTTATAAGGGAACTTATTGGGCGCGACAATGGTCTTTGTTGCTTAAAAAGAAGGATAGCCTTCCATTGAAGAAGGCATGCAGATTGTTGGAAGCCAGGTTTATGCACTTCTTCACGTCCGGTGGTTGGAACTTGAGAAGGAGGATTGAGGGGTAGCTTGGGGGTCTTTGGATGTAATGTCCTAGTTTGTGAAAACTTTTGCCGAGCTTGTTCGGTGTTGGAGCATGTGTGCTCTGACCGTGTTTGGTTATTGTTTTTCTGTCTTGGTGAGTCTATGTACTTGGTGACTTTTTGGCTGTGTACACCCCTATTGGTGTAGAGGCCAGGTTTTAAATCCATTATATATATAAAAAAAACCTACCAAGTCAGCCGTGTACGATTCGGACACCAAAACCTTGACAACACACAATGCATGGTCTTCAAGAAGAAAAAGAGCAAGAAGAGAAGGGGAAGATCAAAGTGGCGATGCATACATACATTTGGGCATTTGGCAGATGGACAGCGCGCGCGAATCACAGTTTTAATAGATTAAAACGCATGCATCTCATGTAAAACGATGACTTGGTTTTCCTTTTGACTATCGTAAGTTGGGTTGTGGATTTCGGTTTCGTTATCTAAACTCCGAGCAGTCAGATAAAATTAACGTTGCAGCCGGCCAAATAAGTTTTGCAACGGCAATTTATTCATTTAGCAGGTGACTCTTACATGTGGCAACAATATGGAAGCCTATGGAGGCGTGGACTTTGTGAATGTGATTGTTTTACATGTGAATGTGATGGTTAGTTTTGTTAATTAATTAGAATCCCACACCAATACCAAGGATTTACATCGATGTTCATATGTATGATGTTGCTAAAGTAGAAAAATGCAGCTCACAATTTGTACAGCTAGCTACTAGGTAGAATGCTAGATATATAGAGCTCTTCGTTAGTGTAAAAGAATGGAGGGTCTTGGTGAAAACTTACTGAACACATCTGGACATGCCTACACAGGCTGATGCATGCATGATCAGTGGAGTGATAAACTAACACACAGATCTCTGAGACTATGATCCCTGACACGGATCCAGTGTGAGACCCAAACGACGGGCGAGGAATCTGGACCAGGAGGGCGACGACAAGCCGACCCCAGAGTACGTAACCCTGCCAGTGTGTATAGCGAAGGGCCGAGCCCCTGCGCTGCCGCTGCATGCGTGTGGGACGGATGCATGCATGCAATGCAAAATGTGCAACGCATGTGGCGCAAAAGGAGGCCAAGCAAGCGCCTCTGCAACACCGCACGCCGTCGAGCCGGCCGAGCGGTGGCATACGCACCGGAGTTGGCCTGGTGGCGCATGCACCTGACGTACGCGTTCAGGTGGAACTGTACATGCACGCAGCGTGGCGGTCCTACACGCGCGCGCGCGCGCCTGTGATTGGTGGCTCAGAGAGGGGGCGCATGCAGGTAGCTTGGCACGTGCCGCGTAAGTACGCGAGTGATGTTGAGTGCGCGCGATGACCACCCCCGGCCCTGCCTTGCCTTAGCCTGAAGTGATTTTCCTTTTAGGCTCACAGGAATAGAAAACCATAGTATCAGAATATCATAATATATATATATATATATATATATATATATATATATATATATATATATATATATATTATATCTGAATCATGTGAGAAATGAAATTATAGAATTTACTCATAACATATGTTTGGGTGACTCATAGAAAAAACATAGGAATTTTGAGATTAAGTATTACTCAATTGAGTAAGGTGGTGTTTGAGATGATTTATTTTTCTGGCTTATAAGTCATATGCAAAACAAAAAACGTTATTAGCGTATGATTAATTAAATATTAACTATTAAAAACTTGAAAAATTAATTTATTTGATTTTTTAAAATACTTTCATATAGAAAATTTTTGTAAAAAACACGCCGTTTAACAGTTCGGAAAGCGTGCTTACGGAAAACGAGAAAAAAAAGCTAACTGAAGAAGCCGGAACGAACAGCGCATTGCTTTGGAATATCAAAGAAAAACATAGGGTTGGAACTCATGTTTTAAATCCTTTAAAATTATGGCATAGGAATGTATTCTAAAGGAATTTCACAAGTACAGATTCTACAAACCAAACAACCTCACTAGAAAAGAAAACCTAAGGATTCAAATAATTCATTCTTTTTTCCTTTGGAAATCCTCCAATCCAAACAGCCCTTAGCTTCCCCTGTTGCTGACTCTGTGGGGAGCACGCGGTGGTGTCATGCTTGTGCTCATGCATGCCTCATGTCTCAGGTGTCAGGACGGGGCCGCTGCTGGCATTTCGGCAACACCATCTCTGTATGTGAGTGCCTGTGCCTGGTAAAGCTGGGTCGTAGTAGTAGCTAGTGTGGTACCCCAAGCTATACGTAGCTGGCAGTGCAGGTAACTGTAGAGGCAGCTGGCCCTCAGCGGCAGAGTGGCCGTTTTTGACAAAAAGATTAGGCACGGAAGGCCACAACTCCACCGGCCGATCGATCGACGACACGCTCGTTGCGAATCTCAGGTGGTCCGCTGTCCCGTCAACCTATCCCCCACCAAACGCCAAGCCATGCCGGCCAATTTTTTTTAGTAAAACTGTGGCCTGCAGCTGCAAAATTAACCAGGCCGGCAAGGCTGCACCGCACGACGTACGCGTCCAGGGCATGGGCGATCGAAGGAGCGCGCGCCATCGATAATACGCCCATGCTGCTGCGGTTAGCCAGCACGCGCGCGCCGCCTACGCGCGGGTGGCCAGGTGGAATACGGCATGGACTGCGGCCCGGCCGTGTGTGGCACGGCCAGGTGCGCCGAAGACGGTGGCGAAACCGTGCAGCTCTTGCGGCGCCGGCGCAGCAGATGAGAGCAGCTGAAAACGACCGGATTTGAGGCGATTGATCGAGTCTTCTTCCCGTAGCCCAGCCGTTGTCGCAAACTTTGAATTCATGGGCGCGATTGCACCGCGATCAAAGCGGTATCGAAGAGGCAAATGCTGCTCAAAATGTCTAGAAACCGTAGCTAGCTAGGGTGGCTTGTCTTGGGAATAGTGGGTGATTAGCTCCATAATTTTCTAAAGAACTTTGTGCGTGCGTTATTGTTTGAAAAAGCGGCTGCCCGTCCGGACTGTTAGACCCGCCCATTTCTCTGGGAAGAGAAGCCAGGAAATTATTGACTTCAGGAGATTGGCACTGTTATCGCCGCGTGCACTAGAGATAGTGCAGCATGACTCGTTATACATTGCAGTTTTGCAACTGGAATCTGGACGCCAGCAGTCATGGTCATGACCTGATCAACGCCACGTTACGTCGTGTCACTGGCGTTGCCTTTTCCCTGCATAGCACTGTAGCACACTACGCTGCATATTACTGGCCGCCCTGGGGTCACAGAGCAGAGCACCACCAAGGCTGGCACTTTCAGGTTGCCATATCCATGTAGTATTGGACATGGCTCAGCGTGTCCTGGGGCCCAAACACGACGCAACCAGCACCAAACCTACCACCGCTGCGACGCCGCATAGTACTAGTTTGGACCAGGCCACCCACAGGTTTGCACTTCTGTAGCACCATTATAAGAGCAAAATGACCAACAGAGGCGCCAGATTCAGTAGGTAGTCTATGACTGCCATATGGCTTCTCGGTGGCCACGAGTTCAGCGATCATAGCACCAAAATTGCGTTCAAAGGAGGCCATATGGAGTCAAAACATGGGAGCTAATGTCGTTCGAGCTCGCTCGGTAAGGAGCAAGGACTTCAAATTGGATGTGAACCAAGAGCTGATGCTCATTCACACTTCCATTTGGCTCCAGGCCAGGGAAGGTGATAAAATACATCGCTTTGAATACAGTCGGTCAGAAGAGAACTCAACAACCAAAGGCTCAAGACCGGTCGATATCCTATGTAGTATGTAGTTATAACATGGAAGACAAATCCAACGGGGGTACCACGTTTTAATGGTTGGTCAATCACACGGGAGTTCAGAAAAATAAGAGGTCAGTCACCACATTCTCCTCCTGCAAAGTTCCACAGAAGTAGAATAACTGAACATTAGTTCGTCATTATAATCATTAAATCTTCTTCGTCGCTCCTATATGTAATGACCACTTGACCAGGTCACCTTGTTGCTCATTCTGCCTTCCGAGCCTTTGGCTTCAATGGCTTGGCTGGCTTGATAACATAACCCAGCAAGACAACTACAATGGGAACAATTGTGCCAACATAATATACGCTCTGGTAGGATGCTAAGGTTTCCTTGAAGCTCAGTACCTGGAAGAAACAAGAGTATACAACATAGTAAATACCGAGTTTACACAAAACAATCGAGGAAAACATATTTTTCACATTCCAGAGTAGTACTGGAGCTACTGTGAAGAGACAAAAAACTCAACCCACGGTATTATCTTACTCCCTCTGTATAAAAATATAAGATGTATTAGGTTTCTACACAGTCTCCAACATTATACTTTGAACATTAGTTTCTTTTATAATATATCATCAACGACCATAAAATTAACATCATATAAAAATAATATCAAATACAAATCTAGTGATACTACATGCATGACATTAAACGCATATATTTTTAGTTTAATTATTAGTCAAAATTTTCAAATGTTGACTTTGCGGAAAACAAGGACGCCTTATATTTTCAAACAGAGGGAGTAATAAAATAAGCTGCCCTCTTACTAATGATAACCTCATAATTCAAATGCTAAAAACTAAAGGCACTAAAGTGGCTTGATTGTTTAGACTAAGTTTAAGAACCATTCAGGCTTCAATGCTCTATCCTTAGATGATGATAAAATAAAACTTAAAATGTTACTTCAAAAACCACATTTGTATAGTCATGAAACGTAAGGATCAAGACAATGATATCTAACTTTTTTTTTTCTTTTATGTGTGTGTACGTAAATGCTGCATTCATTCAGGATTCATTCAACAAGCACTCTGACAAGTCTAATGTTTTCAGTATTGCTATAAAGTAAAACAAGATTCAGAGGCTTCAAGCTTACCTGGAACCCAATGCATGAGTAGTTGAGGACCACCAGGGTGTATGCAAAATTTACAAAAGCCAGGATAACGTGGAAGACTGGATTGCTGACTGCTTGTTGCCATCTGTATATGACTGCATTGAGGAAAAGGTCAGATCAACTATAATTTCATATATCTTTTTTTCCAATGGAGTACACCTCAGGAAATTAGAGCAGCTGAAATAACCCCAAACAGCAAAAGAGAGGGAGAGCTACCTTTTGAACCATTTATCATCAATGCCGATTGAATAAAGAATATGATATATCCTGGATACAGTCCCTGTAAAATGGAAACAATCAGATCACTGGACATATCCATGTGAGATGAAGTTAGAAAAATATAAAACACCACCTAATCCTTGGTGTGAGAAAAGTGTTAGAAAGTAGGTTGTTAATACAGTATCAAAATATGTCACAAGTGAAAAGGACATTTTACAATTTATTTACATGTGCTGCCTCTACTTTGGAAAGATGGGTACTAGAGCACTAGGACAATAGAAGTTCTAAATATACAGCATTCTAGTCTCATATGGCAACTATTGATGGAGCTATGTTCAGGATGCTATTTTATAGATAATAAAAGGTACAAAAATTAAAGTCAAAATATAGTCATTAAGAAAAATACAACTTACATGCCAGATCGCACTGACTGTCTGTGTACCCAGCAACTGAAGGAAACCAGGTTTCTTTCCTTTCTGAACTAGCCTCTCATAAACATCTGGAACAATGGTGGAATTGCATAAGTTGAATTAGTGTTATGCAACTAATAATACTCAAATTGAATATCATCAATTCAGGCTTTCAAAATTCATATTCATTAGTAAGCTTGAAAGGATGATATCCAATTTGAAAGAAGACAAACTGTTAGAGCATACCCATATTTCGCACAAAATGAAATTCAAGTGGGAGGCCTTTTCTTACTCAACAATTTCAAGGGTCAGACATATATTGGAAGTTTTAGACTTTTCTCAGTTACACTGTAAATTAACTTATAACTAAAAAAAATCTAGATGAATATATATTAATAGAGTATTGTTTCTGTGCTCTTCTGCAAACTGAATTGCACATAATCTGCAAGTGAAATGGATCGTAATAATCATTGCAGATCAGACCTTCGATTAGCTTTAAAATTGTGCTATCCATTTACAGGGAAAGCATTTGTGTGTGTGTTTTGATGATATGATGGACTTCATCGAGATGCAGAACTTACAGTATCGCAGCCATGTGCTCACTTGAATGTTCCACATAAGCGGCAACTGAACTGCACTTCTAGCTAATTCGACACCTAAAATATCAACATTTTTTGCGCGATCCCATTTGGCTTTCGGGGGAGATGAATCAGACCAGCCGGTAAAGCCCAGACCAGAAATAATAATTGCAGCTTCTGAAATTGACCATATGAAGTAGTATTTCCAACGAGCAGTAAAGCCCGACATGTACTGATAGAAGAGCCGGTGCCAGAAACCCCATTCATAATATAAGGGCTCGCTAAACCGTGAAAGTGGAAATTGAGGTGATAGATACAAATATAACCCCATGCATGCACCAGCTTGAACTATAGCACGCAAAGTAGGTAATAGAGGTGAAGGAGTTGGGCTGGCCCATATCTGTTAAAGACAAGAAAAAATCAGGAAGAAACAAAACATAGCATCATTCACACAAAGCAGACAAAAGCCACTTACGCCTTTCCGTTCAGTATATTCTAGATAATCTTTCATCTCATATACTGGCCCAGCAAAGTGGCTGCCACAGCAGAGGCAGTAACCAAAATATTCAATCAAAGAAGGAAGTTTAGGCAAACGATACTTTTTCTGGGCATCACGCAAACCCTCTTCCTTCAACATACCGTCACTGTAGTTTATTGCGCATGAAATGATTTTCAACGTTAAAACCATTAAAGCACCTGCATTGCAAAAGGCAAATCAATTCCAGAAAGACACTTGAAACAGAGCTTAGGGGTGGGACGAATAAAACCTACTATAGAAAAACCTACAATTTAATGTTTAACCTAAATGGAGAAATGTATACCAGCCTCTGTTCAGTAATGCTATTCCAGATATTGTTGCCTATATTACAGCTACAACCCTCAAAGGAAGGTGTAGTTATTACTACTAAACAGGAAGGGTATCCTGATTGAACAGTGTTTAACTACAAGAAAGAAGGGCAGCAAAAACAGATGGATAAAATCTCATGAGGTAATATTAGGGGTATGAAAACAATACATGTCTTATTTTCTGCACTTATTTCAAATATGTAAATCAGAATGATCCAGATAATTCCCCGCAAAAAAAGAATGAAATGATCTAGAAATTTGACCGACGAATACTAGTTAAACTATATCAAATATGTACAAGAAACAACAGAGCAGTATACTGTACCTGTTGCATCAATGCCACCCTCCTTCCATGCATCTCCGCTCATGTAGTACATGTGACTGTATAAGAGGATGAAAACCTGTTAGGATATCTGTGTGTGCTGATTATTATGTATTATGATCAATGTATCCAAGACAGATCATAATTAAATTTGAATGCATTAACAGCGCAACTATAATGCCTAACAATCAAATGTTTCCCTAGTCTTAATGCTGTAGACTCGGTCCAAAATCTGCTGCTTAGAATGAATCCATAGCACTTAAAAAGACAAGGAGATGGCAAAGGATTGCGCACCGAATTTTATTAAGTTGAGGGGAAAAGGTTTGTTAGAAACACACTTGGCTCGCCCTGGTCAGGTATGCTACCTGCCACCTTCCAGTCCACAACACACTTTAATAATAAATTGGATTAAGTGCAGACCAGTCTGTACAAGAAGCCCCGTCCAGATCCAAAAGAGATTTTGTTCCCTAACAGTTGCTATTCAAAATTTGTATATGAAACACAAAGAAATAACTTTTACAGAACATAAAGGAAACAATAGAAAGCAGCATATTAGAAAAATAAAGAGCTAGCCGACAATATATTCTAGTTTATACTTTGACGTGAGTAAACAACATGCCAGGACAATATTTCTTGATATTGCATGGGTTAGCTAACTTCTAAGTTGGCGTAAAATGGAAACACAACGACATTTAGGACTATGATGATCGCCTGTTGGTGGCTGATCTTCTTGATATTGCATGGATATGGCATCTAAAATTCAATATTTCAGCTAGCTTTCGTTTTGCCCATTTCTGACGGTAGTTGCTTTCCACCATAGTGCTCCATGTTATACCAAAATGGTGGTGAAGGTAAGAAACTCTCCACATCTATATTATCTCAAGGGTGCGGAGTGCAGACAGAGGACACAGTATCGGGATCATGCCAACAGAGAGATTATGGTTTATAGAAATCAGTTACTATATATTAAGAATTCAAAATATTCACACTTTTTACAGCAGCCAGTCATAGGTGTTCACCTATTGCATTGGGTGCTCGTGGAATATTTCTTTTTTTTCTCTCTCTTCTCTTGATGACAGAGACTGTTGATCAGAATATTGAATGAAGGAAAATATCATTTTCCATTTAAGGTCTCAATCAGGTTCTTGGTAATGTCTATGAGACGCTTAGTTTGACGCATGCGATGTCATAAGAATGGAAAGCAAGCATCATGCAAACTATGGTTAGGTACTAGTTGCAACATGGCAACACAGGACATATTGTTTTATCTTTTGCAAGATAACAGGATTTGAGAATAATGCAAAAAACTTACTACAGAATCAGCCCATTAATATTGGAGCACATGAATCATTCATAAAAGCAAGGTAACTAACTAAACTTAGGAATCCCAAATTGGCAGGCACCCGCTACAAGATAGAGAAAGGGAGCAGACGGCATGAACATAAATGGGAGTGAAATTAGAATAGCACTCATTGCTTCTGATTCACACTGCTTATCTAGGGAATAGCCTGACCTCATTTTGAAATTCCAAATCGTCAGACTAGAGAAAGGGAGCAGAAGGCACAAACATAAATGGAAGTGAAATTAGAATAGCATTGATTGCTTCTGACTCACACTGCTTATGCTTATGTTGGGAACAGCCAAATCTCATTTTGAAATTCCAAATTGGCAGACTACTGGGTTCTTGCAGCAGTTTAGGATGAATTTCTTTAGAGATATAGGAATTGAACACTGATATTGATGAGAATGTAATTGGAATCCACCTATATCTGCATATTTCGTTGGAGCAGGTTTAGATTACTCAGATTGCCAGTTAATAGGCCATTCAGCAAATAAAACATCAACAGTTCCAAGTTTGGTTGTTTACTCGCGGAATAAACTAAACCCCTTCAGTTTTTAATTGATATATTCAGTTACAATCAACTGGACAAAATAATTTAAGGTGAATCAAACAGCACCATTATCATCTTAAAGCTTGGGGATATCTGGATGGGAACCTCTGAATTGGATTCAGTTCAAAATATAAATCTAGCTATGGCAGGTATATTCCAAAGAAATCCTCTTGTCAGCTCTCATGATCAACTATTTTGCACATCACTTTTCTGTTTTGCAGTGATTTATCTTGTTGCGTCAACCCTGCAGAATTTTATCTCTCATGACACCAAGTAAAACAAAATCTTTCAAGATTCCTTGCATATTCATGATAACCGTAGCTTGGACACCATACAACACTAGATGCAACACTAGTAAAAAATGTTATCTTGCAAGTTTGTTGATTTCAACTCTTGTCAAATTTTAGTGTGATGCAGAAATTCTTGGGAGACTAACGGTGTACTCCCTCCGTCCCAAAATGTAAGCATTTCTAAATGTTTTCACAGAAGTTAAGTAGGTAGGTGGATTTGAATGGTGAAAAGGTTGTGATTGGTTGAGGAGAGAAAGTAGGTGAAGAAATTAAATGGAAGATGGTTGTGCTTGGTTGAGATGAGGGGATAGGTGGAGAAATAGCTACATTTTGGGACAATTTTAAACTCTAGAAATAGCTATATTTTGGGACGGAGGGAGTACTATTTAAGAATCGATAGCAGGTCCATCTTATTTTATCTTACCAAACTCCACCTCATACATATAAATATAAACTGCAGTGGACCACTAAGAAGGGGTAAGACAACAGAGAAACCCCAGACCAGTATAGATGAAAAGGTTTCCCTTTTCTTCTGTTCATAAGTACATAGGTGCACATGTTCAGTGAGTAACAGATGGATACATAAGCATGTAGATGAATCAGTGAGGTCCAGGCTGTATTTACATTAGCACTTAATGGACATAATACCTATTAGGAAAACCGAGGGTTTATCACTCTCCATAGTGCCATTTGAGTAATTTCCACCTATGTCTAACTGACATGTCGGTCCTCGCCCCACATGTCTGTCATAGACATATGAGTGGAAAATCCAATTGCCGCTATTGGGAGTGGCAAATCCTCATGCAATCCAATACAAGGAACTAATACTCCATGAGCATAAAAATGAGAATCGCTGCAAAATAAATTGTATATGTAAATGTAAGGGCCTCAACAAGAGTTTTGGACACATTCCTGAACTGTTTTGAAGCCAGGTACAGCAAAAATTAGAAAAAGATGGCATAAAAACAAGAGGTCTACAAAATCCGTTAGGGCATATGGAGCTCCAGAATGTTCCGATATAGTGATCTCAGCCTAAAGCATCTCCCTTGCATTACTTTTACACCCAATAACCAAATTTTTAGATTTGACTATTTGTTTTTAACATTAGCATGCATTACTATGTTATTATTTCAATAAGACATTATGAAGGGTTGCACCAAACTACCAATAAAAATATAAGTAGACTATGCAATCCAAGCAGCAGTAATAAGCCTTTATTGCAAGTCCGTCACTCATATATTTTGCAGGTTACAGGACTAGAAAAGCAAATGATTAACCTATTCATTGCAAACTTCACAGGATTACCAATTCAAAGTTTGCAGGCATACAAGCGAATCGATGTGGAGTTAATACAAGACCCTGTTCCCCAATTGAAAATCTAGGACCACATGACTACACCCTCCAGTAATAAAAAGTCAAAATCGATTAAGTCGTCTCGAATATGAAATATGGCACCGCCACATGAACACATCCCAAGCTACGTTCAAAAATTCCTCTGGTTTGTCATTCAAATAAACTGCCCTAGCCTTCACTTTCTACTCGCTCTACTCGTCTGTCAATCCCAAATTAGACATGCAACATGGCTTCTCCGATCCTAATCACCCAAAACAATATGCAACCCCTGCAGAGAAGGATGGAAGGGGGAAGAGTCTCACCATGCGATGAGGAAGCCGAAGGCGCCGAGGAAGGTGACAAGCCCCGCGAGCCGGCGGCAGAGGAGCATGGAAAGGTATCCGAACGCCATTGGCACGACGAAGAGGAGGTTGGATGTGGCCCCGAACGAGAGGTAGGAGAGCGCGGCGCCGGTGAGGCCCGCGTAGAGGTGCCGCCCCGCGGCGCCCGGCACCGCCCGCCACAGGAGACCTGTCGGGATGGTGGCCGCGAAGCAGAGCAGGAACCGGAGCACGGGCACCGACACGCCGATCGACGCCGCCATCCCCTCCATCTCCAGCCCCATCGCCGCAGCCGCCGCCGCAGGGGAGGGACACGCAGATGCGGGCGATAGACTAGAACAGGGTTTGGTTTGGGTTCGCTCGCTGATGAGCGGCGATTTGTGGAGTCCCAATTCGTTTGTGATGCGAGCTCGCGAGTCGCGTGCAAATCTTGGTATGGCAGTTTTGTACTGAAGGGCCCGTCGATTTCCTGAATTAGTAAAGCACGAAATTGTTACAACCTCCAAACATGAGAAGTTTTTCTGGATTATTAGGGCCTGTTCGACACTCCTTCTCGATGGCTTATTTTTCTCGCATCCTATGCGCACGTTTCTTAAAACGATTAACGGTGTGTTTTTTATAAAAATTTTATATATGAAAGTAGCTCTAAAAAAGTAAATAGATCTGTTTTTTAAGTTTTTAATAGTAAATACTTAATTAATCATATGCTAATAACGTTTCTCGTTTTACGTGTGACTTATTTAAGCCACAAAATAAGTACTTAAGGACATTACCTTAGTGCTACTCGTAAGTTGTAACAGAATCTAGAGGATGGAATTTATAGGATTTAGATTTTTCTTTTTAGATTTTAGGAACATATGTTTTGTTGGGTGAAATAGTTTTTTAAGTGAGGATGGTTTTTTACGTAAAAAAATAGTAGAGATACTTAAAAAGTTAAGTACTACTTTTGTATATGCTTTGTACACGAATTTTTATTGCCAATATGTCGTTGAGAATACCTCCAATATATTCTCCAATATTCCATCTATATCCAACACTTGGGTGTGGCACTTATTTGGCTCAATTGCATACTAAACAATATAGTCTTTTTTTTTAATGTCTTATATGAGCCTTTGTTGGAGATCACGCGGCAAGCAAGTCGTAGACTCGCATTTGTCCGGGTACATTCTTACTTATCCTTCAATAATTTGTTTTTTTACTCAAAGCGAGGAATCTAATATAGTTTAAGCATATTCTTCTATATCCTCCCAAATCACATGCTTTAGGTGTTTTGGGTTTGGATGTATCATCATTCATTCAGGTCCTTAAAGAAAATTCCCCTAGCAGTTCGTAGTAATCGGTCAACGAGTAGTAAAGCAATTTCTTAAATAGCAACAGGGGACTATGATTAGCTGACGAGCACGGAATACCAACGTGTACATTATTTTATATAACTCATTATTATGTCACATACAAATAAATATTATGTCGCTTAAATTAATGAGGGAAAAGGAAAGACCTACGGTCACATATAAGAACTACTCGTTTATATGACATCAAATTAATGAGAGAAAAGGGAGTCGAAGGCTATTCTCAGTGGTGTGTTTCACTTTACTATTTTCAATACCACTGTATAAAATGAAACTATGAATAAAACAACCTTTCTCAATAGAGAGTTTCATTTCACCGTTTCCAAAGATACCCATAGCGTTTAATTACTGCATGAAACTCTCATGAAACATCCATTGAGAATACTCCTTGAGTTTCATCCCAACGATGATGAAACAAAAGTTACCTCAGTGGGGGTTTCACACAGTTTCCAAGATCTTGGAAATGAGTTGGACTAGTTTCATCCTCATGAAACTTTGTTAATCTCTTTCATCATAAATACCCTGCCATGTCACTAGAATTGCTGATGTGGCACGTTATTTATTGCCATGAAACTCCTCATGAAATCCCCATTGAGAATAGCCTAAGTCTTAAGTCTTGGTGAGAGAGAAATAACATTAAATTAGTTTATTGAATTAGTAATGTGTGCACTGAGAGAGTTAAAGCTAATATACTACTAATTTCTACGTAAAAAATGCAAACACTACTAAAGGTGTTGGCTTACGGTAGTGTTTGAGAAAGTTTTTAGCTTGAGCTTATTAACTTATTTTTTATAAGCACGTTTCTCAAAGCGTTAGATGAGATTTTTTTAATAAATTTCTTTACAGAAATTTCTTTTTAAAAGTAAATAAATTTATTCTCGCTGTAAAGGATCGAATAAAATATCCATCTCTGTTGAAACAAAAAAAGAATCACTGCGTATACAGAAGCTCACGCATGAATTTTTGCCATTGTGCAGGGACTTGGACGCCATTTGCCGAACCTGGTGACCACGGATGGCGAGCGGCGGCGACACGGGGAGGCAAACAGAGAGAGCAGCCAACGCAGCAATTAGACCGTCCGCGCCAGCGATCAGATCCGGCGGCACGCAGCCAGGCAAGCCTGCGGCCCTCCCCGATTTATTGCCCAGCGCACGTCCAGATCGCGGGTGAAAGGTGAATCCGTCCGCGCGACGCTGCAAACTGGAGCCCGCGTCCAACAGCGGCTAGATCTGGGGCAGTGCACACGCTATAACTACTGCAGCCCCTGGCAGAGGCTGCAGGAATAGGTGCAAACCGTGGAATCAAAAGCAGGTGTACATCGATGTCGGCCCTTCATTGATGGACGAGACGACGATGCTACAGGCCGGCAGGACCGTTTCTTTTTGGGTAATAACGTCCACTCACCGGCCGGCGGTGCGGCAAATTAAAACGCTCAGCTGCTGCTCCGGTGTACTACTAGTACGGGGTGGAAACGGAGCACGGAGAAAAACAAATATAGTAGATAGCAATCCGGTACTACTACATTAGACATCACCATTACGAATCTTAATAGATTTGATCAGATTTATAGTATTATATAATATATAATTATAGTATTACATTGCTATATTTTAAAACGGAAGGAGTAGTCTAAAATATGGATACTGATATGGATAATTTACTCCATATATAAATAAGGATATTCAGATATTGTTGTGATATTTATATCCATAGAGCACATATTATATGGCAAAATTGGCTAGCGGACATCCTTCAATCATGGTTTTTGCTACAGGCCACTAAGAAAGAAGGACTTTGCCAAAACACACTCTTCAAGCATGTCAATTTGCTGCTGGACACTATAACTGTTATAATAATATTTCTCACTCAAACAGGTAAGAAAACATAGTTTTTGGACAGCAATACCCTTACCCCTTCAAAGCAACATTTCAACAGCATAACAAGAGAACATGTTTGAGTAGCAGGTCCAACAAAAACAAAATAACATGTTTGAGCCACAAGCGGGTATCCCCTTCTTCTTTGTGTTCACCTCCGAGTGGGAGAAGCTACCGTGAGAGGCTGTCGCCGCTGCCTAGATATCCCCTTCTTCTTTGTGTTCACCTCCGAGTGGGAGAAGTTGTCCGTCTCTCAGGCGACCGAATCAACAAGGAAAGGGAAGAGAAGGATTCGCCTCCACCGCCGCCGTCGCCGCTGCCGCGATGCCCAAGCGGGTGGCCGACGAGATCGCGGCGCTCCCGGAGCCACGTGGGCCCTTGCGCCGCCCCTGTGCTGATCTCTCCCGTCGCGTCTGCCTCCTCGCCCCGCTGCTTGACCACCTCCCCGCCGCCGCTACCGCGATTCCCAAGCGGGTGGCCGACGAGATCGCGGCGCTCCCGGAGCCGCGTGGGCCCTTGCGCCGCCCCTGTGCTGATCTCTCCCGTCGCGTCCGCCTCCTCGCCCCGCTGCTTGACCACCTCCCCGCCGCCTCCTCGGCTCTCCTCGCCGACACCCTTGGGGCAGCGCAAGACCGCCTCCGCAAGACCCGCGACAGCAGTAAGCGCGAGAAAGAGTTGGAAGGGGATGAGGAACGGGTGCCGCTGTGCCTGCGCAAGTCAAGAGGCACCATGGGCAAAATTGTCATTTCAAGTGCCTTTACAATTTAATTGAATAAAATATATGGTGCAATGTCCAGCAGCAAATTGACATGCTTGAAGAGTGTGTTTTGGCAAAGTTTTTGGCAAAGTCCTTCTTTCTTAGTGGCCTGTGGCAAAAACTATGATTAAAAGATGTCCACTAGCCAATTTTACCATATTATATCTCTCTAACTCTTTTTGTCTCAATCCTCTACCTAGCTTTCTCAGCGCTTTAACGGTATTTTAGCCTAAAAAACTAGTGCATGCACTAATATTTTTAAACATGTAAATGGTTATCTAAATTAGACATATATTTATTTACTTTGTCAACCTAACATATATTTACACTGGTTATGTTACATGTTTGAACTTAATCAACATCATTTAGTCTATGATCTAAATATTTATGAAAACTTAGCTAATTTATTTCTATGAGCAATTTGAATGGTTTTTTATGTTCTGACAAATATTTATTTATATATTTATGTCCATTCTTATTCAATCTTTGTTTATATTTAAAATAATTCATATATTTATTCGTATTCGAGTTATTCGCATTTGTTCCTATATGCAACTTAAAAATAAAAAAAATACCACACAACCATTATCTATCTATACTCACTCCGTTTTATCCCTACGTACTATTTAGTACAGTTACTTATATTTAATTGGCAGCCTACTCCTAATTACCCCCAAGAAACAGTGCGGTGATGCAGTCCAGTGTTCAGCAGCTTTGAAGTACTCCTGGACTCCTGGTACATAATTACAGTGGTAGTGGTCTTTTTACCTCCTGGCCTGCTGGGACCTCAATCGAGTGGTGTACGGGCGAATGGTTATTGCTTACTCCTACTTAATATTACTACCGGCATATTTTTTCCTTGCTCCGCTTTTCCTTTCCTAGCGTGGTGTACATATTTTGAAGTTTTGCCGGTGATGCGGTTGGAACGTAATTTTCTCCGCCGGGCTCCGGTTCTGTTGGTTCATATGAGTACGGATGCATGGGTTGGCATGCTATGATTATCAAATGTGGCTTTCAAACACTAATATATGATGTAATAAGCCAAATAGCGGCAAATAGTGGCGATGACAGCACGCACCTCGTTTGTTTGCCAGTAGAATGCCAAGGCCGTCTAAGATTGTTGGATCTACGTATAAGCCCCCAAATGACATAAGAATATATGACACACGGCCACAATAGAAAGAGATCTTTTCCCCGCCAAGTTGCACTTGTTTGAAAGAGATAAATGGGAGTGAATATGGAACCTGCTCTGCTATTTTCAGTTTCATTTTAAATTGGTTTATTATCATCTCCTCCGTTATTTTGGCACTATCCTTAAAAGTGCTAAGCCAAAGTGAAGCCAAATTTCATTCATAATCGAATGATTGTAGTTTTGAAAGAACAATACTAACTGGAAGAAGTTTGATCTGAGCCAGCTAGATGAGCTTTTTCTCCTCCCCTAATCTCCATTATTTCCTTGCTCTCTCCGTTGTATATTTGTGGGTATTCGTTTTCTTTGGAGTAAAGTCCACAAAACCTCACATATTATGATTCAAGCTATACAAAACTACAGTAATTTTGATCTATGACATATAACCCCAAGTATTTTGGTCTTAAGGATTCACAAAACCTCACCATTAATTAACTTATGTTGTAGCATAATAAAAGATAATTTAACTTGGATGGCTATAACATTTATACGATGGATTAATTGAACTCATAAATCTCAGTAATAAGTTTAGAATTTATGTGTATACTAGATCAAGAAAAAAATTAGTTAATGGTGTGGTTTTATGAAACTATAGGACCATGATACCTGTGCTTATATGCAACACGTTAAAACTTATGTAGTTTTGTGTAACTAAAAAAATATATGACGTTTTGTGAAATTTACTCTTTTCTTTGGTTTAATCATTTCTGTTTTATTGGGTTTCTGGAAATTCGGTTTCTCCCAAAAAAAAACAGAGCAACATGCGAAAATCAGAAACCAAGAAAAAAGATCAGTGTGGTTTTTCTGGGGTTCGATTTTACTGAAGAGAGTGCACGGCCCTCAATCCCCCGCACGCAGCTGTTATCGTGCCAGCTGAGATCCTCAGTGAGCACTACTGTAGGTGTAGTATCAAAGAGGACCTGTGTTTCTATCGCGTGCCCGTGCAATGCTGCTCCGGGCCTTGATCACACAAAGCGTTGGGCCGCATGTGTCACGTGGGGTCTCTACAATCTACACGAAGTTGGTTCACCTTATGCACGAAATGAATGGAGAGAGATGGCAGGTGTGATCAGTTTTCTCGGGTTGTTCGGTTCATACCAATGAGAAAACTTAACATACAACCGAAGATCGAAGTAGGAGAAAACAAAAATCGATCAACAAATCGAAAACTGAAAAAGAAAAACACTACTTCGGTTCGGTATTCAGTTTACGTTTAGTTTTTTCCACCCTGCCCTTGTATGTCATTGCATATATTACTACTCTCATGGGTTAACATTGTTGGGATACGCTCTCATGGGTAATGGGCAGTAGGAAGCCATCCTTTGATTAATCCGTGGCTGCTCAACCTTTATCCTATGATTTTATTGGTTCCACTAATTACATTTCACGTGCTTCTATCATGGATTTCGTATAACTACACGTACGTGGTGTTTAGAACATTATCTTGGACCATACCCTCTCTAATGATCATTTGATCGTTAAGATTAGGGATCGGGCATCCGATCATTGTCCAAAAATTATGCGGTCAAAATATTTCAGTTAACAGTGAAACATCAAGTTATACACGGTGAGAAAATAACCATTAAAACATTCGAAACAAAATGTGAAACATACTAAAATACCAGTTGAAATATTTTGATCTCAAGTATAAAAACATGGAATTTTAATAGTTGAAATATATATATTTCTTTCATCAAAATATATCATGTGAGCTCTTGTTAATTGCAACGAATATAAGGGTATAATCGGATCACCGATGAGATAAATAATTTAGAAGAAAAAACATTATTTAATGCTTGCTAATGGAGCCTTATCCTTGTTGGTATATGCATGTACCATTCAGCTCAATGATCACTATTTGCATGCAGCAGACATAAAGAGAGAGCATGTAGCAAAATGTATGCAGAGAGGACATTTTTTCTCAGACCGGGCGATCGAGGGGGAGCATTCATCCCTTTGGATAAAAGGATCGAGTCATCTCAGTGAGGGTGCAGACACACGGAGAGGAGCCGACGGAGCCAACAAAATAAACCATCAGGATCATCCCACACTAATAATAAATTCTTATAATTTATCTTTTATATAATTGGGCTTTTATATATAAAATTTGCAGAAGTCAATAGGGTTACAAGACCCGGGAATACGCTGTAGCTCCGACTGAGGAGGAAAGAGGAAGGCTCTAATGGTCCGGTACACTGTCCGAGTTGCTGGCCCAGGAGGTGCAGGGCTCTAATTCAACCGAGACTACGGGAGAACAAAGCCCAGATTCTCCTGCGCTTCTGGGCTTGAACCCCTGTTTATGGCACATAAATAAATTCCGGCCCTTCACGGCTTCACTCGCCGACCGCTGCAATGCGCGATCCTGAACCAATTTTCTCATGTTAGGCGGCCGGCGACCAACCGTCGCCGCAGCATGCGCCGCGCCTCCGCTGCTGGGACCCCGCTCCGGTCCTCCGGCTGGGTAGAGTAGATGTCGGCCCGAAGGTACTCTTCCCACGCACTTGCATTGACTTGTTAACGATCATGCTATCCATGTTTACACGATCCTGCTATCCATGTTTACAATATCAAATGTATCACAACAATATTTCAACGCCTAGGTCTTCCTTTTCGATGGAATATTTGTATGCCCAGTTGAATCTAGGCAGGATAGGATGCATTATCTGGTCCAGCTCAGATAGGAAGATGGGCGCCCAAAATAATCGTTGATCTTTGACTGTTGCAAAAGGATTGGATAGCAATGAAGAATTTAATTCAGATTTGCAATACTAAATTCAGGACCCAGTGCACCAATTCCCACGATATGCAGAAGACATGACCAAAATCTTCAGAACTAGGGCAGCAATTTGCGAAGCCGTGGTTCATTAACCGAAAGCATTACTAGCTTAAGCTCTATGCAAACTTACAAAGTATGCCAGCGACAGGTCTAGCATGCAGGAAGTTATCACTATCATTCATTTGCTCACCAGAAAGCTGTTGAATACACAAACAGTTGAAAAGATAAAAATCAGCTTTAAGCCATTAGAATAAGCAAAGAGGAATATCCAGATCGCCAAACATCATTGCACTGATGAAAATTACATATGAAGATGGCATCTACCCCTACTTTTAAACGACCAGTACTGTGTACTCAACCATTATCATGTCAATTTAACTTTTTCAAAAACTCGCCCTTACTTCCCTACCCTAACACTACAAAAGAATAAAAAAAGGCCTTACATCATGTAAAAACTCTCAGAATGAAAGAGGGGGGGGGGGGGGGGGGGGTTAAAAAAGGATATACACATGGACTTTCAGGAAAGAACGGAAAAGAAAAAAGACTAGCCATCCCCCTGAGTTGCCTCATGTAGCTGGAGTATTGCAACTATTCTGCAGTGGACTATGTACCCTTGCCTTTTCATGCCGATACCCTTTTGGATATATCAAAACTGAATCGACGCATAAGCCACCTTTTGTATGGGTGCAATCAATCTGCAACATTGAGAACTTGAGCTTCATAAGCTCATCAGAGTTCGATACGACAAAGTCACCAACATGGTAAAGGATCCAGCTTCCTTGTTCTTCTAAATAATATTCTGATGTAGCATGTTGTTCATCTGAAGTTAAGAGCTGAAACCGTGTGGGTTTGGCTTCCCACCCATGGACATGTTCAGTTCCACAAATACGACGGCCCATGCGCCTGTATGGTCGACCCAGATGAAGCCGAAAAAAAATGCTGTATGAACCAGCAGGGAAGCAAAAATTAAGCTCTCCATCTACCTCAAGCCACCAAATTTGCTGAAGATAGGCAACATGGTGGAATCTGCATAAACAAGTACCTCAATCATCTTCCATTTACCAAGATAAATGTCTCTATCAATAATAGAAGCTATCACGAAATGAAATGGTCTAACTTTATTCAATACTTGCAAATAGCAGTGAGAACTGAAAGCACTAGGGAACTAACCGAATTGCAGCAAATCTTTTAATCAGGTGTTCCACAAGTTAAATCTCAAATTGCTAAAGTCAGTGTGACTGGCAAAGTGAAAGAAAATTAGAGAACTCTTAGTGGAATACTTGGTAGTCCTCAGTAACATGGGCACGTTGGGAGAAATGTATAGAACGGTTAGATAATGTAGAAAAAACATGCAATTAAAATAAAAAAAGTAAAAGAAACTTTGAGGTAAACATAGATACTTTTTTTATCCAGAATTTATTTATTTCAATCATATACTGGACGAGCCATAACAGACTGTTTTAAGATTCATTCTATCCAAATGATACAACAGTCCGAAATGTTTCTGTGCTCTAAGGATGCACAAATCCGAAAGTACATATTATGGGTTCGTGCAAATTAATCCTTACACATGTGCTACTAAATCTTGAAATTTTCTGTTTGGCGAAGTGGAGCTCTAATACAATTAATCTCATATATCCTCAACTAAGAAGTTCAATGGGTTTAAGTAATCCTATAAATTTCATAGAATTCAGGTCAAAGAACATTATTCTTGTCTGCAACAAAACACTGCTGCCTGAATTAATCACTCCAGCATATTTCACTTTGACCGTTACTAGATATGCTAATACCCCCAAAACAAGCTAACAAAATTTTAAGGTTCTATGATTAGTACAATAGTGTATTAGTGGGGTGGTTGCAAATCAGCCAATTGATGTATTTTAACTCACCAAGGGAGAGAAGTAAAACCAAAAAATCATACAAGGGTACGCATACTCTTACTTCAACTTTTGGTTTAAAAGTGTCATGCACTGAATATAATGAATAAGGCTCTAAATTCAACTCAAATTTTCAGAGGTCAAATATTTTCTCCAACAACTACTGTTTATTATTCGCATACAAGAGAGCAGTTCTGCAAAATTAAAGGCACCAAGGGTAAATACCTTGATTCCTCTGTGACAAGTTGGCTCCAGTATCTCCTGTCATCTATACCTGTAATCACCATCGCCTTTGAGGAGATGGACAAGCAAATACCTCCCTTGTTTTTGTCAATCCAGAATTCCTATAAACCACAAGATGGATGCCTCTTTACTCATGACAGATCATTTCGAGCAAACAGAATGCCCAAAATATATATTAAAATCCACCAAACTTAAACAAGTAATGGTTAAATTATCTCTTCCACTCGCCAAATCCCAATAGCTCAGCAACTCCAATTCCAGTTGAAACAGTTTTTTTGGAGAGTAACCCTTATTGAACAAATTAATCATCATGCATATGACACAAGAGCAAACACAAAAACAAGAGCAAACACAAGAACAAACCAGCTCTGATAAACGAGTAAAGATTGGAGAACAATAGGCTCTAATACCTTATTGCCAAAATCGAAGGGGGTCGGTCGGCACAGACGCGCGTAAATATCCTTCTTGCTTGAAGTCAGCGAGCAGCGCTTGCCATACCCGTGTCCGCCATCAGCACCTTCATCATCGGCGGCAGCTGCGAAGGCCAGGAGATACCGGTAGTTGACGGGCAGCTTGACGGCCCAGACGCAGTCTGCGGAGGCAGCGCCGCGGAAGGCGCGGTTGAGGCGCGCGACTTGGCAGATCTCCGGCGGATCAAGGTGGAGCAGCACCGCCGCCACGCAGCTCTCCGGCATGTCTCCGAGGGATGTCATCCCCCATTCCCCGTCCGCACCGAGGATGCTCGACCCCGCCCCCATCTACAAGCCCGACCGCCGTCTTGGAGATGGGGCGAATTGGGATACGAGGGCCCAATCCCTGATCTTTCGGAGGCAAAGATCGGAGCTTTCGGCGGATTTCAGAGCAATTCAGCGCCGGGCCATCACCAATCTGAGTCTCTGACAGAAGGAATCCTTCTTGCGTGGGTAACTGAAGCTTTCCTTGTGATTTAGCTGTCCACGCCTTCCAGTTTAAGGGAAAAAAGGCCAAATTTTGCCGAACCGAGCACCAATAACTGGCCTTCTTACAAGCGACCGGTTCTCGAATTAAAAGAACGGCGAATTCGATCAAAAGATCCAGACCTTCTTCATACTGGCCCCAAAGCGAGCAAAACCGAACCAAAATGCTTCAAATTACCACCCGTTAGGCCTCCAGTCGAATCTAAACTTATTTTTGTTGTGAAATAGCCAATCGTATCCAATCCTGGGCTGGGGCCATGAATAGGATAGGAGGGAGGAAGTGCTGTGGCTCGCGAGGGAACAAGAGATTTTTCGGAGGCCTTGAAGGAGAAGACGACTCGTTCCTCTTCGTCTGCTATATATACGCCTCTACGGCCATTCATCACTCGGCAGGTCGACGACCCCCTACAATAAATTAACACGGTTATTTGGGTTTAGGCACCGGTATTATCAGTTTGAGTGGCTTTATCGATTTTCGTGAGTATATTTTTAAACTGTTAAATATTTTTTAAAATATTTTTACTATATAGAAGTCTTTTTAAAAATTAAATAAATTTTTTATATTATAATAGTTAATACTTAATTAATTATATGCTAATGATACATTATTTTTTTAATAAGTTTAAACCTAATCTCACAACCAACCGGTGCCTTAATCATCTGCCTTTAATACTAAAACATAAAAACAATAGTGGATAATAATGTAAGGACGATAGTAATACATTCAGCCCGGCAGCCCCTGAGTAGTTCCTCGTCTCGATTTTGCCATGTGATAGGTCTTTACTTTAAGCAAGAGACCTTTGTTGCACAAACACGAGCATGGATCGAGACCAGCACATGAATCTTCGAAAGGATCGAACGGCATTAAATTGGATTGATTTTACATGAAGTTTCAGTTGGTTAGCAATTCGCATAAAAATAAAGGACGACACCGAGCATGTAAAACGTTGGGAATGGTCCAACGAATTTAACTAGCGATCAGAGCAGGTCGAAACCGACCAATTGTTTGGTGAGAACGTGTTTGCTGCCATCAATTAGGGTTAAGCAAAGCCTACAAACCCTTGCTTCCACTCGTTTTCCGGGGAGGCAGGTTTACATTGCTGATTATATGGTTCATATGTTGGCATGTTACACGACAGTACAACAGCAACAGATTTGTCTTGTTCAGTATTTCAACGTCTGCCAATAGGAAGATGAAGAAACTTCGATGCATGCATATACATGGACTGCAGCACCATGCATCGATTATTCGAGCAGAAACAGGACAGCTGAAAGCGAATCTATATATAACTGTTGCTGATGTTGTGCTGGTAGAGCGGTAGACTAGCTAGCTTGCAGTAACGTCGAGTGGCAAGCAATATGCAGATTTTTCCGTGTGAAATGCTGGCCACACCTGCGTCGTCTTAAACCATGCACCAATGTCCAACACGAGGTGTTCCAAACCACAGAACGAAACGATGTACAGAAGGGGGAAAAATCAAGTTGTCTGTTGCGCCACTAGCAATGATTCCATCAAAATCAGATTAGTCCAGAGATTACCCAAAACAACTCTGCGGTAAGCCTGTCCTTAAGGCACACAGTTCTTAACAAGTTTGAGCTTCTTCAACGATTTTCATAAACACGTTTTTAAAACTGTTAAACAGTATTTTTTAAAAATATATATATATATAAATCTTTTTTAAAAATTTAAATAAATTTATTTTTAAATTTATAATACTTAATACTTAATTTGTCAAGTGCTAATAACTTATCTCGTTTTATGTGTTAGAATAGTGTTCGATTAGCTTAATGATTTAACTTATAAGCCGCACATAAAACGAGAAATATTATTAACGTGTGATTAATTAATTATTAATTATTAAAAACTTAAAAAATAGATCTATTTTATTTTTTAAGATATATTTTTATATAAAAAACTTTTTTAAAAATATATCGTTTAGCAGTTTGGGAAGCGTATTTATAGAAAAAGAGGAAAGAAGCAAAACCCAGAAGCTGCATTGACTGGTTGGCAAGTTTTGGTCAAATGACACTTAACTGGAGCAAAGGAATGCCAGGTTAAGCCATTCGGGAAGCCCCCCGTTCGGTTCTCTCCGTGGTCTGTACTTATTTCCTTATTTTTTATAAATATATTTATTAGATTACTAAACGATGTATTTTTTCTAAAAATATCTTAAAAAATTAAATAGATTCATCTTCTAAGTTTCTATTAGTTAATAATTAATTAATCCCAAAGTTAATAATATTTCTTATTTTACATACAGCTTGTAAACCACACGTAGAAGCACAACCAAATACATGAGCACTTCTTTATATACCAATATCTCACGCCATTTATAAAATCGAAATTAAATGTAAAAAAGATTTGAATGGCATACATATTTGCATCTGGTGTTCAGCTCCACGTGTTCCGCTGGAAACGGCGGTGTGCCACGAGATCGCTGGTGCTGTGGTGAAGCGATATCAGCGGGCCGGCCGTTGCGCACCGAGCAACAGCTAGTACTAGCTAGCAATGCGCTGCCTCCGGGATGCGACCAGAGTAGCCGTAAGCGGAGACGATCCGCGCGCCGGCCACCGCGTGCGCGACGCGACAGGCACACGATGGGGCCCTGCACTTCCCGAACCAGCCTGTACCGCACCGAAAACCGGGAAACGTGGTTGGTTACTTGGTGGGTCGCGCCCGCCGTGCGGGGAAGAGAGTGCCATTTTGGTTTGATAATAGAATGCGCTCTATTAAATATTTGGTAGTTTAGATTGGAGCCAAATCGTTGGTTATGTCTAAATTTAGTAGCGATCTCAATCTTCTTTTATACTCTAGTTATAGATTTGACGTCTTTGGTAGCAATCCAAATAAATAATAATTGTGCTAAAACTTATAATAAATTAACAACTGATATGCTAAAATTTATAATAAATTAATAGAATAAAAAACCAAACAAAAAACTAAAACGCCCGAACACTGTATGCTACTGCCCTTTCATGCTGTTAACTCGTATTGGTCCCCCTAGCAACTAAAACGTCCAACGGACTAGCGTACCACCACCAGTCATCCTCGTACGCTCGTACTAGCTAGCATTGTGACTGGTGTTATATGAGTCGGATGTGTTACGCATGAAAAAAAAGACGGAGGTGCCATTTGTATGAACTATGAACCACGGGCATTTCAGAATCATCACTGGTGTCCAGATCAAAATTTTCACGAATCTCTAGTTCTCCACTACTTCTCTTATATTTACATACCCATAAATCCTAGTAGTAACGGACAATTTAGAATAGAGTTTATAAACACCAGACAGCTATAAACACAGAAAAATACGTTTCCTGATGGCATCTTTGTGGTCGTGGAATTTATTTTAGGGGTGTTTAAGGGCCTCCAAGGCACCTATAAAGACGTCGTCTTGTAATGTTTGCCCCCTAAGGTTCTTCGGCTAAGGCAACCTTTGTTTTAGCGGCTAGTTGAAGCTTACGAGGCACAGGTAGAATGAGACAAGTTATTAACACATGATTAAATAAGTACTCTCTTCATTGCAATTTACTTTATCGTTCTAACAAATCTTACACTAAACTAGGAGATATGGCAAATTACATTATTATCTTTATTAATTATATTCTAATTAATTTTTCAAAGACAGCATTAAAATTTCTTGTGAATACTAGTACTAGTATGGCTATATTGATTAAGGGCACGAAAGAAAATATATATCTAAAAGTGCTTTAGAATATGAGAATGACAAGTATTTTGATAAACAATTTAAATATTAGAATGACAAGTAAATTGAAATTGAGGAAGAAATAACTATTGTAAACTTGAAAAATTGATTTGTTTGATTTTGTAAGGAACTTTTTAAATAGAAAGTTTTTTTTAAAAAATATCAGCTAGCAGTTTGAGAAATATGTCTTTGAAAAATGAGAGACAGCTAGGTGACAAAAAAAACAAACGCTGACTAGTGGTGTTTGAGTTGGTTTATTTTTCTGGCTTATAAGCTGTACGTAAAATAAAAAATATCATTAGCACGTAATTAATTAAGTATTAACTATTAAAAATTTGAAAAATAGATCTATTTGATTTTTTAGAAATATTTTCATATAGTAAATTTTTATTAAAAAAACACACCGTTTAGTAGTTTGGGAAGAGGGCTCACGAAAAAGAGGAAATAAGCTGGCTGAAGAAGTGCTGCCGAACACTCTAGGCTGAGTCAGCATGCCAACCTATCCATGCTACAGTACTGAATCTGAAACCAGCCAAAGGAAAAACTCAATTTTAGTTTGGGATCCTGAGGTACCAAATTAAGCCCCTGCGACGCGCGCGAGGAAGAAATTAGTTGAGGGAGGACCATTCGGCACATTTGCGTCAGCTGGACGCTGCTGGTCCTCCTCGCGCTCACCGACGGACGGTGCAGGACGCCCTGGCCGGTGTGGAGCGACGCCGCCCACTGGCCAATTGCATGGCGCTGCTCGGCTGATCGTCACGCGCGCCCGAACGTACGATGGCGCGAGGCCCCGTTGTCCTCTTCTCCCGGCCTGTAGAGTACGAACGGCGAGGGGAAGCGCGCGCGCTGCTACTACTAGCTCGGTGCTAGCTCCCACTAGTCGTCAGAGCGGCCGGCCCGAGCGCACCGGGACGTCGACGTGTGAGGCGCCGCGCGCGGGTGTGGGCGGGTGTGCCCGGGCAGGAACCGACAAGCCCATCCTCGGATCTCCCTCGCGTGAGACGCCGACGTTTTGACGCCACGGTGAAAGCGTTGCCTTGCTCTGTGCGCACGTATCGACGTCAAGGTGAAATACTCTGTGATTTTCTGGGTGTGGTTGAATCGGTTTCTTGGCGACTAGGCGTGACACAAGAATGGAACAGTGATTGCGAAACCAAAGGGGCAGCTCTCGTTTTAGCTTGTACTATCAGATGATAGTATGATACCCCAAGCAATAAATTAAGGCGATGTCTGTCAATTGCAATCTCCGAACCTGTCGATCACTCAAACCTAATTAATTAATTGTTGATCTTGATACGTAGCAAACATGGCACCTGGTTGTTGCTGGCAATTACTACGAACCCTTTTATGGCCAGATTCAAAGCCATCGGTCACCAATGTCAAAACGAATGACACCTTCCACCGTCGACGGCATCGCTTGCCATGCACATGCCCGATATTAGTAATCTCTATCCTTAACCCCTTGCCAGTTACCGCCTTAATTATAGCAGTATAACTGATGATAGATCATAGTACTACGAGTAGATGGCAACACCGCCTTATCGGTTACGTTAAGAAGGCCATTTTCCAAATACAGCCTTAGCCCTTCATGCTATATTTTGACTGGTGCAAGTTTTCAGAGGTGATATATTTCAGAATCTCAGTTTGAAATTCACTTTGATTCGGAGATGTGACACATTCTCGCTATCATGTCTAACACAGTATTGTCTAAGATGCCGTTCTCCAATTTCTACAATAGTGGAATTTATGCACTTCAAATAGGAGGTTTTGTGAAACATAGAAAAAAAATACCGTTACACATATTAATATACGAGTTTCGTTGCTATTTTTTTTCTGCGACAGGATGGTCTGAATCTGATATGATATGAATAAACATGGTATTTTCCAGATTGTAAATTGGTTGTAGGTTTGCCTTTGGTACCTTCAGTTGCTACTTATACCTGGTGATGAAGGGTTCTAAATAAATATGGACAAAATGCAGGAACCAGTGTTTATCATATCGTTTTGAAGAGGTTACCACTCTCTCCTCATGGTATGGTGGTTACTGCACGGTTACCGCGGTAACCATCTAAAATCATACGAAATTTATCTCCAAAAATTTAAATTCAAAAATTTTAAATCTCGTGGTTACTGCGTGGTTATCCTGGTAAGGTCGTGGTTACCACGTGATATCACGTGGTAATCACGGTACGTTGAAGCTAAAAAGAAAAAATTATAAAAAAATTATAAAGCGTAGTAAAAATTCTAAAAAATTGTAGAAAATTTAGGAAAAAAATGTGGATATCTCTAGAAAAATAATGTAATATTGCATAATTTTTTTGCATAACCCTTGCTATCGTTTTTACACTTAAATAAAGTAGAAATTATATCCCAACCCATCTCATATTTTTTTTAATTTCGATGGAGCTCCATAATATGAAATAAACTTCGTTATTTTCACAAACTTTCTTCACCATAGTGATTCATAATTCAAGTACTACCTACTAGAATTTTTTTAGATTTTTTATTCTTTTAAAAAATTTAAATTCGGATAAAATTTATTCAAACCAAACCACCGGTAACTGATACCGTACCCCGGCGGTTTGGGTGGTAACCGCGCGGTTACTAGCGGTTTGGTACACCCTGGTAGGAACAAGCTTTTCATAAGGACATATTTAGGCAGCAATCAAACTAGCTTGTTCGGGCGAGCTACTCTACGGCATGAAAAAATAGATATAATTAGCTTATGATTAATTAAGTATTACTCTCTCTGTCCTAAAAAGAATGTAATTATAGTATTTAAAATTTGTCCTAAAAAGAATGTAATTGTAGAGTACTACTTCTCCCACATATCACTACTCATTCAAATTTCTTCCTATATTACCCCAACCACCCTCCCACTTTTCATCTCCTCTCATTTAATGAGAGGCATCTAAGTCATTTTTTCTCCCTACTAATATATCTTTCGAATGCTATAATTACATTTTTTTGGGGACGGAGGGAGTAATTATTATAAACTTGAAAAATGGATTAATTTAATTTTTTTAAAAAAACTTCTATATACAAAGGTTTTGCAAAAAAAACATTATTTATTAATTTAAAAAGTATGCTCACAATAAACAGTAAGAAGCCAACCGAAGAAACTCTTTCAAACACTGCCATAGAAATGCAACAAAACTATCCCTACATAAATTTAAGAGTGTGTTTGGTTCATAGTCAAAGGTGCATGGGAAATGACCATCCATATTTTGTTGGAGGGGGTGATTTAATTTTATGTTTGGTTTGTATAGACATGGTTGTTTAATTTCTTATTTGGTTAGAGAGATATAACTTGGATGGGATAGCCAAAATTTAGTGTTACCCGCTTGTCATATATATTACTTTCATCAAAATATAATTATCTGAGATATTGTTTTATAGATTTAATTATAATAAATACAATGGTATAATTAGACTATAAATCAAATAAATAATTTAGGTGAAAAAAATCATTTTAACCATGCTAAAAAATGAAGCCACCTCAACCAACAAGAGGAGGCCACATCATCACATAAAACATAGATAGGCTCATCCGGTCGTTTTAGCCGGATTTTGCCATCCAATATATTGGTAGAATATTCTATGGGTGGTGATCATATTCCTCACTCAATCACAAACCAACCACTGAAAAAATATAACCGCGATATCCCATCCACGGGTATTCCACCAGCCAAACAAACAAACCCTAACATAACGATCTCATCCAATAGTCTTTTGGACCACAGCTAACTAACATTTAATGGGCCAGTGAGAACGAGATCGATATTGTGATTAAACAAAATACTATATTATCAAACACGTTCTGCCATGCTCCAATATTTTATTCTCGGATGGATCTTAGGGGGGCATACCAAACCATGCATGCTGCAAATCCAAGTTTCCAACAGTGTGAAAACCTTTTTCCTTGCGACATCTCTTTCAAGTGATATAGGATTATAGTGGTGTGGTCATTGTGAGCAGCATGTGTTCATACTTCAATCCCTTATCTGTGTTCTACAGGTATTTGACGGACCAAATAACCGACAGAGAGTTCTAGAACTGAACATATAAGTCAAACGGATGGATAAAATATTCAATTCATCCATGTGTTACATACGTGACATTTTTTGAGTTGTGCCAATATTCTATGCCAGATTCTAATTCGTCAAGCTGGTTATCGCTGCTGGAGACTTTTCGTTCTAAAATATAAGTATTTCTAGAATTTAAATTTTATTCTATAATATAAGCATTCCCATATATTGATTCCTATAATTTCTATCATTTCAATAATTTTAAAGCTAATTAGATGCTTAGAAAGGAAATCTATACAATTCAAAATTCAAAATTCAAAAATTGATAATTAAAGTGACTAAAAAGAAATCTTTTAATGTAACATTAGTATTTATTAAACAACCTAGAAATCCTTATATTTTAGAATATAGGAAGTATCTAGAAAAATGTTCGGTTGTTCTAGTAGAAAGCCAGGCTATTTGTTTGTCGTGGTGGCACTTTTTTCCGTCAGCAGGGGCCTACAAGGCAACAACTCGACAACATCCCTACAACTCGATGATGGTAGCACTAGTGGCTGCGGATCGGGGGCTTCCTCGCCAGATCCAGCCATTTGGCTTGAACACAGATGCTGCATCATCATACCATTGGCAGTGGTGCTAGGGGTGATAGCTACGGCAATGGAGATGGCAGGAGTCAATGGCGCACCATTAAGAGTTTGACGTTGTCTGGAAAAAGGTTGGCTCCGCCGTCGCCGCGGCGGTCGTTATGTCCTAGTGCTCAACGTCCTCAATGATGATGAGCAACGACAGAGCGAGGTGCCGAGGCGGTGTTGGTGGCGGCTGTGTCTAGTTAATGGAAGACGACAGGCTTGTTAGCGGTGTCGGCAGCGATCATGATGGTTGGATCCGGCCTAATGGCCAGATTTGGTATCCCTTTGGTGAGCAAGGTGGCTACAGTGAGAAGCGGCATTGATAGGATGACAGTGGTTTGGTTGATAGTGCCGGCTACGGTTGGGGCGTGACACTGAATCTAGGGCCTAAGTGCTGCCGGATCTGAGGCTGTGCTCAAATCTGTTCGGGTATCGGCAAGTTGCGTTAGATGGGCTTCTTCCTCTTTGCTTCCGCTAGATGGCATTGGCCAACAAAGGTACTATGGGCCGGGAGTTGTTTGATCTGGATTGATTGGATCCGGCCTACCGACGGTAGTGGCATCACGACGAAGGAGTTTGTCCGAGGTGGTTGGAACAGGGATGAGAGGTGCTGGAGTTCTGGTTGTGTAACAAGATGAACTCAGCGTGTTTTTTTTACGCTGTAGGGCTTGACAGACAGCAGAAGATCAAATCTTAGTCTTTTAGTCTTTTCTTTTCTTTTTTTTATTTTGTTGTCTCTCGGTTATGAGACTTAATCTAAATATTCATGTAAATTTTGGTTGTGTATATCTACTTATGGATATATAGGCTAAATTTCTATCCATTATTTAAAAACATAATTTTCTTTTGATTTTCTCCTGTGTCTAGGAATTTGGCCAGCGTTGCTCACCAAAAATATTGACCGCAAATTGAGGTATCTTAAGTCTGCATGTAACAGTGTTTCGAGCTAATTAATTGATAAAATCTTTTCCCGGGAAAAAGTTTACATGATAGCCAAAGTACTAAAATTTCTAAGCTGTTCATTCGTGCCTTCGTGCAATATTTGCCCATCTCAAAGATCAACAGCCTAACCGGCATTATTTAAATCACCACGTGTTCACGTGTTTTTTTTCCAAATCCAAGTTTGTATACGTGGAAATTTGGTGCCTCGATCTATTTTGTGCACATCAGCGAATTGACCACTAACAGTAACACTGCCACACATTTTTGACACGATTCGACTCTTTACTAGAGCTCTCCGTCTTTTGATCATCAGCTTAGCTCCCCCTCTCCCCATTGCTTGGCACACATGTCCATCGGATTCGAGCTTGTGCATGACGAAACTCCAGCTAAGGCTCGCATCCAACTCGTGAAACGGAGCCCTTCCTCTCGACGTCACGGGTGAGGTGAGCATTCCAAAACCCACACGGAGTACCAAGCTGGGTCACGCAGAGTTAGATGTGGCCGTCGGCAGGCAGAGTTTAAAGAAGCGAGCAGTTGGCAGGATGAGTGGACCTGAAGCTTAGATATATGGGAACATATTCTACGTATATAGTTTTAGTTTCTATGTATATAACATACACACTAACTAATAAATATCATCAAAAATTTTTAAAAAAATTATACATGTACATCTAATAATAAGACACCTATATATAAAATATATAAAGTATCATCTCTAAATTTATTATACACAGAGAAAAAAAAGATAAAAATTTTAATAGATTTGTGCTCTTAAAACTGTCAGATTTTTTATTTTTTGTTACAGCTAAAATATAATAAATTTAAATATAAGACTTTATATATAGGTATAATACTATTAAAAATATATACATAATTTTTTTAGAATTTTTAATAATATTTATTAGTTGGTATATACAATGTGTATATGGAAAGATAGGATATGCTCCCTAGCTATATACCTGATTCATCAATTGTCGATACCACGTGCTGGATGGTCCATCGCTCCATCATGCCAGCTCCCAGCGGTGATATAGAGCATCATTCACTCAGGCGTTCGCTAACGGTTTTAGAATTTTTTTTATTTTTATATTTTTTAAAAAATATTTATAAAAGTATATTTTAGTTTTAAAAATTTATAAACCTATTCTCCCAATGCCTTCTTAGAGGACGTTTTAGATGATGTGGCAGATAACCGTCGGTCGCCATTGTCGGGCGGCCGTCGGACCATCGGCTATTTTACAGGTGAGAAGAGTGACAAGGGTGGCGCCTGCAAAAGAGTCAGTGCCCGGTGGCTATTATTTTGTGGGCGGCCTCCCTTGCCGCCCTCCTAGAGGGTTTTTTTCTTGGCTAGGGGGTCGCCTGCAAAAGTGACAGCCCCGCGGGTCGGCTATTTTGCAGGCGTTCCTCTTGTCGCTCTCTGGGAGCGTGCTTTTTGCTTAGCCAAGGGGCTGCCTGCATAAATGGCGGCCGCTCGGTAGGGTGCCGCCTGTAAAAGTGTTAAAAATTGTTCTGGCGGAGGGTGATTTTTTGGTGGCTCAGTATAAAACCCCCTCTCAGCCTCCGAAAATTTATAAAATTCCTAAAAATAATAGAAAAATAAAGAGAGAGTTGAGAGGGAAGGTGAAGGAAAGTGGCGAAGCCCTGCCGATTTGTGGATTCGTCTGCTGGTAAAATTTTTTGTCTTTTTGTAATTTCTATTTGTATTCATGAAGTGATGTAGTATTGTACTAATTACGTGTATCGTACGATATAAATATAAGTTGTTACACTCGTAGATATGTAGTTTTTTAGGTCAACCTATTAGGCAACGTAATTTTTGTAGAGATGGTGGTTATAAAATATCAATTGCACGGTATTAGATCTGATGAGCATGTTGGTACTTAGTTTAACTCTATTTTTTATCAACAGAGATATCAAATAAGATGGTATTTCAGTTATTTCATGGGCAAGGGAATATTAGGTATGGTCCACAGGGTATAGATCTATCAAAGTTCAGTTCAACGGCTAAGGACATTAATAGGCCAGCTGAGAGAAGTTTCAGGTAAGTGTACAACTGGTTGATGTGAGGCTTCCGAATCGACCCCCAGATCAACACAATAGCCGTGTATGTTGTAGTGAGTCGTGCAGTCGAAGGTTTTTTTGGAACTTATACTGGTGGTTCTACTGTCACTTGGAGATGGTACGTGGAGAATGCATTTCAATGTAGTTGGCCACTTGCCATACTTGTGTCGATGTACAAGAAGGATAACACTGTTACAATGGCCACGCAAGATGATTAGGGTCCAAGTGTGACAGGAGATGATGCTGAAACAATGGAGGAAAACAAAGGAGAGAATGAAAAAGATAGGCAACCAACAGGTGCAGCAAATGAGGGAGAGCTAATCAACATCATCATTGAGAAAATAGATAGGGAAGATGCTGATAACGAGCATGCAGAGGATGATTAATCGTCTGATGAGGACAATGTAATGTCTGCAGAATGGACCAACGAGGACTTCTCCAGGCTTATTATCTCCGAGTAGCATCATGTGCTATGGGAGTATAAGGAAAACGAGGTCATCCAGAGGGCTAAGTATGCATACATAAAGGATTTGAAGGAGGCAGTGAAACAATGGACGGTGTCACTTCAGAGAGAGTTCTGGGTCATGAAGTAAAATAAGTTAGTGTATGAAGTGAAGTGTGTGAAGGATGGGTGTCCATGGCGGGTGCATACGTTTAAAAGTAAATGGAAGGATTATTGGCAAGTGTCAATCGTAACCGAGTATTCTTGTTACTTATAAGGGGTCAAGAAATACCATAGAAACATGACATCTGCATTTGTTGCAACAGAGATATACTCCCACGTGGTGAACAAACTGGGGTACGAATCAAGATCAATTGTTAGACATATTAAGGAGAAATTCAAGTACACAATTAGCTATGCGAAGGCATGGAGAACGAAACAGAAGGTTGTGGAGATGAGATTTGTCATATTTGAAGTATCGTATGATAATTTGTCTCGTCTTTTAGCCTGTATTCTTCAGAGGAATCCAAAAACCTACTACGACCTGAAACCTTTCCCATCAATTGACCATCGTAATCAAAGTGTGCTGCAACGGGCATTCTTTGCATTAGGTGTTTGCATTCAGGCATTTGTGCATTGTCGTCCCATCCTCTGTATTGATAGGAGATTCCAGACTGGAAAATACAGTGGATAGATATTGACAGCAACTGGAGTTGACAGGAACAACCAAGTTCTACCCGTTACTTTTGTTGAAAGCGAGAACACTGATAGCTAGTACTAGTTCCTAGAATGGGTTAAGTCTGCAGTTGTACGGATGAGGCCAGATGTATATCTAATACATGACCGTCACGCCGGCTTGCTGCGGGCAATTGAGGAATTGAGAGATGGCTGTATAGATAAGGGGTACCCACTAAGGGTTTACGTTTTCAACGAAACTAATAAAAACCATAAATTTTTGAGTTTTGACTTCACGACGAAAGTAGATTCCGAGCGAAGAAAACTGATCGAAAAAAGTTGCTATTAAAATCACGACCGTTTGCGGTTTCTTTTATTAATTTAAGTACAAAATGTCTGGTAAATTTTATTGTCAGATTTTACCGAAATTTCACGAAAAATACTTATTAACGGTCAAACTGAACGAGAGGCAGCCCTCGCTGGCTAGAAACCGGCCTCCCAGAGGACGGTAGAGGCCACTTGCAGAATAGCTGCCCTGCAGAGCCGTCTCTATTGCAGGCGGCCCCCTGGCCAAGTAAAAATCGTCCTCTGGAAGGGCGGCAAGGGACTCTCTTGCAAAATAGCCGCTCCTCAGCGCCATCTCTTTTGCAGGCGGGATGCTAACTGCCATCTGGAAGAGCGGCAAGGGGGCCGCCTGTAAAGTAGTGGCCATCTGGTACCGACTCTTTTGCAAGCAGCACCCTAACCGCCTTCTGGGAGAGCGGTAAGGGGGTTGCCTGCAAAATAGCAGACAGCCCGACGGACGTTTGCCACATCATCTAAAACGTCCTCTAAGGACGTCGTTGGGTATAGATTTGTAAATTTTCAAAACTAAAATATGTTTTTATAAATATTTTTTAAAAAGAATATAAAAATAAAAAAAACAATGGTTTTACGGACCGACTCGTGCCGTGTTCTCGGACCTCGGTGCGCGGGTGCGGCTGCTGCTCGGCGAGATCGCGATATTTTCTCTGGAGCCGCCTCCTCGCTAGTCACCGCGTGTAGAGGGCGGAGGGTCCTATTGGGCCACGGGAAGAAAATGCGGCCGAGTGCGCGTGGCGCAGAATATCAATTGGCCTTGGAACGCGAGTTATCCGAGGCCCAGCACCAGAGCTGGTGTATTCGGACGCGCTGCCTTTACTACTCGGTGGCCTGCGTGAGTGCGTGCTGCGCACTAACGTGTGCGGGCCGAAAGGGGTGGGGTGGCGCGCCTGCCGCGCATGCAAATTTCTCGGTACTCCAAACCCCATTTTCCTTTTCTTCTCTAAATAAAAATCCAAACATTTTCTTCGCCTGCCGAAAGGGTACGTTCGTTTAGCCGCATCGAACGGCTCACGTCGATGAACGTGCTGGGAGTAGCAGCTATTAATCCTCGCCGGCACCGTTCCACGGAATCCACGGGCCTCGCACGATGGCACGGCACGAGCTCCATTCTCATTCCCCCAAGTATGGGGCAGTCACGACCGGTACAGGCCAAGCATGGTCTTCCATTCGGACGATGCACGGTGTGCCAAAACTCTATCAGCAGCGTCGACAAGACCACCGATAGTCAGATAAGGACTACATCCTTTTTCTCCAAACGGGGCCAAACCTGTGTCTACTCTCGTGCAACGCCAATCTGGCGGCGATGGCCGTGCCTCCGTGAAACCTCGTGCTCGGTAGCAGCGACACAGGCCTGGCTGCTACCTTTGCTAGGGGTCGTCCGCTCCCAGCTTTTCTCTCCTATCTCCAGGCACTGCCGGCCGCTGCTACCTTGTATCTCGGCCACAGCAATGCTTGTCTGCCTATGTGCATCGAGACAATGATTACTGTGGGGTTACTGCCTTTCATAGTAGCTTTGTTTGTTCCTGACCCACGAAAGAGTTCAAGATCCAGCCTGCAGATGCACTGCTTCACTGAAGGCTGCACGGGGCAGCACAGAGTGTACGCATATATACTGTTCGCCTCCTGTGTCTCTTGGTGGCGGCCTGGTGGATGCTCCTCGCGAACCAGCCCAACCCATGTGCGCGCCGAGCGGCCCGACCCCTCGTGCAGTCGTGTACTAGTAGGAGTATTTTTCTAAGGATGGATAAAACCGGGAGGTCCTTCTGAAAAAAAAATATAATCGCGAGATTCGTTAAGTGGCAGAGGAGAGATTAGCACGATGTGCCGTGATTTAGTTATACTACCTCAGCTCAGCGAATGTTCCCACACTAGTAGCGTCCCCCCTCCTAATAACTGATGCGTGCCTACTTGCCTAGGCGGCCACTAGAGAGTAGTGACAAATGTCGACTACAAAAGGTTCTCAAAGTTGCAGGGAATCACATGAGCATTGAGAATTCGATATCCAGTGGCTTCACGAGCATAACATGTCTGTCGTAAATAAAAGCTCAATGTAGTATTCTGGCGCTGCCAAAAAGCGAAATAAAACCGGTACACCACACCACGCAGCCACGCTAAGCACTAGGTGTGGTCAAACCGTCAAAAGTAATTTTCCCAACGTAATCACCTTCCCTGAGTTCCCTATGCGCAAATCCCGAAGTAGTTTTCCAACGTAAGTCCGGTCGGTCCACCGTTGATGACAAAACGCATCAGCCACACCGGTGTGGTGTGGGCAGTGTGCCAGTGTGCGAGTGTACCCCCGCCTCGCCACCTAAACCCACGCCACACTGTGTGCAGTGCACGGCCCGAGCCATAGACAGCACGCTCCGGGGAGCTGAAGCGGAGCTGAGGCTGTCGGCATGGGGGTCCGCCCGGCGGCCACGAAGCTGCACATCTCCCCCGCCGCGCGCGCGCGCCGGCCTCCTTCCTGCCCATCGCCACCGTCGCGCTCCTCTGCTCCGCGTCCTACTTCCTCGGCGCCTGGCACCAAGGTGGCTTCTCCTCCTCCTCCCCCTCTGGCTCCCCATCCTCCGGCTCCATCGCCACCGCTGTCTCCTGCACCACCACCACCACCACCCGCTCCACCACGCGACCGCGGAAGCGGACGGCGACGGGGCGGCCGCTCGACTTCTCGGCGCACCACGCGGACGACGCCGTGCGCAGCTCGTCCGGGGGTGCCGCGGCGGCGACGCGGAGGTACCAGGCGTGCCCGGCCAAGTACTCGGAGTACACCCCGTGCGAGGACGTGAAGCGGTCGCTGCGGTACCCGCGGGAGCGGCTGGTGTACCGGGAGAGGCACTGCCCCACGGGGCGGGAGCGGCTGCGGTGCCTCGTGCCGGCGCCGGCCGGGTACCGCAACCCGTTCCCGTGGCCGGCCAGCCGCGACGTCGCGTGGTTCGCCAATGTGCCGCACAAGGAGCTCACCGTCGAGAAGGCGGTGCAGAACTGGATCCGCGTCGACGGCGACAAGTTCCGGTTCCCCGGCGGCGGGACCATGTTCCCCCACGGCGCCGACGCTTACATCGACGACATTGGGAAGCTCATCCCGCTCCACGACGGCTCCATCCGCACCGCGCTCGACACCGGCTGCGGGGTAAGTCCTAAATGAGCTTTCTTCAGCTTTGTTTTAGCTAGACTTGACTCTAAATCGGTTGACGCCGGCATTGCTCTTTGTGAAAAATCTTAGCTTAATTCTTAGCTGGACAAGTGTGAAGTGGGGAATGGGGGAGATCCCGTGGTCAACGTGGAGGTCAAAGAAGTCTTTTAGACCGTACTGTTCTTTTTTGCGAGCGACAGGATCATGCTTTTTTCCCAATTAAGTATGTCTGTATTAGCAGACATCTGTGAATCTCTGATACGGTTAGGCATCTTGTTCGATCGGGAAATTTTTCCCTCAAATACTTGTGTGACGGCATGGGTTTGCCGCGACCGCGCGACGGACGGTACTAGTGCTTGACTGCCTGCTCACAAACTCTGTTGGTAAAAGTCTTGTTCCATCCAGAGACTATAGATGGAATGGGAAAGCTGGTTGTCCTTTGTTACTGTCAGTCGGTGCTACAAAGTTCTTGATAAACGTTTAATCACCTGATTTTTCAACGGATGCATAGTGATTCCTTTTCTTCTCCGGTAATGTTAAGAACCGCTTACTATTTGCATACAAGCTTTATCATATTCGCATTTGCATTTCTAAGCAGAGAGCTTGTCCAGCTGCACTTGCGTAAACTAAAATCTGCGGCCTTCACGTGCAACTACAATTCCACATGAAGGTGAAATTTCAGTACTCCTTGCCGCATGCATAAGTGTCTGATGTAATGTGGGGGAATAAAAACAGCTTTTGGACGTGCAACATACGGTGGCCGGATGGAGGAGGAGAATGGAATTTTACCCTTCTGTTTGTAGCTCCTTTCTTCTGGTGTGCTAATGCGTCGGTCGGCGTCCGCCGTGCCGGTCCCTTGCAGGTGGCGAGCTGGGGCGCCTACCTGCTGTCCCGCGACATCCTGGCCATGTCCTTCGCGCCGCGGGACTCCCACGAGGCGCAGGTGCAGTTCGCACTGGAGCGCGGCGTGCCGGCAATGATCGGCGTGCTTGCGTCTAATCGCCTCACCTACCCGGCCCGCACCTTCGACATGGCTCACTGCTCCCGCTGCCTTATCCCCTGGCACCTCTACGGTACCGTATTCGTTGCCCAACCACCATACATACTCATGATCTCTTCATCCAAATACACTCCTCTCATTGGTCACTGAAGAACATGTACAATGTGCAGATGGATTGTATCTGATCGAGGTCGATCGTGTTCTGCGGCCGGGAGGGTACTGGATCCTGTCCGGGCCGCCGATCAACTGGAGGAAGTACTGGAAAGGGTGGGAGAGGACCAAGGAGGACCTGAATGCCGAGCAGCAGGCGATCGAGGCCATCGCCAAGAGCCTCTGCTGGAAGAAGATCAAGGAGGTTGGCGACATCGCCGTCTGGCAGAAGCCCACCAACCACGCCAACTGCAAGGCCTCCCGCAAGTCCCTGCCTTTCTGCTCCCATAGAAACCCCGACGCGGCATGGTAATCACAGTGAACTGCATCGAATTATTTCACTACTGCCGGTTGCGTTGCTGTAACATTGACTTGTACGTAGGTATGACAAGATGGAGGCCTGCGTGACGCCGCTTCCGGAGGTCTCAGATGCTGGCGAGGTCGCCGGCGGAGCGCTGAAGAAATGGCCGCAGCGGCTCACCACCGTGGCGCCTAGGATATCTAGAGGAAGTGTCAAGGGCGTGACGGCGAAGGCGTTCGTGCAGGACACCGAGCTGTGGAAGAAACGGGTCCGGCACTACAAGGGGGTGATCAACCGGTTCGAGCAGAAAGGACGGTATCGCAACGTGCTCGACATGAACGCCGGCCTCGGCGGTTTCGCCGCGGCATTGGCCAACGACCCCGTGTGGGTCATGAACATGGTCCCGACCGTTGGCAACTCCACCACGCTCGGGGTGGTCTACGAGCGTGGGCTCATCGGAAGCTACCAGGACTGGTTAGTACGTAGTACTCTGCTCTGTACTGTCATGGCCATGTACGCTCGCCCACATGCATGGTGGGTATGGCCCCGGCTGTCTCACTGATTGCAGCGACGTGTCGGTGCCTGCCATGGCTGATGGCTGTTGCTCAACGGCATCTCATCTCCATCTGCATTCACTGCATGCAGGTGTGAGGGCATGTCCACTTACCCACGGACGTACGACCTCATCCACGCGGACTCGGTCTTCACCCTGTACAAGAACAGGTACTGCACATGAAGTTTGCGTCAAATTCAGTTCGGGACAAACCGAGGATGGCTGACAAATTTTCACCTGCCTTTGCATAAGGTGTGAGATGGATTTCATCCTGCTTGAGATGGACAGGATCCTGAGGCCTGAGGGCACGGTGATCATCAGAGACGATGTGGACATGCTGGTGAAGGTGAAGAGCGTGGCAGACGGGATGAGATGGGACAGCCAGATCGTCGACCACGAAGACGGCCCGCTGGTCCGGGAGAAGATCCTCCTGGTCGTCAAGACGTACTGGACCGCCAAGGAGCAAGACCAATAGCAGCAATAGTGTGAACTGTGAAGTGAATTACTACAAGCCAGCAGCAAGAACATTCTTCAGAAGTCCCCCATAATCGGGTCGCCATTCTAGCTCATTTCTTCAGTTATGGTTTTATGTTCTTTTGAACTGTAGTTTGCCATAGGAAATTTGTATTGTCTGGTAGGTGTAATACAGGGCAGCACATGGGAAGGGGTGGATATTACAAAGTTTTTAACTTGATGCCAGATCGTGCCAACTGCAGGTGGTAAATAGAAGTCACTGTTGTGGCTTTGCGAATCTCTTCTGAAGCATGGGATTGACATGTTCACGTAGATTCTGAATCGTGAATACGCTGAATTATATGAAACTGAATTAATAGAAAGGGTTGTGCCTAATGATATCAAAAGCATAAATTTTTGCAACCATTGATGGCCGATGCAACAAGCCCAAAAGGCTTTGGCAGCTCGTAGGTATTTATTTGATTTTTTTTTAAAAACTTCTATATAGGAATATTTTGTAAAAAAGACATCATTTAATAATTTAAAAAACGTATCTGTGATAAGCTAGTAGGTTTGGCATTTGTTTTGGCTTCTTTTTACGGCTTATAAATCACACGTAAAACGAAAAACGTTATTAACATGTGATTAATTAAGTATTAATTATTAGAAACTTAAAAATAGATCTATTTGATTTTTTAAGATACTTTCATATAAATTGTTTTTTAAAAACACACCGTTTTATGTTTTAAAAATCGTGCTAACGAAAACTAAGAAAAAAAGCTATAAGATAAGAGCTGATGTACCTTACCAGGCTCACAAGTTGGAACGTGTTCTTCACTTCTTCCCCTTTCAGCCTCAGACTCGTAATCTTCTTTTCAGTTTTCACCGGCCAATTCTTTTTCAGTTTTCACCGGCCGATTCAGTATCCAATGTCACAACACAGCTGGCAAGAGGATAGTAACACCCAGAGAAGTTTCAACAACATATATTTCATTTGGAATGAAATTTCGAAGAGAACTAGAAAAACGAATGTGTCTCAGTAGTGATGGCTCAGGGCATGGTCGGCGCTGGACGAACCACCGAACCACGGTGAGCGGAGGCGGCTTCCAGCTGTAGCCGTCGTTTGGTTGGGCCACTCTGATAACTGAGTCTCGCGCAAGCTGTGAAGAAATATGTTAGACACTTAAATTTGGTATTAGTTTGATCGGAGTTTTTTCTGGATGCCAATCTGATTATCATTATGTGGTTGGCTAGACTAGATAATAAAGTACGGTATGATCGACGGTCAGACTTTCAGTCTCGAGTTTAAATCCAGTTTTGGTACTTCTCATGTTTTCTTGTTTAAGGTCGGAGTTTTCGAGTTATAGTTGATCTCTACGTGTAATAAGATGTGAAGAAGACCCTATAGATACAAAATCAACCATCTTATAGTTATAGGGGGCTAAGGCCACTACCTCTACATATATCTTCTACATCTCTCTCCTTTCTTTCTGTATTCATGTCTATTCACCCTCAACCTCCTGATTTTTATCGTCTCTCGTCTCTAGGACATTAGAGGACATCCTAACTAACCTGCCGAGCCTAGCACAAACTGTGGCGCGTTCACTCTGACCGGGTCCCTCCTATGTGATCGTTCGGTAGTATCTACCTCATGTGAATGTCGCGTCTCCGGGTACAGCTGTGGGTTACACACAAAGTGCTTACGTGTGTCTCGGTGCGTTTTTGCGTCCATGTACTTTGTGACAACTCTACTAGGAAATGATTTTGGTTGTTATAGCCGAAATTTTACTTCTCCACCATGGGTTCACACACCGAGCTTGATCAAGACAACATCATGGCGGCGGAATATAAAGAGTTGCTAGAAGCTGACTGCCAGGCCTTTGAAGCTCAAATTGAAGAATTTCGGCAGAGGATGGCTTCATGCTGCCGGAAGACGAGTCGATACGTCATCAAACAATAGGAATTTACGTTACCTGCCGACGACAAATCTGAGTTAACAGTGGATTCTAGCAATGCCCCTGTTCTTGCATCTGAAGCAGCTCAAATAGTAGACGGTGCTGTTATCACTAGTTTAAATACTTGATTTACATCATTTAGTACTATCTTTGAAAAAATCTTAGATGTTTGCATGATTTTGCTAGAGAATCAGTTAAATAGCTACTTGTTAGGTGGTGTATCTACTTCATATAATAGTGATCCCATGTATGGTATTCCATCTGATTTTAATATACCATCAGTACCTATACAACAAGATTGGCTGATAAAAAGATCTACAATCCTCTCAATTCGGTAGATCCTAAATTCGTCTTTGCAGCACAGTATGCTGGTCAAACTAGTGTGGCATCACCGATCAAACCAGAAGTAGAGGTTGGTCAGACTGGTGTAGCATCGCCAGTCAGACCAGACATAGCAGGCGGTCTGACCGGGCGGGGGGAGGGGGGGGGGGCGAACACCGGTCAGACTGCAACCGACAAGTCTTTTGGGATCGGATACTACATCGCCTGTTCCTAGTTATCCTATGGCTAGTACATGTCAAAAACCTAAAAGTCTTGAAAATGAAATTGCCGAAGCTTCCAAAAATGCTTTCGCTATAGACAGCAGAGTTGAAAAAGCTTTGAATCAAGAAAGCCAAGCCAAATAAGCTAAGATCTCATAAAAGGATAAGTCTGATTGTCCCCAAAACAATATAGTTGATGAAGTTGTATCTTTGGACGATAAGACGATTAATGTGTGTATAGTTGAATGGGTTTGGACCTCTAATTCTAAACCATGTTTGCTCTATCCTAAAGCCGGTTGGTCCTAAGTATCGACATGAGGAAACAAAAATTACATTTGATACAGACAAATGCGGTAGGATCTTTGATTACTTGCTAGAAAATAAACAAATAAAATTATCCCAAGGTCATATCATACCGCCACTTGAGGAGTTAAAGCGGCGAGCATATTGTAAGTGGTACAACTAATATTCTCACACCGCTAATGATTGTGATATATTTAGGAGACAAATTCAATTGGCCATTGATAAAGGACGATTGGAGTTTATGGTATACAAGTAGATAAACAAACTTTTCCTGTAAACACCATTGAGTTCCAAGAAAAAAAGACCCCTAAAGATGAATAGGAATTCAAGCTCACATCGAAGACTTCACGGCCAAACAAATCAAGATCACCTGCCAAGCAAGGTAGGAGACGTGTGAGGATGGACCTTCTCTACTTCTTCATGGTTTTACTGTTGGTATGGGGCATAGGGCACTAGGCTTGATGGTTTTACTATTTTTGCTTGGAAGCCTTCCGACATGCCTGGTGTACCAAGGAAGGCGATCAAGTGTTCCCTCAATGTCAAGTCGGACGCCAAACCAGTCAAACAACGACTACGACGCTTTGCACAAGACCACAAAGATGACATTTGGAAGGAGATAACCAAACTCCTCACATCCGGGTTCATCAAAGAGGTCTACCACCCGGATTGGTTGGCAAATCTAGTCTTGGTCCGAAAAAAGAATGGTAAATGGTGCATGTGCGTTGACTATACCGACTTAAACAAGGCATGTCCCAAGGATCCATTTGGTCTACCCAGGATAGATCAGGTAGTCGATTCAACCGCGGGATGTGAGTTACTCAGTTTTCTCGACCGTTACTCAGGATACCATCAAATCAACCTAAAAGGAGGAGGACTGCCTGAAGACTTCTTTTATCACGTCATTTGGGGCATACTGTTATATCACTATGCCATTCGAGTTGAAAAACGCTGGCGCAATGTATCAACCTGCATCCAGCGGTGTCTTCACACTCAACTCGGGTGTAACGTGGAGGCATATGTTGATGACATGGTGATCAAGACCAAAGTCAAGAAAGACCTTATCGTCGACTTAGAAGAAACTTTTCAAAGCCTACGTAGATTCAAGATGAAGTTGAACCCGCAAAAGTGCGTCTTCGGAGTACCTTCGGGAAAGTTACTCGGCTTCATCGTATCATAACGGGGCATCGAAGCAAATTCAGAGAAAATTAACGCTATCATGAACATGACACCCTTAACTAGCCAGAAGGATGTACAGAAGTTGACCGGCTGCATGGCGGCACTCAGCCGATTTGTTTCCCGACTTGGCGAATGGGGCATGCCCTTTTTCAAATTACTAAAGAAAGTTGACAATTTTCAATGGACGCTAGAAGCCCAACAAGCCTTCGAAAACTTCAAGAAGTTTCTCATATCACCACCCGTGTTGGCATCACCAATGCCTCAGGAACCACTCATGTTATACCTAGCGGCAACCACTCAGGTAGTCAGCATGGTGTTGGTCGTTGAGCGGGCAGAGCCAGGACACGTACAAAAAGTTCAAAGACCAGTTTACTTAGTCAGTGTAGTCCTAGGCGAATCCAAGATGAGATATCCCTAAGTCCAGAAGCTGCTATATGGATTGCTCATAACCATCTAGAAGTTGGTGCACTATTTTCAGTCGCATCAAGTTACAATCGTCACACCGTATCCACTCGGGGACATCCTACACAACCGTGAGGCCACTGGCAAAATCGCTAAATGGACACTCGAGTTGATGGCGTTTGATATTGCTTTTCAACCTCAGACAACAATCAAGTTGCAAGCACTTGTCGACTTCGTAGCCGAGTGGACAGAGGTTCAGACGGCTACATCGACAGACAAGCTAGAATGCTAGATGATGTACTTCGACGGTTCTCTACGGATCGGCGGAGCAGGGGCTGGCGTCATCTTGACGTCACCCACTAGAGAAAAACTTAAATACGTCCTTCAGATACACTTTCCAGCATCCCACAACGTTGCCGAGTATGATGCACTCATCCACGGGCTCCGCATCGCCATATTATTCGACATTCGCTGACTGGTAGTACGTGGGGATTCTCAACTCGTGGTGAACCAGGTTATGAAAGATTAGACGTATCTGGACGACAACATGGCGGCATACTGTCAGGAGGTATGGAAGCTGGAAAACAAGTTCGACCGGCTAGAGATTACACGTGTGCTATGCTAATACAATGAAGCCATAGACGAGCTAGCCAATATGGGATCCAAGTGAGAAATAGTCCCGACTGGAATTTTTAACGAGCACTTATTAGAGCCTATGGAGGCCATGGGCCCCTAGGTACCTCATGAGAAACTATTGGGCCACTCGGACAGAGGATGGGCCTAACCTTGTAATCAGGGATACAATAGGACTCGTCATACATAACCCTATATGACAAGGGCAAGATATAGTCCTAGTCGGGCACGTTGTATTCCTAGAAGAAAATCCCTTGGTCAGAGTCCGACTGGGATTCCTACTCTGTAACCCTGTCCCCCGGTATATAAGGGGAGGCAGGGCGCCCTCTACGGGCATATCACAATCTCACCAGAGAAACCTTAAAGGCAATACACAACAACTGGATGTAGGGTATTACCTCATCTCGAGGGCCTGAACCAGTATAAATTGTTTCGTGTTCCTTTGCAATCTATGAAGTTTAGGTCTCACGAGTAGCCCCATATTCTTATTGCCGATATAAAACATCGACAGTTGGCACGCCAGGTAGGGACTTCGTCGAGATAATCTTCATCAAGCCTGATGGATTGAACCACTGGAGTCGACGGCGTCAACTTCTTCCCCGGGCAAACAATCACCTTGGGAGCCTCGGCTTCGTCACCGACAAATTGGGCAACCTCACCCTGTCCGATTTAGACCTGATCTGATCGGCCAGGGACCAAGCCGACTCCGCGCCAGTCGGCCTACGTAACGCCGCAGCAACCCTCGTCGACATGCTGTGGCAATCTTCAACATGCCCGGGTCTCGGGACAACTCTCTCTTTCGGTGTTCGACTCAGACTCGGCTTTGAGCCATCCGAGATCGGGCTAAGAGAGGAGGAAGAAGTCAATCCCCCGTTCGGACTCGGCAATGCCGCAGATAACTTCAATCAACATCTGACGCGGCAAACCCGATCCCCAGGAGTTTGACTCGGATACGGCCCAGAGCCGCTTGAGATTGGATCTAGGGAGGTCGAAGTTGTAATTACCCCCATCAACTACTCTGACTCTGACTCCAAGTCGGAAAGCAGTTCGGCAAGCTTCTCCCCACCCCGTGAAGTCTTCATGGTGTCCAAGGGCTCTACTCCCACTCAGGAGGCACGCCAACTACGCGAGCAGCAAGAGGAGGAGGCCCGCCGACTGTGAGAACAACATGAGGAAGAAGCAAGACGCCTGCACACCGAGCGCGACGCCCGCAACGATGATCTGTGTAGGGCTGGGTGGACTGCTCAACAACAAATCCTTCAAACCCGAGTCGGCGACCACGACGTCTTTATAATGCCTTAGCAAAACGTCGTAGCCGCTGCAACTCTACTGGACACGCTCTAGTTTGGGCCTGATCACCAGGCCACCCAGACTATAGTAAGGATAAAAACCGTGATCACCGCTGTTGCATGTCAGCAGCACCAACAGTCGGGCGATACCCTCATACCGACCAACCGGTTGGCTTCTCCAACGGCGGTCTCATCCGCCTCGACACGACGCCGAGCGGCCGGCTCCAGTTAGCCACACACGGAGTCACGCCAGACGTCACTCTGCAACCCCAACAACGACCGGCGGCGTCGACATCAAAACAACCGTCGGGACAACCAGGATCTTCGAGGCCGACTACGACCTGATCTCCAGCAAGACATCAACGCACGGCGCCGTGAACGTGAGGAAGATGAGCAGCGCCAATTGGAAGACGAGAATGAGCGCTTCGGCCTCCACCACAAGCGGTTTCACCACTGTAGTCAGAGTCAGAGTCCTCATGTAGATGAAGGAGTATTGACCTTCACTCAGGAGCTGTAACAGGTCGACTGGCCATCAGGTTTTAAGCCAACTAGAATCGAGAAGTACGATGGGAAGGCCAATCCTGAGTCCTGGTTCATGGTCTACACTCTGGCGATCCGAGCAGCTGGAGGAGATCACATGGCCATGGCTAACTACCTCCCAGTCACTCTAGCCGACTCAGTGAGGACATGGCTGACAGGACTCCCAAAGAGGTCAATCAGCTCCTAGGGAGAACTCTGGGAACGCTTTATCGCCAACTTCCAGGGAACTTACGAGAAGCCATCTTCTAAGCAAGATCTCTATCAGTTGCACCAAAGAAAGAACGAATCTCTTCGCGAGTTCATCAAGAGGTTTTCTGAGAAGCAGAATATGATCCCAATGATCAAGGACGAGGTCGTCATTGCCGCCTTCCGCCCGTTCATTGCCAAGTTCACTCGGAAACCTCCCGCTTCTGTCAAGGCTCTTTTTGATATGATGAACAAGTACGCCGACTCGGCCGATGCGGTCGCTCAGGCTGTCGACGACAAAAAAGAGCCTCGGCAGAAGGACAAGAAAGACAACGATGAGCCAACATAGAACAAATCCAGCAACCGCAAGCGGAAGTCGGATAACGTGGTGGCTACCGTGGAGCGTACTCGGCTACGACCCCCGAGGAATAACGAATACCAAAAAGTGATGAACGGGCCATGCCCTTTTCATCCAAAGGGCAAGCACGCGGCTAAAGACTGCTTCATGCTTAAGAAGTTTGCTTCTGAGCAGGCTTCAACATCTAGCGCCAATAAAGATAAGGACAAGCTAGATTCGGGCACAGTCGATGATTACCAAGATCCCTAGGTTGAGCTCAACCACATCTTCGGAGAGCCGTCTGCATATGAGTCCAAGAGGAAGCAGAAGCTTACAACATGCGAAGTCAACTCGGTCTCTGCAGAAGATGCCTCCCAATACTTGTGTTGGTTAGAAATGCCAATCACATTTGACCGCGCAGATCATCCCGATTGGGTTACTCATCCAGGACGCTATCCAGTCGTCCTAGACCCGGTCATCAGGAGCATCAAACTGAAGAAGGTTCTCATTGATGAAGGCAGTGCTCTCAACATTCTGTTCGTCAAGACGCTGGATAAGATGAAGATTCCTTGTTCAGAGCTATAGCCGAGTACAACGCCCTTCCACGGGGTAACCCCGGCCTGTCTTCTACTCCACTCGGACAAATAACTCTGCCGGTTACTTTTGGCACGCGGGATAATTTCTTCACCAAGAATATCTGCTTAGAGGTTGCTAACTTCGAGACCGCGTATCACGTGATACTCGGACGGCTGGCGCTAGCCAAGTTCATGGCAGTGCCACATTATACCTACATGATGCTCAATATGCTAGGTCCAGCTGGAGTTCTTTCTCTTCGCAGCGATGTCAAGCAAGCCTTTATCTACGACAAGAAGAGCAGCGAGCTGGCTCAATCTCAAGAAGCAGTAGTCGGGCGCAACAGCATTCGGCTAGCCGCTACAACTGCATGCGAGGACGATCAGGTTTCGGCCAAAAAAGCAGCCAAAGTCGGGAATTTCAGTGGACTCTAAAACCAAGAAGATCCCTTTGGACCCTTCCGACCCCTCCAAAACTGCTCTAGTCGGGACCGGACTCGACCCCAAATAGGAAGACGTGTTTGTCACCTTCCTCTAGGCGAACCGGGACATATTTGCTTGGAAACCTTCCGACATGCCTGGTGTACCAAGGGAGGTGTTCGAGCATTCCCTCAATGTCAGGCCGGATGCCAAGCCAGTCAAACAACGGCTACGGCGCTTCGCACAAGACCACAAAGATGCTATTCGGGAGGAGATAACCAAGCTCCTTGCAGCCGGGTTCATCAAAGAGGTCTACCACCCGGATTGGCTGGTAAATCCAGTCTTGGTCTGGAAGAAGAACGGTAAATGGCGCATGTGCGTCGACTACACCGACTTAAACAAGGTGTGCCCCAAAGATCCATTTGGTCTACCAGAAAAGATCAGATGTGGATTCAACTGTGGGGTGCAAACTTCTCAGCTTTCTTGACTGTTACTCGGGATATCACCAAATTAGCTTGAAGGAGGAGGACTGCCTGAAGACTTGTTTTATCACGCCGTTTAGAGCATACTGCTATATCACTATGCCGTTTGGGTTGAAAAACGCTGGAGCAACGTATCAACGAGCAATTCAGCGGTGTTTACACACTCAACTCGGGTGCAACGTGGAGGCGTATGTCGATGACATGGTGATCAAGACAAAGTCCCGGGAAGACCTCATCGCCGACTTAGAAGAAACTTTCCAAAGCCTTCGGAGATTCAAGATGAAGTTGAATCCGGAAAGTGCGCTTTCGGTGTGCCATCCAGAAAGCTACTCTGGTTCATCGTATCACATCAAGGCATCGAGGACAATCTAGAAAAAATCAATGCTATCATGAACATGGCACCCCTAACTAGCCAGAAGGACATTCAAAAGCTAGCAGGCTGCATGGCGGCACTCAGCCGATTCATCTCCTGACTTGGTGAACAGGGCATGCCCTTTTTCAAACTACTGAAGAAAGCAGATAATTTTTAATAGACACCCAAAGCTCAGCAAGCCTTTGAAGACTTCAAAAGATTTCTCACATTACCCCTAGTGTTGGCATCACCTATGCCCCACGAACCAGCAATGTTATATCTAGCGGCAACTACTCAGGTAGTCAGCACGGTGCTGGTAGTCAAGTGATCAGAGCCGGGTCATATACAGAAAATACAAAGGCTAGTCTACTTCGTCAGCGAGGTTCTAGCCGACTCCAAGATGAGATATCCTCAAGTCTAGAAGCTGTTATATGGCCTACTCATCACTGTCCGAAAGCTGGTGCACTATTTTTAGTCGCATCAAGTCACCGTTGTCACATCGTATCCACTCGGGGACGTCCTACACAATCGTGAGGCCACTGGCAGAATCGCTAAATGGGCGTTCAAGTTGATGGAGTTTGACATCATTTTTCAACCATGGATAGCAATCAAATCTCAAGCTCTAGCCGACTTTGTGGCCGAGTGGATAGAAGCTTAGACGACTACAAACACGGACAAGCTAGAGTACTGGATGATGTACTTCGACAGTTTTCTACGGATTGGCGGTGCAGGGGCTGGCATCGGGTTGATGTCACCCACTGGCAAAAAACTCAAGTATTTCCTCTAGATTCACTTTCCGGCTTCCCACAATGTCGTCGAGTACGAAGCACTCATCCACGGGCTTCGCATTGCCATATCACTCGGCATCCGTTGACTAGTTGTGCGTGGGGATTCTCAACTCGTGGTCAGCCAAGTCATGAAAGATTGGACATGTCTCAATGATACTATGGCGGCGTACTATCAGGAGGTCAGAAAGCTGGAAAACAAATTTGACGGGCTAGAGATAACTCATGTATTATGACAATATAACGATGCTGCAGACGAAGTGGCCAACATGGGATCCAAACGAGAAGTGGTCCTGACTGGGATTTTTGTTGAACAACTACTGGAGCCATCAGTCAAGAAGAAACCAGTGCTTGAACTGTCGGGTGCTGAACCTATCCTAGGACTCTCAAGATTGGTGGATTCCAGTTCTCAAATTCCCGTTGGGCAACGAACTCCCAGAAGAACGCAGTGAAGCTGAACGGATCAAGCGTCGAAGCAAATGTTTCCTTGTAGTCAAAAAAGACCTGTACCACAGAAGCACATCTGGAGTCCTCATGCGTTGCGTCACACCCTAGGAGGGCAAGCAGATTTTGCAATTGATGCACTCGGGTATCTGTGGCAACCATGCCACGTCCAACACGTTAGTCAAAAAGGCTTACAGGCAGGGTTTTTTCTGGCCGACTGCTGTAACAGATGCTAAAGATATAGTTCACACATGCGAGGGATGCCAATTCTATGCAAGACCAACACATCTTCCAGCTCAAGAACTTTAAACAATTCCACTCTCTTGGCCCTTTGCAGTTTGGGGGCTCGACATGGTCGGGCCGTTCAAAAAAGCACCAGGGGGGTTCACACACTTGTTCATCGTAGTGGATAAATTTATAAAGTGGATTGAAGCAAAACCCGTTGGTACCATAACAGCGGCACGAGCAAAGGACTTCATCATGAGTATTTTATATCGATTTGGGGTTCCTAACCGTATCATAACGGACAACGGTACTCAGTTCATGGGCGGCGTATTTCAAGATTTCTATGATGATTTTGGCATCAAGATCTGTTATGCTTCTGTGGCACACCCACGAAGTAATGGGCAGGTCGAGCGTGCTAATGGCATGGTCCTACAAGGTATCAAGGCTAGGGTATTCGACCGACTACAACCATATGCAGGACGGTGGGTACAAGAACTCCCATCCGTTCTCTGGGTTTTAAGAACCATGGTTAGTCGGGTAACAAGGTAATCCCCTTTCTTCCTAGTCTATTGTGCTAAGGCTATGTTACCAACCGAGTTGGAGTTTGGCTCTCTGTGAGTTCGGGCTCACTCAGAAGACAAATCAAACGAAGCCCGATTGGTCAAACTCGATCAGTTGGAAGAAGCTAGGGACATCGCAACTATCTAGTCAGCAAGGTATCTTCAAGGCCTGCGTTGTTATCACAGTCAAAATGTTCGTGGCCGCGCCTTTTTGGTGGGTGATATCATCTTGAGAAAAATACAAACCACCAAAGACAGGCATAAACTATCTCCTTTGTGGGAAGGGCCATTCATTATCGCTGAGGTGACACGTCTGGGCGCCTACCGACTGAAGACTGAAGACGGTGCCCTAGTCAGCAACTCATGGAATATAAAACAACTACGTCCTTTCTATACCTGAGCCTTGTATTTTCTCTATACATATGTATATAGATTTTTTCTCTGACTCACTACATCGCTTGTTTCAACCAACTAGTGAGTCGGGGGCTGCATGTATTATGTGCCTTGTCAATAAAATATGAGCTTGCTTTATCTAAGTTATGAAGTTTTATAACGATTATGCTACGTTTGCCCGAGTATAGCTTTTAGAAGTGAACAATTTTTCCAGTTCCTATCAATCTACTCGGCGCAGACTATGTAGTCGGGTAAAGCTAATGATGACTGAGAAAAAGTAAGTACTCGGCAGTATCATACAGATATTTACAAATGTCCTTACAAAAATTATGTACACCAATTGCATAATTGTTTGTTCTTACATACCTAGGTCCTTTGCTATGGCCTCCGCAGTCGGCCTCACCTGGCTGATCAACTCCAGTGCTTCTTCGGGAGTTGTCTCTTCGGCAAAACCTTCCCCGATGGCCTCGATATCTACCTAGGGTAGATTGATTTGGTCATAGCCAGGGTTTGGGCAACACCAACAACGACATGCTCATCTGAGTACTTTTTCAAAATGCTCGGGCTTCGCTTAGGCGTGCCTGCACCTAGGAGACAGTACTAGAGCTGGTTCCAACATGGTGAGGCTCCATAATGTCAAGGAGCCCTTTCACAGATCCGACGAGAATTTCCCATGACTCCTTGGCAACTTTGATCTTCTCTGCAAAGGCGTTAAACTGGATCTGGGCATTGGCTTTTGAAGCTATTCAGATGCATTAACAAGTACACTTGTTAGCGAAAACATGCAGTCGGAGCAACAAGAAAACGAATTAAGGTTATTGTCAGGCAGGAGACTTACTAGCATAGTCGGCCTCCACCTTGGTTTTGGCCTTCTCCAATTCAGCTTTGGCCTTCTCCATCTCCTTCAGCTTGTTCTCTTGTTGTTTTTTCTCCTCTGCCTGGGCCTTTACTCGGCTTCGAGGGCTGCGAATCAGAACAGTCAAGAACTTGAGATTGTAGTCAGAACTCAACAAGGCAGTCGGAAATCAACTAAGCTGGAGAGATATACTTGGGATTTACTCAGGATGATAACACAGCAAACTTCTGATCTTTTTGGCTAGAGCCCACTTTTCATCCCTGAGCTTGTCAACTACTCCCCTCAGCCATGTTTCCTTGTGTGGAGGCCATGGGCCCCGGGTACCTCATCACAAGCATATGGGCCACTCGGATAGAGGATGGGCCAAGACTTGTAATTAGAGATATAATAGCATCCGGTAGATTTTGCCTTGTACAGAAAGAAATATACAGTCTTAGCCGGGTAAGATGTATCTCTAAGAAGGAAATCCCTTGGCCATATCCGGCTGGAATTCCTATCTTGTACCCCTGTCCCCTAGTATATAAGGGGAGGCGGGGTGCCCCATGAGGGCAGAAGATCATTGATCGACACACATCCTCAAAGGAATACCACCACAACTGGACGTAGGGTATTACCTCACATCGAGGGTCTGAACCAGTATAAAATCTCCTTGTGTTCCTTTGCAGTCCACCAAGTTTCCCCTTGCTGAGTAGCCCTATAGTTATATTACCGGTGTAAAACATCGATAGTTGGCGCACCAGGTAGGGGCTTCGGCGAGATCTACACCAGCAATCTCGATGGATTCCACTTCTGGAGTCGATGGCGGCAAATTCTTCCCTGGAGACACAATATCCTTTGGAAGCCTCGACTTCATCGCGGACCAGATCAGCAATCTCATCTTGGCCGAAGTAGATCCAATCCAACCAGCCGAGGGACCAGCCGACTCCCCGCCAGTCGGCCCACAAGACGCTGCGCCAATTATCATCAATCCGGTGCAGCAATCTTCACCTTCGCCGAGCCTTGGGACAACTCTCTCCTTTGGCGTCCGACTCGCGCTAGGCCTTGAGCCAGCCCGGGTTGGGCTAAGAGGGGGAGAGATCGCCAATCTCCCACGCAGATTCGGCTGCACTGCAGATTTACATCTTGCGCGGCAGACCCGATCTCCCGCGATTCAGTTTGGACACGGTCAAGCACCGTTTCAGATTGGATCTAGGGAGGTCGGAGTCGTTCTTACTCAGATGAATTACTCGGATTCTGACTCCAAGTTAGATAACGGTTCGAACACTAGTTCGGACTCTAGTCTGGCAAATCTCCTTCTGCCCCGCGAGATCTTCATGGCTTCAACACCACCACCGGAGGTTCGCCGACAACAAGAGGAGCAGCAGGAGGAGGCACGCCGACTACGACAACAGGAGGAAGCCGATCGCGAAGCTCGCAACGCCGAGTTACGCAAGGCTGGGGGAACCGCTCAGTAATAGATCCTCCAAACAAAAGTCGGCGACCACGACGTCTTCGTCACGCCACAACAGAACGTTGTGGCCGCCGCCACTCTGTTGGACACGCTCCAACTCAGGCCTGATCACCAGGCCACCCCAACTATCGCCAAAATTAAGGCGATGATCACAGCTACTGTCGATGCTTTGCACCGGCAATAATACTATGGGGCTACTCGGTGACTTGGAATTCGGTGGATTGCAGAGGAAGACAAGAGAATTATACTGGTTCAGGCCCTCGATGTGAGGTAATACTCTACATCCAGTTGAGGTGTTATTCCTCTGAGGTGGTTTTTGTGATCAATGATCTTGTGTGCCCTCATGGGGCGCCCTGCCTCCCTTTATATACTAGGGGACAGGGATACATGGTAAGGATCCCAGTCGGATATGACCAAGGGACTTCCTTCTTAGAGATAGAATCCTATCCGACTAAGGCTAGGTTTCCTTATTGTACAAGGCACAGCCTGCCGGGTGCTATCTTATCTCTAATTACATGATCTGGCCCATCCTCTATCCGAGTGGCCCATGTGCTGGTAATGAGGTACCCGGGGCCCATGGCTCCCACAGTAGCCCCTGAGACCTTCATAGTTGAGTCACAGCTGATGCCAAGTGCTCATCCTCCACGGTGAAGGTTACCCGAGTGCAATGCTCCCGAGTACTCTTTGTCCGAGTAAGTCTTCCCGAGTCCTGCTTCATGTCAGCTGGCAGCGAGGCTATGAAGGGCTTCATGTAGATATATGAATAGTGTGCGCCGAATAGGCGCACCTATTAGGTGTAGCCCCCGACTTTGTGCTTAATTGTGAAAATAATTAAACATAAAGTCAAAGATCTTTAACCTGGAAGTCTTTCCCGAGTAGATTACTACTGGTATATGAGACTCTTCGGTATCATGTCAACCGGAATATGATTTATAGTCTTGCCGAGTAGGGAACTACTCGTATATAGGACTCTTCGACTTCATGTCAGTCGGAATGTTTGTTTATAGTCTTGCCGAGTAGGATGCTACTCGTATATGGGACTCTTCAGCGTCATGTTAGCTGGAAAGGGAGTGTTTATAGTCTTTCCCAAGTGGCGTCCCACCCGGAAGTTAGACTCTTCCGCATCATGTCAGCGGGAATGAGAAATTTATAGTCTCTCCCGAGTAGTGCACTACTCGGAAGTTAGACTCTTCAGCGTCATGTCAGCTGGAATAATATTGCTCATGGCAACTGATAACTACGCATGTAGGCCGAGTACTACTTTATGAAAATAAATCCATTACATGGTCAGGTGTTCCCGAGAAAGATACCTGCATCCCCAATTTTAATGAAGACCAGCTTGTGATCCTTGTAAGGATATATCCTCGAGACCTGGTGGATAAAACAGATACCCAAACATATATGTTTAGAAGTAAGGCTTTCATGAAGCATATCTGTTTACCTCATCGGTTCCTGTGGGTAGCACCAGCACTATAATTTCAACTCAGCCTGCGGGCGGCCCACATGGAGCATGCTACTGTAGGAACTCATATCTTGTCGGCCCAATTCCGACTGTGTAGGCCTGGGCCCATCTAGTCGGTACAGGCTATAAAAAGATGGGGAGAGAGAAAAAGATTCCATCGTCTTCCCCAAAGCAGCCAATCTCTTCGTCTTCCACCTTCGCGCCTAGCTTTTCGCCTCCCGCCCGGCTAGGGTTAGCAGCAGCCGTTCCCCACCCGGACTCGGGCGATTTCAATCCTCTTTGTTTATTCCAAGCCCCCGATTTGCTTTCCCCCAAATCTCACCACCTCCAGTCATGCCGAAGGCGACGAATCCTGCGGGTGCGCCAGGGAGTTCTTGGCCGATCTCGGATTGCGGCTCGGTGAAGCTGAGACGGCTGGAGAGCGAGCTGAAGTTGCCTAGCCAAGAAGTGATCCGTTGGCGGTCGGCGAGGGATGAATCGAGCCCCAACCCCCGGCCTGGTGAAACGGTAGTTTTCGCCTCTTTCTTTGATCGGGGCTTGTGTCTTCCGTCGTCTGATTTCTTCCGCCGCATCCTTGATTTCTACGGGCTGGAGTTGGTGCATTTAAATCCCAACTCAATCCTTCAGATCTCCATATTCGTCACTCTTTGCGAGTGCTTTCTGGGTGTTGAGCCCCACTTCATCCTCTTCCGACACCTGTTCCATGTCAAGCCCCAGCCTTCCAAGAGTAATATCAGTGTGATTGGAGGGGCTGGTCTTCAACTGAGGAGCGATGGGAAGAAAACATATATCGATTTGCCCTTGAAATCTTCTCTGAAGGGCTGGCACAAGGAGTGGTTTTATTGCGCCGATCTGGCCCCTTCCTTGCACCCGTTTACTGGTATGCCACCGGCGGTATTGCCAAGCTAGTCCTCGGAGCCAACCTTTGAAGAACTGGGCCAGGCACATATATTGCTGACAAAGATAGATGACCTCAAGAGGGCCGGCTTGACAGGGCCTTGGGTGGCTCGTCGCTTTCTGACGAGGCGCGTCCAGCCGCTGAAGTTGAGAAGCGCCTTCGGCTGGGCCTTCAAAGGTAAACACGATCCCGACCGAGTGAGCAGCGAGACGGCGGACAAGGGGGCAGTGACTGATACCTTGTTTGGCTACTTCTCCGAAGGGGTCGTTGCCACCGAAGATGATAACCGCCGAGTTGCTGCCTATAGCTTCATCCGGCCGCGGACCAAGGTAACCTTCTACCTTCTTCTGTGGTGAACGCCTGTGGAACGGTGATTGTTCAACCTGGCGTGATGAAATCTTGTCGACTTGCTTGTAGTGGCATGAGGAATTTGATGAAGACTCTCGTCCATTGTCGGCGGTCGCGTCGAGGAAGAGGCCGAGGAGTCCCTCTGCCGCCCAACCCGACTCCAAGAGAGCGGGGAAGAAGCCGATTTTATATCGGGGCGAGGGGGCCATGACAGCGCGTGCCGTGAGCGGCAGCTTGAAAATAAAGGACACCGCTGCCACAACGCCCACGCGGTCGAGTCCCAGGCTGAGATCAGCCGGCTTGGGCTCGACGTTGTCGTACTCAGCAACAGCGCCACCAAGGGGCCGACCAGAGCAGAGGCCGATTGGGGTGAAGGAACCCGAACCAACCATACCAAAGTCGGGGCCGACTCAGGCTGATACGCCTTTGCCATCGATGACACCGACCGGGGTGACTGCCGATGCTAGCGCTTCGCCGGGGAGCGGGCAGGCTGGCAGGAAGCTGAAGTTCTCCAAGAGGTGCGTTATTCCGGGTCTTCTGTAGTCGTTGTACGTTAGAGTACAGTCCTGATGTCTTGCTTCGTCGTGCAGGAAGCGGGCCGATATCGATCTTAAAAAGGTCGATCCATCTGCTCCACTTGATGAGCCTGCCCCAGCCGAGGCAGCGGCGGCGAACACACCTGTTGAGCCGGCGGCCAGCCCGGTTGCTGAGACCGAGGTGGCTCCGACTACAGGGCCACTGCCGCCACCCGACCGAGAGGTGGCTGTTGAAACCGAGGCCCCAGCCCCCGAGGCACTGTATGTCGCGGAAGCGGGGGACGGAGCCCCCGAGCCGGTCCCCGATGTTGTAGGGGAAGGCGGTGCCGAGGCTAGGACACCGTCGCCATCGTGGTTATCGTCATCGCCATCGTCGCCGCTACCGCTACCGCCACCGCCGGAGATCCCTCATTTGCCTCGGATCGAAGCTCCCCCACGTGTGATGCCCCGGACCTTTACATGGACCACTCGCGACGGCGCTATGAAAAGCTTCAGGCTCAATGAAGTCGTCGCAAGGAGAGAGCGCGAGAGCCTGCTTCGTGCTGCCATCAACGGGTCCCAAGGGGTCGCGGTATGATTCTTGTAGTGAAGCTCCAGCAATCCTCTTGTCTTGATGTTTGACTCTGTCGTCGGTTTGTTCCTTGTCCCGAGCAGAAGCTCGTTGACCGCAACGAGGCGATGACGGAGATCCTGGTCGAGATGGCTCCCCACCTCACGGAATTGCAACAGCTCCGGGCATTGAAGGCCGAGATGGAGGCGCGTCACACGAGGAGGGAGGCCTGGCTGAAGAGCGGCGCCGATCAGCTCAGGGCGGAGACATGGGCCCTAGCCGAGAAGATCAGAGGTAAAATCCTCGAGTATATCTTCCCGACTGGACCGTTGATGTATTCATCCAGCTACGTCGATCCCGACTGCTCGGTGGTGTCATGACTGCACGGTTGAGCTCTTGGCTAATCTGTGGTGCAGACCTCGAAGCGGAGTTAAAGACCCGAGCGGAGAGGGAGTCGCAGCTGAAGGAGGCCGAAGAAGCCAAGGCCGAGCTTGAAAGGGTCAAGGCCGACCTGACAAAGGCCAACACCGAGCTTGACCGGGAGAAGTCCGAGTTGGAGAAGGCCGTCGTCAAGCTCGGTAAGGAGAAGGCCGAATTGGAGAAGACCGTGGCCGGGTGGGAGGCCGACTACGAAAGTAAGTCCTCAACCCGACTGTGATCTCAGCCAATCCATTAGTCACCCCGTGTGTAGCCGAATTCTGACAAGCTTACTTACCGACCAATCTAGGCAGGCATGAGAGCCAACGTCCAGGCCCAGTGCCGGTTCTACACGGAGGAGATAAGATCAATCAGGGAGTCACGGGAGGCCCTCGTCGGGTCCGTGAAAGGGCTCCTTGACCTTGTAGATCCCCGCCCAGAGGGGACCAGCTGTAGCAGAATTCCTCAGATAATGGGGCGTCTCGAGGACGCGCCGAGTGCCCTGAAAAGGTACTCAGACGAGCGGGTTGCCGCTGGCGTGGCCCAGACCCTAGCAATGACCAAGTCCATCTACCCGAGGGCGGACATTGAGGCCATCGGGGAGGGATTTTCCGAGGAGACGACGCCCGAGGAAGCGCTGGAGCTGATCGCCCAGGCGAAGCCGACTGCTGAAGCGATTACCCGAGACCTGGGTCTGTAAAGGCAATACATTTTGTAGTCGGGATATATATGCTTTCATATACGATCATGTGTAAATATATGTGTCGTGCCGCCAAGCTTATTATTCGGTTGTCATTAGCTTTACCCGACCATGTAGCATGCGCCGAGTTAGTCCGATAGAACTTGATAAAAAATGTTCGGAGTAAGATGCTATACTCGGGCGAACGCATCAGTCGTGGCAAGGCTTCATAACCGGGGTGAAATAAGCTTGTATGTTATTGACAGAACACATATATACATGCAGCCCCCGGCTCACTACTCGGTTGAAACAAGCGGTGTAGTGAGTCAGGAAAAACTGTACACATGGAAAATGTAAAACTCAGGTATAGAAAGGACGTAGTTGTTCTATGTTCCATGAGTTGGTGATGAGGACGCCGTCTTTGGTCTTCAGTCGGTAGGCGCCTGGCCGCGTGACCTCGGCTATAATGAACGGCCCTTCCCAGATGGGGGATAGTTTGTGCCTGTCCTTGGTGGTTTGTATCTTCCTTAGAACGAGATGCCCGACCAAAAAGGCACGGCCACGGACATTGCGATTGTGGTAGCGACGCAGGCCTTGAAGATACCTTGCCGACTGGATTGTTGCGGCGTCTCTTGCTTCTTCCAGCTGATCTAATTCGACCAGTCGGGTGCTGTTGGAGTCGTCTTCGGAGTAAGCCCGGACTCGCGGAGAGCCGAACTGTATCTCTGTCGGTAGCATGGCCTCGGTACCGTAGACCAGGAAGAAAGGGGATTGCCCTGTTGCCCGACTAACCGTGGTTCTGAGAGACCAGAGAACGGATGGTAGTTCTTGTACCCACCGACCCGCATATGGTTGTAGTCGGTCGAATATCCTGGCCTTGATGCCTTGTAAGACCATGCCGTTGGCTCGCTCAACCTGCCCGTTGCTCCGCGGGTGTGCCACAGATGCATAGCAGATCTTGATGCCGAAGTCGTCGCAGAAATCTTGGAATAGGCCCGCCGCGAACTGAGCGCCGTTGTCGGTTATGATGCGGTTAGGGACCCCAAATCGGTATAGTATACTCAGGATGAAGTCCTTTGCTCGTGCCGCTGTGATTGTTGCAACGGGTTTAGCCTCAATCCACTTGGTGAATTTATCCACTGCGACGAATAAATGCGTGAACCCTCCTGGCGCTTTCTTGAATGGCCCGACCATGTCGAGCCCCCATACTGCGAATGGCCAGGAAATAGGGATAGTCTGGAGTTCCTGGCGGGGAGATTTGTCTGTCTTGCGAAGAACTGGCAACCCTCGCACTTGCGAACGATGTCTTTGGCGTCTGTGACTGCGGTGGGCCAGAAGAATCCCTGCCGGTAAGCCTTTCCGACTAACGTCCTGGATGCAGCGTGGTTGCCACATATGCCCGAGTGGATTGAATGCAGGATCTGCTTGCCTTCCTCGGTGGTGACACAGCGCATGAGGACACCGGATGCGCTCCTTCGGTACAGGTCTTCTCCGACTAGCAGGAAGCTTTTGCTTCGACGCTTGATCTGCTCGGCTTGACTGTGATCTTCTGGGAGTTCATCGTCCAGGAGGAATTTGAGAACAGGACCCCTCCAGTCTTGACATATGTGCAGCACTTCGTCGGTGGTCGGGGTAGGCTCGCCTCCCGACTGCTCTTGTGCCGGTTTCTTCTTGACTGATGGCTCCATAAGTTGCTCGACAAAGATTCCAGTCGGAACCGCTTCTCGCTTAGATCCCATGTTTGCTAGCTCATCTGCCGCGTCGTTGTATTGACGCAGGACGTGTGTGATTTCCAGCCCGTCGAACTTGTTTTCTAACTTGCGGACCTCCTGATAGTATGCCGCCATTGTGTCGTCGAGACAGGTCCAGTCTTTCATGACTTGGTTGACCACGAGTTGGGAGTCTCCGCGCACAACCAGTCGACGTATGCCGAGTGATATGGCGATGCGGAGCCCGTGAACAAGAGCCTCGTACTCGGCGACGTTGTGGGAAGCCGGGAAGTGGATTTGTAGTACGTACTTCAACTTTTCGCCAGTGGGGGATGTCAGTATGACTCTAGCCCCGGCACCGCCGATCCGTAGGGAACCGTCGAAGTACATTGTCCAGTACTCTAGCTTTGTTGTTGGTGTTGGGAGTTGAACTTCTGTCCACTCGGCCACGAAGTCGGCTAGAGCTTGAGATTTGATAGCTGTCCGTGGCTGAAAGGTGATGTCAAACGCCATCAGCTCGAGTGCCCATTTAGCGATCCGGCCGGTGGCCTCGCGATTATGAAGGACATTCCCGAGTGGAAATGCTGTGACCACCGTGACTTGATGTGCTTGGAAGTAATGCACCAGCTTTCGGACTGTGAGGAGTAGGCCGTATAGCAGCTTCTGGACCTGCGGGTATCTCGTTTTGGAGTCGGCAAGGACCTCGCTGACGAAATAGATTGGCCGTTGTATTTTCTGAATGTGACCCTGTTCGGATCGCTCCACTACTAGCACCGTGCTGACTACCTGTGTTGTTGCCGCTAGATAAAGCATTAGTGGTTCCTGGGGCAGGGGTGACGCCAGCACGGGGGGTGATGTGAGGAATTCTTTGAAGTCTTCGAAGGCTCGCTGGGCTTCCGGAGTCCATTGAAAGGTGTCCGCCTTTTTGAGGAGCTTGAAGAAATGCATGCCCCGTTCGCCCAGTCGGGAGATAAACCGGCTGAGTGCCGCCATGCAGCCTGTCAGCTTCTGGACGTCTTTAAGGTTGGTCGGGGGCGCCATGTTCTTGATGGCGTTGACTTTCTCCGGGTTAGCCTCGATGCCGCGGTGTGAGACGATGAAGCCGAGTAACTTCTCAGACGGCACCCCGAAGGCGCACTTGTCCGGGTTCAACTTCATCTTGAATCTTCGAAGGTTTTGGAAGGTTTCTTCCAAGTCGGCAATGAGATCTTCTCTGGACTTGGTCTTGATCACCATGTCGTCGACGTAGGCTTCCACGTTGCGCCCGATCTGGGTGTGCAGACAGCGCTGAATGGCACGTTGGTAAGTTGCGCCTGCGTTTTTCAGACCGAACGGCATTGTGATATAGCAATACGCTCCAAACGGCGTGATGAAAGATGTTTTTAAACAGTCTTGTTCCCTCAGGCTAATTTGATGATATCCCGAGTAGCAGTCGAGAAAACTGAGTAGGTCGTACCCCGCCATGGAGTCAACCACCTGATCTATCCTGGGAAGACCAAATGGGTCCTTGGGGCACGCTTTGTTGAGGTCGGTGTAGTCGACGCACATGCGCCATTTACCGTTTTTCTTCCTGACCAGAACTGGGTTTGCCAGCCAGTCCGGGTGGTAGACTTCCTTGATGAACCCGGCTGCGAGGAGCTTGGTGATTTCCTCCCGGATAGCATCCTTGCGGTCTTGAGCGAAGCGCCGCAACCGTTGCTTGACGGGCTTGGCGTCTGGCTTGACGTGTAGGGCGTGCTCGATCACCTCCCTTGGTACGCCCGGCATGTCGGACGGTTTCCACGCGAAGATATCTTTGTTGGCTTGGAGGAAGGTGACGAGCGCGTCTTCCTATTTGGGGTCGAGTCCGGTCCCGACTAAGGCGGTCTTGGAGGGGTCGGAAGGGTCCAGGGGGATCTTCTTCGTGTCAGAGTCCGCTGAAATTCCTGACTTCGCTGCTTTTTTCGCCGGAACTGGATCTTGATCGACTTCAGGTGTAGCGGCTTGCCGGATGCTGTCGCGCCCGACTGCCGCTTCTTGTGTTTGAGCCAGTTCGCAGCTCTCCTTGTCGCAGGTGAAGGCTTGCTTAGCGTCGCTGCGGAGGGAGAGGACTCTTGCTGGCCCGGGCATCTTCAGCACCATGTACGTATAGTGCGGTATCGCCATGAATTTGGCGAGGGCCGGTCGTCCGAGTATCGCATGATACGCGGTCTCGAAGTCGGCGACCTTGAAGCAGATGTTTTCTGTACGGAAGTTGTCCCGCGTGCCGAAGGTCACCGGCAAGGTTATCTGCCCGAGTGGGGTTGATGACAAGCCGGGAATTATCCCATGGAAGGGCGCAGTGCTTGGCCGTAGTTCTGAACGAGGAATTCTCATCTCGTCCAAAGTCTTGGCGAACAGGATGTTGAGCGCACTGCCTCCGTCGATGAGGGTTTTCTTCAGCCTGATATTTTTGACGACCGGGTCCAGGACGAGTGGATATCGTCCCGGGTGGGAAATCCGATCTGGGTGATCTGCGCGATTGAAGGTGATGGCCGTTTCCGACCAGCGCAGGTATTGGGGGGTGTCGGCTGTGGAGACCGTGTTAATGTCCCGCGCTGATAGCTTCTGCTTGCGCTTGGATTCGTACGCGAGTGGCCCCCCGAAGATGTGGTTGAGTTCGGCTTGGGGGTCCTAGAAATCATCAGCCAGACCCGAGTCTGGCTTGTCCTTGTCCTTGTCGGCGCCAGACGATGAAGCTTGCTCGGAGGCGAACTTCTTGAGCATGTGGCAGTCCTTGGCCGCGTGGCGGCCCTTGGGGTGAAAGGGGCAAGGCCCGCTCATGACTTTCTGATAGTCGTTGTTCCGTTGGGGCCGCGGCCGACTGCGCTCCATGTTGGCCACCTCGTTGTCCGACTTCCGCTTGCGGCTGCCAGGCTTGTTCTGAGGCGGCTCGTTCTCGGCTTTCGCCTTGTTGTCTCTTTGTCGGGGCTCCTTCTTCTCGTCGAAGGCCTCAGCGACGGCTTCAGCCGAGTCGGCGTATTTGTTGGCCATGTCGAAGAGAGTCCGGACAGTGGATGGTGGCTTCCGAGTGAACTTCGCGATAAGCGGGGCGTCTTTTACTCCCTTGCGGAAGGCGGCGATGACGACCTCGTCTTTGATGCTTGGGATTTGATTGCGCTTCTCGGAAAACCTTTTGATGAATTCACACAGAGACTCGTTCTTTTTTTGATGCAGCTGGTAAAGGTCGTGCTCGGAAGCCGGTCTCTCGTAGGTCCCCTGGAAGTTAGCGATGAACCGCTCCCTGAGTTGTCCCCAGGAACCGATCGACCGCCTTGGGAGGCCTGTCAGCCATGTCCTCGCCGAGTCGGCTAATGCGACTGGGAGGTAGTTAGCCATGGCTCTGCTGTCGCCCCCAGCAGCTTGAACTGCTAGGACGTAAACGGTGAGCCAGGACTCTGGGTTGGTCTTGCCGTCGTACATTTTGATTCCGGTAGGCTTAAAGCCGACTGGCCAGCGGACGTCCTGTAACTCCCGAGTAAAGGCTGGAATGCCTTCGTTATCGTGAGGACTTGGGCTTCGGTTTTGGCGGTGTAGCCATTCGAAGTGGAGACCGAAGCGCTCGTGTTCATCCTCCAGTCGGCGGCGTTCATCCTCTTCGCGTTCTTCGCGCCGGGCCCTTAGGGTGTGGCGAAGATCGCGTTGTAATCGCATTCGGAGGTCTTGATTGGGTCGGCGGTCGTATTGGTGACGCCGCCGGTTGTTGTAGTTGGTGTTGCCGAGCGTTGTTTGGCGGGACTCTTTGTGCTGCCGGGTGGAGCCGGCCGCGCGTCGTCGCGCTGATGCAGATGACTCCGCCGCTGGAGAGCCCGTCCGATGGGTCGGTATGCGAGTGTTGCCTGACTGTTCTTGCTGCTGGCAGGCGGCAGCAGTGATCATCGCCTTGATCTTGGCGATAGTTGGTGTGGCCTGATGATCCGGCCCAAGCTGGAGCGTGTCCAGCAGAGTTGCGGCGGCCACGACGTTCTGTTGTGGCGTGATGAAGACGTCGTGGTCGCCGACTTTGGTTTGGAGGATCTGCTGCTGGGCGGCTCGCCCAGCCTGTCGAAGCCTGTCATTGCGAGCTTGTCGGTTGGCCTCCTCTTGTTGTTGTAGTCGGCGCGCCTCCTCTTGCTGCTCCTCTTGCAGTCGGCGCACCTCGGAAGGTGGCGTTGAAGCCATGAAGATCTCGCGGGGGAGGAGGAAGCTTGCCAAGGTGGAGTCCGAGTTGGTACTCGAACCGCCATCCGACTTAGTGTCGGACTCCGAGTAGTTTATCGGAGTTAGGACGACTCCGACCTCCCTAGATCCAATCTGAAAAGGTTCATGACCGTGTCCAAACTGAATCACTGGAGGTCGGGTCTGCTGCGCGGGTTGTAGATGCACAGCGTCGCCGAATCCGTACGGGAGATTGATGATCTCTCCCCCTCTTGGCCTAACCCGCGCTGGCTCAAGACCTAGCGCGAGTTGGACGCCGAAGGAGAGAGTTGTCCCGATGTCCGGCGATGTGAGGGACTGTCGTAGTAGATCGTCGAAGGAGATGGCGACGTCCCTGGGGCCGACTGGCGCAACGCCGGCTGGCTCCTTGGCTGGCGAGATTGGATCTGCTTCAGCCAAGGAAAGATTGCCGAGTTGATCGGCGACGAAGTCAAGACTCCCGAAGGTGATGGTGTCTCCATTGGAGAACTTGTTGCCCTTGACTCCGTTGATGGGATCCATCGAATCTGTTGATGAAGAATTCGCCGGGCCCCTACCTGGCGCGCCAACTGTCGATGCTTTGCACCGGCAATAATACTATGGGGCTACTCGACGATCTGGAATTCGGTGGATTGCAGAGGAAGACAAGAGAATTATACTGGTTCAGGCCCTCGATGTGAGGTAATACCCTACATCCAGTTGAGGTGTTATTCCTCTGAGGTGGTTTTTGTGATCAATGATCTTGCGTGCCCTCATGGGGCGCCCTGCCTCCCTTTATATACTAGGGGACAGGGATACATGGTAAGGATCCCAATCGGATACGACCAAGGGACTTCCTTCTTAGAGATAGAATCCTATCCGACTAAGGCTAGGTTTCCTTATTGTACAAGGCACAGCCTGTCGGGTGCTATCTTATCTCTAATTACATGATCTGGCCCATCCTCTATCCGAGTGGCCCATGTGCTGGTAATGAGGTACCCGGGGCCCATGGCTCCCACAGCTGCCGCCTATCAGCAGCAACAGCAGTTGGGTGACACAATTATACCGACCAACAGGTTGGGTTCTCCGGCAGCCAGCTCATCTACATCAGCACGGCGTTGGGCGGCTGGCTCAAGTCGGCCACACGAGGAATCGCGCCAAATGACACTCGGTGACACCAATAACGATAATCGGCGAAGTCATCAGTACGATCGCCAGCCCAACCAAGATCTCCGAGTCCGCCTACAACGTGACCTCCAATACGACATCAACACCCGGCGCCGCCAACGTGAAGAGGAAGAGCGCCACCGACTGGAGGACGAAAACGAGTGTTTCGGCCTTCACCACGAGCGGTTTAACCACTGTGATAGGAGCCGGAGCCCTCACGAAGATGAAGGCGTTCCAGCTTTCACCCACGATCTCTAGGACGTCGACTGGCCGTCGGGCTTCAAGCCTACGGGGATAGAGTAATACGACGGCAAAACCAACCCCGAGTCCTGGCTCACTGTATACACCCTGGCAATACGAGCTGCCGGGGGGTGACCACAAAGCCTTGGCTAACTACCTCCCAGTCGCATTGGCCGACTCGGCGAGGACATGGCTGACAGGGCTCCCGAGGCGGTCGATCGGTTCCTGGGGAGAACTTAGGGAGCGGTTCATCGCCAAGTTTCAGGGAACCTATGAGAGGCCGTCTTCTGAGCATGATTTATATCAACTACGCCAGAAGAAGAACGAGTCTCTATGCGATTTTATCAAGAGATTCTCCGAGAAGCGCAACAAGATCCCAATGATCAGAGACGAGGCCGTCATCGCCGCCTTCCGAAGGGAGTAAAGGATGCCCCGTTCATCGCGAAGTTCACTCGGAAACCACCATCCTCTGTCCGAGCTCTCTTCGACATGGCGAACAAATACGCTGACTCGGCTGAAGCGGTCGCAGAGGCCCTCGACGAGAAGAAGGAGTCCCGACAGAAAGAACAAAAGGCGAAAGCTGACGAGCCATCTCAAAACAAGACCGGCGGCCGCAAGTGGAAGCCGGATAACGAGGTGGCCAACATGGAGCGAACTCAGTCGCGGCCCCAACGCAACAATGACTACCAGAAAGTCATGAATGGGCCTTGCCCCTTCCACCCCAAGGGCAAGCACGTGGCCAAAGACTTCTTCATGCTTAAGAAGTTTGCTTCCGAGCATACTTCATGATCTGGCATCGACAAGGACAAAGACAAGCCAAATCAGGGCCCGACTGACGATTTTCAAGATCCCCAAGCCGAGCTTAACCACATCTTCGGAGGGCCGTCTGCCTACGAGTCCAAGCGGAAGCAGAAGCTTACAATGCGCGACATCAACTCAATTTCTATAGCGGACACCCCCCAATATTAGCGCTGGTCAGAGACGTCCATCACGTTCACCCGCGCAGACCACCCAGATCAGGTTTCACACCCGGGATGATACCCACTTGTCCTGGACCCGGTCGTGAAGAACATCAAGTTAAAGAAGGTTCTCATAGACGGAGGCAGCGCGCTCAATATCCTCTTCGCCAAGACCTAGACGAGTTGAAGATTCCTCGTTCGGATTTTGTGGTGGGTCGCGCCCTTCCACGGGATAATCCCCGGCTTGTCTTCAACACCACTCGGGCAGATTACCTTGCCAGTAACCTTTGGCACGCGGGATAACTTCCGCACTGAAAACATCTGCTTCGAGGTCGTCGACTTCGAGACCACATACCAAGCGATACCCGGACGACCGGCGCTCGCCAGATTCATGGCGGTACCGCACTATACATATATGGTGCTTAAGATGCCAGGGCCAGCAGGAGTCCTCTCCCTCCGCAGCGATGTCAAGCAAGCCTTCACCTGCGACAAGGAGAGTTACGAATTGGCTCAATCACAAGAGACGGCAGTCGGTGTGCATAATATTCGGCAAGCCGTCACAACCGAAGTCGAGGAAGACCCAGTTCCGGCCAAAAAAGCAGCGAAGTTGGGAATTTCAGCGGACTTTGACACGAAGAAGATCCCCCTAGACCCTTCCGACCCCTCCAAGACTGCTCTAGTCGGGACCGGACTCGACCCTAAATAGGAAAACGCGCTCGTCAACTTCCTCTAAGCCAACAAGGATATCTTCGCCTGGAAACCGTCCGACATGCTGGGCGTACCAAGGGAGGTGATCGAGCACGCTCTCAATGTGAAGACAGACGCCAAGCCAGTCAAGCAACGGCTACGGCACTTCGCTCAAGACCGTAAAGATGCTATTCGGGAGGATATAACCAAGTTTCTCGCAGCCGGGTTCATCAAAGAGGTCTACCACCCGGATTGGCTGGCAAACCCAGTTCTGGTTCGAAAGAAAAACGATAAATGGAGCATGTGCGTCGACTACACCAATCTCAGCAAGGCGTGCCCCAAAGACCCATTTGGTTTACCAAGGATAGACCAAGTGGTGGATTGAACTGCGGGGTGCGAACTTCTCAGCTTTCTCGATTGCTACTCGGGATACCATCAAATCAGCCTGAAGGAGGAGGACTACCTCAAGACGTCTTTTATCATGCCGTTTGGTGCGTACTGCTACATCACTATGCCGTTCGGTTTGAAAAACGCTAGAGCAACGTATCAACGTGCAATTCAGCGGTGTCTACACACTCAGATCGGGCGCAACGTGGAAGCCTACTGTTGACACCAAAAATCACCGGCAGCGTTGGGAACGAGCTGATGATATGGTTCGATGCACTAGAGACGCGAAGGCCTGGGAGATTTGCTTAACTCCAGTGCAGTTCCTAAATTTTGAGGTTCGTAGGCGTGCCAGTCAATTTGACCCTGCAATTGACAAGGAGATAGAAAGTATTAGATCAGTGAGCCAATTGGCTGGAAGCCGATTTGGACTCGTTTCATCGGCCGATAGCCGATATGGACTATAGCACTTATTCATCGACTGGGAGCCGATGATGGCATAAAAAGATAACTGCGATAGGTTGATGATAATATAATGAAATAATAAACTAGCCGACTGCTGATAGAACATATGCATTGGCTGGAAAACCGATGATAGTGTAAATTCATAAAATAAAGATAATGCAATCGGCTGTATTTAATAACAGATAACTTATCGGCTAGGCACTCCGATAAAACATTGCATAAACATCCATTGGCTTAACAAGGATAAATCTATTATTATCAATCTAGTAGGTCAAACTAAACTGATGCAGCACAGATTAATAATGATAAAAGAACCTCAATGAGCCGATAGATCTAATGCAATTGTGATGTAAAATATGGTAACTTATCGGCTATACATTCTGTCGGCGAAATGGGACAGGGGGTCCCACATGCCCTGGGGACAAGTGGGTCTTCGGCCACGGCAGACCCCCGGGGGGCCATCTTTCCACCAGCCCCGGGCTCGTCCCCGGGGCAACATCGCTCCATCCGCCCCGGGCTCGTCCCCAGGGCGTTATCGCCATCGGCCCCGGGCTCGTCCCCGAGGCGTCGTCTATATCGGCTCGGCCCCGGGGCCTCATTGGCCTCGGGCCCGTGCCTTGCCTCCGGGCGCCATCGACTCACTCCCTGCCCGGGGCCCACGTCCCCGGCAGGCTCTGAACCAGCTCCCCAAATATTCGCATTAACAGTGAGGTGACAGGGCGCCTCCCGCCTGTCTCCCGACAGCATCCCGACAACATCTCCAGGAGACAGCCGCTGTCACTTCTCTGTGCTCCAGCCGCCCACAGCCGAGCGGCAAAACGACCAGACCAGCCACCCTCGGCGGCCGAGCCGACAGCACCTTGACGCTCGCCTTGAGGAAAATACAAACCACCAAAGACAGGCACAAACTATCCCCAATCTGGGAAGGGCCGTTCATTATAGCCGAGGTCACGCGGCCAGGCGCCTACCGACTAAAGACCAAAGACGGTGCCCTCATCAGCAACTCATGGAACATAGAACAGTTACGTCCTTTCTATACCTGAGTTTCTTATTTTTTTCCATGTGTACAGTTCCACTCGGACTCACTACGCCGCTTGTTTCAACCGAGTAGTGAGTCGGGGGCTGCATGTATCTTATATGCTTTGTCAATAATATATGAGTTTATTTTACTTAAGTTACGAAGCTTCACCAAGACTTTATTATGTTTGCCCGAGTATAGCTTTTTGCGGTGAACGATTTTATTAAGTTCCCACAGACTAACTCGGTGCAGACCATATAATCGAGTAAAGCTGATGACAACTGAGTAATAAAGCTTGGCGGCACTGCATATATATTTACACATGTCTTTACAAAACACCACAATACACCAACTGCATGACGTATTGTTTTTACAGATCCAGATCCTTGGTGATAATCTCTGCAGTCAGCCTCGCCTTGGCTATCAGCTCCAGTGCGTCCTCAGGAGTTGTCTCCTTGGCAAACCCCTCCCTGATGGCTTCAACATCTGCCCTTGGGTAGATGGACTTGGTCATAGCCAGGGTTCGGGCCACGCCGGTAATGACATGCTCATCCGAGTACCTTTTCAGGGCACTCGGTGCATCCTCCAGGCGCGCCTCCACTTGGGCGATCGAGCTGCAGCTGGTTCCCATGGGGCGAGGATCCACGATGTCAAGGAGCCCTCTCACGGATCCGAGGAGAGCCTCCCGTGACTCCTTGACCACCTTTATCTCCTCTTCGTAAGCCTGAAATTGGGCCCGGGAGTTGGCTCTAGCAGCTACCCGGGTTCACCGACAAGTAAACTTGTTAGGTAAGGCTGCAGATGGGATAATTGATGGATTGGTTAAGATCAGTGTCAAAAAGGAGACTTACTGTCATAGTCGGCCTCCCACCTGGCTATGGTCCTCTCCAGTTCAACCTTTTCCTTCTCGAGCTTGGTGTTGGTCTCTTTCAACTCGGCCTTCTCTCGCTCAAGCTCAATTTTGGCCTTCGTCAGGTCGGCCTTGTCCTTTTCAAGCTCAGCCCTGGCTCTCACGGCCTCCTTCAGCTGGATTGCCTCCTCTGTTCGGGTCTTCAACTCGGCTTCGAGGGCTACATGACAGATTAGTCAAGATCTCGACGTTGCAGTCAAGGCACAACTAGGCAGTCGGGAACAACACAGCTGGAGGAATTTACCAAGGATCTGGTCAGAAAGATACATTCTGGAGGCCTACCTCTTATCTTTTTGGCTTGGTCCCAATTTTCAGCCCTGAGCTAAGTAACGCCGTCCCTCAGCCAAGACTCCCTCTCCTGGCTACACCCTTCTACCTCGGCCTTTAAGGCCCGGAGCTGGTCCAACTCTTGAAGCTGAGGGGCGACCCGGATCAAGACTTCGCTCATTCTCTCCGAGCGATCAATAAGTTTCTACTCGAGGAAAAACAGAGCAAAACAGAGTCAGTCGTCAGATCACCCATATGAGCAAGACAGCCAAGACTACAATACGATGGGGGTCATACCTGGATCCCCTGGGACGCGTCGAGAGTAGCGCGCAACAAGCTTTCACGCTCCCTTTCCGCCGCGGCCTCATCATGCTTGTAACTCCTTGCAGTTCCGTCGGGCTCCGTCCAATGGAATGTCCGCGGGAACTTGCGAGGAGGAGCCTGGAGCCGGGGGAGATTTGGCTTGTCTAAAGGAGGAGACAACGACGACGACGAGGACGATGACCAAGACGGCGATGGACTCCTGGCCCCCAACTCGGCGGCCTCCAGGGCTTCGGGGGTTGACTCAGGGGCTGCGGCCACAGCTTCAACAACTGACACTGACTCAGGTGCTGCCTCGACGACTTCGAAGACAGGCGCAGGCTTAGGAGCCGGAGTAGACGGCTCAATCCAGACAGAAAAGCTATGCTGACAACCGTCGCCGAGACCTAAGCTTCGAGGAAGGAGATTACGTATATCTTCGCGTCACCCCACTTCGCGGAGTACACAGGTTCCAAACCAAAGGGAAGCTAGCACCACGTTTCGTGGGACCCTACCAAGTGCTAGCCCGAAAAGGTGAAGTGGCATATCAGTTGAGCCTTCCAGCTTCGATGACGGGTATACACGACGTGTTTCACATGTCACAGTTGAAGAAGTGTCTGAGAATCCTAGCAGAACAGGCAGATCCGGAACAGATCAAGATTCAGGAAGACCTCACATATGTGGAGAAGCCAATACGGATTCTAGAAATCAGTGAGAGAAACACCAGGAGCAGGGTAATCAGGTTTTGCAAGGTACAGTGGAGCCATTACTCAGAGGAAGAAGCCACCTGGGAGCAAGAAGACGAATTGAAGTCCGCCCATCCCCATCTCTTCGCCAGCACTTCCGAATCTTGGGGATAAGATTCTGTTTAAGGGGGGTAGGTTTGTCAAACCCTAACTTTAGCCACACAAAATTATACCTGAGAAAAATACCCAAGAAAATAAATTTAAAAAGGCTAGAGGAATTAATTAAAGGTGTAAAATGCAAGATAATAAATTTTCGTGGCCGGGAATATTTTTCTTGTATTCTCTGTGCCAAAATACATTAACTGGATTTTTAGTGGATTTTTCAGAATACAGGAACTATTTTTAATAAATCAAAAACGCTTATCGGAATTTAAATCGACCTGGAAAAATCTTTTTCCATTTTCCTTTCTCCTTTTCTTCTGTTGGGCCGGTGGCCCGCTCCTGTGTCGGCCTCCCTCCCCGTGCGCCCGCAGGTCGGTTTCCCTCCCCGGCCTCTTTCTCCCTGCGCTGGGCCGGCCCACCCCTCGCCCGCGCCCCTCGCCCGTGCCCTCGCCCGCGCCTGCGCCCTCGCTCGCGCCCGCGCGCCTCCCGCTGGCAGGACAGGCCCGCCTGTCAGCATCATCTTCCTCCTTCGTTCGAATCGGGCAGAGGGGAAAATCCCCGGAGCCGTCCGAGCCGGCGCCGCCTCCCGCCTCCTCCCGCGCTCGCACTCGGTTCAAACGGGCGCGGACCGAGTCCGCCCCACCTCCCCGAGTTCCCCGGCTTCCACGCCCCCTCACTCCCACGAATCGCGCGCACGATCTCCATGCCGCCACTCTCTCTCCCGTGCGCGATTGGAGCCATTCGGCCTCGATCTCTCCCGGCCGACTGCATAAAAAGCCCCTCCGCCCTCTCCTCCATTTTTCCCCCAACACACCGAGTTTCCCCGTGCTCTAGAACCCCCTCACCACCATGCACCCGAGCTCCCCCGTTTTTCGCCGACTCCGGCCACTGCTCGCCGCCGTTCTGGACGCCGCCAGGCCGGACCGCCACCGCCATCACCTCCGCCGTGCCACACCGCACCTCGGCCGCCACTTCGTGGAAGCCAAAGCCCGCCGGACTGCCCCGCCCACGCGCACGGTGAGTATCGGCCCTCCGCCTCCTCTCCGGCCGGTGATTCCTGCTACGCCGCGTCTCTATTCTTTGCCCTAACTCCTCTTTCGTCCTCCTCATCCTCTAGGACGCCTCGGCAACCGCCTCTCGCCCGTTCCCTGCCGTCGGAGCTTCGTCGCCGATGCCGTCCAGAAGCCGCCGCCGCTTTTTCGTCGCCACCGTCGTCTTTGTGACGTCGCTCGCCGTTGTGAACCGCCGGTGAGAACCCCCCCTCCATTTTCCCATTCCATTCCGCCCGTCCGTGTGGTCGCCGCCGGCGACCATCGGGTCGCGTGCGCGCCACCACCTCCCGCTCGGGACGGCCGGCTTCGGCCGCCGATCCCCGGGGCCGTCCGATCTACCGGGTGGCAGATCGGGGCTGCCCGCTCGCTCGCCCGCGTGGTTGCCCGCGGTGGCACCACGTGGTGTGCCCGCTCTCGGCCGATGACGTCTTTAATTCGGTTTAATGCGCAATAAATCGCCTGTTAATTATATTTACACTGAAAATAGCAGTAAAACTTCAATAAATCATAACTAATTCATACGAACTCCGATTAAGTCCATTCAAATTTTATTAAATCCAGAAAAATGCCAAGAATCCATTAAAAATACTTTCAGCCCATGTTTGATTGCCCCCATGTACTGTTTTTAATTGTTTATGCATTGTTTATTGTAGAATCCGACGCTGGTAATTCTCTCGCGTATTTCGAGATCGTAGCAGAGTACCTTGAGCTGGAGCAAGGGAAGTTGCACTGTTACTTTGATCACTTTGTACCTATTTTTCGCTAAATTGCTTTGTTTATTCAAATAAACTATATTATCTTAATATTTCATGTGGGTGGTTATTACCTATGCAATGTTAGGACTTAGCCATAGTTTTGAAACCTAAACTCTTGTCACCTAGGTAATAATGTGAGTAGATTACAGTTCCTAGGATGCTTAGCCATGCTTAGCAACCTAGCTCACATGGGAATTAAATACTATTTCTTTTCTATGATTCGACTCAATGTCGCAAAAATGAAACTTTGGATAGACTGATGTTAAATTATTAAAACATGACCTAAATGGTGGGCTGTGGGTGTATGGTTTTGCTTGTCACACCCATGGAAATTAAGGACCGGTTCGCGGGAACCACTTGGGCAACTTCCCGTACTTTCCATATGCCAGCGTGGGCAACGGCTGGGCTTGAAGCGTTTCTTCTCCCTCTCCTAGGCACCGAAGAAGAGGGTGAGCGGGATGGAGTTGGGTTGGCCCGGGGTAGGGTTGATCGGCTGTCGGATTCACTGTGGCGCAAGGGGGGTAGCCTGGCCAATATGGCATGCCCTGTCGGCAGGTGCAACCTCAGCGTGGTGTGGATGGTTAGGGAGGGGTTTCGTGAACAGTCCTGTCACAGCCTCTCACGGGACATTGTGGTGATGTACTAGCACACGAAAACGTGTGTGGGGCTGTGTCTTGTGGGTATAGTTGTACACCTCTGATCAGAGTAAAACTATTCGAATAGCCGCGCCCGAAGTTATGGGCACATTGGCCAAGACTCGCTGTGATTAGTCTCACCCTAGATAATTAATCCGGTTTTATCATACTGGTGTTGTGGAAGGTGTTGAGTCCGATCGACGTGGTTGAGTTGATCGGGGGTGACCGGTTAGCGTGGTGTAACGCTAGTCGGTGGAGACTGGTGAGTGTGGTGTAACTCTCATCAGTGACGCCTGGTGGTTGTGGTGTAACTTCCATCAGCGCGGCCTGGTCAACGTGGTGTAGCGTTGATTGGGAAAAGTTGGTCAGCGTGGTGTAACGTTGTCCGGTGGTGACTGGTTAATGTGGTGTAGCGTTAATCAGTGGAGTCCGGGTAACGTGGTGTAACGGTACCCGGAGGTGTCTGGTGAACGTGGTGTAGCATTCATTAGTGGAGACTGGTTAACATGATGTAGCGTCAATCAGTTGGGAATGGTTGGGCCTGGTTAACATGGTGTAACGTTAATCAGTGGAGAATTAATATGGTTAAATTATTCAACTTTTCACTGTTTACGAACTACTACTGTTTGCAACTGCTTTTATGCAAAACAAACCATATCCCATCTTTGTACCCTGTGCATATGCATAATTGTGGGTGTGATTTGTTGAGTACTGTGGGTGGTACTCAGCCTTGCTCCAATTTCCCCCCAGTGTTGGAGAACGCGTTAGACGAAGATCATTCTGAGGAATAGGCTGGCTCCGCCGTCAAGTTGCTTGTGGCAATGGACGCTGTCGATGGACCCGTTGTTTATAGACTATCTTTATCTTTTTCCACTGCATTTTTGTAATATAATTTTACTCTGTTTGTAAGACTCTTTGTATGGCAATTTCGATTTGTGTACCCTGGCTTTCCTGGACAGGGATTTATTACACATTAATGTTCAGAATTTTGGTGCGAATTTCTAGGCGTTACAAACTCCTTGCACCACTGCAAACGATTCCATAATATACATCACACAATGCTGGACAATCATGGATACATGTCTACGAGCATTCATTACAGAAGAGAAGCAGATGTTACCTCGGGACGGGGCTGGTTCCGGTTATAAACCGCGATGCAGCGCTCCGCGTCCTCCGTCTCGATCACCCCATTGGAGAAATAAGTGAACAAGATCTCGGTCACTTCTTGTTGGCTGATCACCTCTCGGCTTTCTCGGTCGGGGTCATCCTTCCCTTGATAGTCCCAGCAGAACTCGCTCCTGAGCTTCAGCGGCTAAATGCGCCGGGTCAGGAAACGCTTGGCCACCCAAGGGCCAGTCAGGCCGGCTTCCTGTTCGCACCAAAAACCACCAGGTGTGCCAAGAAGCTTGTTGATGATCTGGTTTGATGTGATTGAACATACGAAGGCCTGGGAGATCTGCTTAGCTCCAGTGCAGGTCCTAAAATCTTGAGGTTCGCAGGCGTGCCAGTCAATTTGACCCAATAATTGACAAGGAGAAAATATTAATTCAGTGAATCAATCGGCCGACATACTGATGTAGACTCCTTCCAATCGATTGCCGATAACTCCTGTACCGAATTCCTCTGAACCGACTGCCCGACTTGCCCGGGCCCTCGCCTGTGTCCGCGCCCGGGTCTTCGCCTGTTGTCCACGCTCGGGTTCTCGTCTGTTGCCCGAGCCCGGGACCTCGTGCCCGCGTCCGGCTACCAGCAGCGATCGGCCGATAAGCCGACAAAGTCTTCCTTCAGCCGATGGCGCCAACAGTGCTCGCACATCGGCTACGCCTGTACCTGGGCCCTTGTCCTCGGCGTGCTCGTGCTCGGGTCAGCAGCAATTGCACATCGGCTATCGGCCGATACGGACTGATGTAGGCTCCTTGTAGCCGATGGCCGATGGCACCTGTGTATCGGCTAGGAAACCGATAACGCTATAAGCAAATAGATAAGCTGTCAGTATAACATGTGCATCGGCTAGAAGCCGATGGTAAAATAGATAGGCAGAATAGTAAGCTAGCCGACTGCCAAAGAAACACATGTGCATCGGCTAGAAAACCGATGATAATATAGATAACCAAAATAGTAAAGATAATACAGTCGGCTTTATAGAAAGATAACCTATCGGCTAAGCACTCCGATAGAACGTCGCATATACACCGATCGGCTCGACAAGGATAAATCTATTATTATCAATCTAGTAGTTCAGACCTAACTGATGCAGCACAGATTGATAATAATAAAGGAACCTCAACAAGCCGATAGACCTAATGCAACTGTGATGTAACAAGATAACTTATCGGCTATACATTCCGATAAGACGCTTGCGCAAAAACCATCAACCTAGCAGGAACGACTTATCGCTGGCAGCTCAGTAGGTCGGACCCAACCGATGCAGCATGAACTGATGATAAATCGCCCCCAGTAAGCTGATAAGATCTACGCACGCGTGATGTGGTATACCTGATCGGCCTAAGAGGTCGGACCGAACCGATGCAGCCGTAGACAGGGCAGATACACCTGGGTAACGGGTGACGAGTCTTACCCTCTCGCAGGAGTTCGGACCTAACCGATGCAGCCCCGCTCGAGAAGCAAGAACCCGTCGAAAGGGTGGCGATGCGCCGAATTTGATTGATCTGTGTGGATAATTTACAAGCTACCCGGTCATACATATATATACCCCGAGTTGACACAGTCCTGATCGGACACGAAACAGAACTTTCCTATCTAGAAAAGGAAAACTAACAAATCCTGATCGGACATGAGATCAGGTTTATCTAAAAAGTATAAAAACTACCTAATTAATAGATAAGGTATTTTACTGCCATATCGTGGTCTTCACGATTCCTTCCAGGCTTGGTCTCTTCCAGATGAGCTTCCATTGGCTGACATGGCTTCTTTCCTTAACCGAACATGGATATGAATCGTGCCAAATTTTGGCGTTAACACTTCCTTGAACTTCTCCAACCTGGCCAGCAACTGATGCACCTAGCCCATCTCTTTGAAGGTCGGGTCCGATGACCAATTGGGCGAGATTGTCGGGGGCTTCCCGGTGAATGCAGTCAGGGAGGGCACCAGATTGAAACAATAAAACCATTCCTTGTGCCAGCCTTTCAAGGAAGACTGATATATACCTTTTTCATTTCACTTCTTAACCGAAGGCCAGCCCCCCCAATCACTTGAACCTTGTTCTTGGAGGGTTGGGGCTTTATGTGGAATAAGTGCCTAAAGAAGTTGAGGTGGGGTTCCACACCCAAGTAGCACTCACAGAGAGTCACAAATATTGAGATTTACAGGATCGAGTTGGGATTCAGATTCACCAACTCCAATCCATAAAAATTAAGAAGACGGCGAAAGAACTCGGAAGAGGGAAGGAACAAACCCCGGTCAAAGAAAGAGGCAAATACAACGGTTTCACCGGATTGGGGATTTGGGACCGACTCACCCTCAGCCGGGCGCCATCGGATGATATTGTGGCTTTGCAGCCGCAGAGATCTCTCCAATCTTTCCAGCTTCGACCGGCTACAATCCGAGGTTGGCCACCCATCGTCCAACGCCCCAATGCAATCTGGCACCTTCGGCATGGCTGGGGGACAAGAGATTTGGGGGAAATATAGTCAGGGGCTTGGAGTGGGCAAATGGATGTGGAATCGCTCGAGCTTTGGTGGGGAGGAGCAAGCAAGGGCGAACCCTAGCCGAGCGGGAAGCGAAATTTCGGCGCGGAGCTGGGAAGATGAAACGATTGGTCGTGTGGGGAAGATAGAGGAATCTTTTCTCTCTCCCTCAGCCTTTATAGAGCCTGTGCCGACTAAATGGGCTTGGGCCTACACAGTTGAAGTTGGGCCACTGACGATATGAGTTCCTACAGTAGCACACTCAATATGGGCCGCTGGCAGGCTGAGTTAAAATCGCAGTGCTGATGCTACCAACAGGAACCGATGAGGTAAACAGATATGCTTCATGAAGTCCTAATTGCTAAACACATGTGTTTGGGTATCTATCTTATCCACCAGGTATCGAGGATATATCCTTATAAGGATCACAAGCTGGTCTTCATTAAAATTGGGGATGCAGGTATCTTTCTCGAGTACACCTGACCACGCAATAGATTAATTTTCATAAAGTGGTACTCGTCCTGCATGCTTGGCCACTAGTTGCCATGAGCAACATTATTCCAGTTGATATGATACTAAAGAGTCTAACTTCTGAGTAGTGCACTACTCGGGAGAGAGTATAAATATTTTTTCCAGCTGACATGACGCTGAAGAGTCTAACTCCCGAGTGGGACGCCACCCGGGAAAGACTATAAACCCCTTTTTCCAGCTAACATGAAGCTGAAGAGTCCCATATACGAGTGGCATGCTACTCGGCAAGACTATAAATTATATTCCGGTTGACATGATACCGAAGAGTCTCATATACCAGTAGTAATCTACTTGGGAAAGACTGCAAGGTTAAAGATCTTTGACTTTATGTTTAATTGTCTTCACAATTAAGCACAAAGTCGGGGGCTACACCTAATAGGTGCGCCTATTCGGTGCACACTATTCATACACCAACATGAAGCCTTTTATAGCCTCGTTGCCAGCTGACATGAAGCAGGACTTGGGAAGAAGAAACACTCGGACAAGGAGTACTCGGGAGCAATGCACTCGGGCAATCTTCACCGTGGAGGACGAGCACTCGGCATCAGCTGTGACTCAACTATGAAGGTCTCTGGGGCTACTGTGGAGGCCATGGGCCCCAGGTACCTCATCACAAGCATATGGGCCACTCGGATAGATGATGGGCCAAGACTTGTAATTAGAGATATAATAACACCCGGTAGATTTTGCCTTGTATAGAAAGGAACATACAGTCTTAGCCGGGTAAGATGTATCTCTAAGAAGAAAATCCCTTGGCCGTATCCGGCTGGGATTCCTATCTTGTACCCCTGTCCCCTAGTATATAAGGGGAGGCAGGGCGCCCCATGAGGACAGAAGATCATTGATCGACACACATCCTCAAAGGAATACCACCACAACTGGACGTAGGGTATTACCTCACATCGAGGGCCTGAACCAGTATAAAATCTCCTTGTGTTCCTTTGCAGTCTACCGAGTTTCCCCTTGCCGAGTAGCCCTATAGTTATATTGCCGGTGTAAAACATCGACACCTTCTCCTAGCTAGTCCGCTCCAGGTAGTCCTTGGCAACTTGGAGCTGGCTTAGTCGTTGGAGATGGGGGGTGAGCTAGGTCAGGACCTTGTTCATTTTCACTGAATGATCGACAATCTTCTGCTCAGAGCAAAATAGAGTCAAACGGCAGAGTACTAGGTGAAATGGGAACTGTCCAAGACTTGCTACATACCTGGACTCCCTTGGACACGGCAATTGCAGCACGTAGAATGACTTCATGCTCCCTCGATGCTGCTTGTTCATTGTGCTCATAGCTCTTCGCGACTCCCTCGGGGGTGACCCAATGAAATGTTCTCGGGAAGTTGTGTAGAGGGGTTTCAAGCCTGGGGAGGTCCGCTTCATCAGAAGACGATGAAGAAATTGTTGGAGATGAGGTCCCGACTCCAAACTCGGCTGCTATAGGGGGTTCGGTGGCTTGCTCGGGGGCTGGAGCAACGACTTCAGCACTCGCCCCTTGGTCGGTCGGCGCTAGTGGTCCTGCTGTCGGGATTGCTTCAGCTTCTGCAGCTGGGGTTGCCTCTGGCTCAACAGATGAATTCGTCAGTGTTGGCTCGGCTTGGGTCGGCTTGGTGACAGGAGCAGCTGGCATAGTCCCCTTGGGATCTATGTCAACTCGCTTCCTGCACAATATGACAAATATCAAGGCACTATCACTTCATTCAAGATTCTTGGAAGATTGAAGATTACTTACCTCTTGGAAGTCTTGAACTTCCACGAGGGGGCTCCAGAAGATATTGGCGGTGGAGAGCTGCTGGCTATCGGGCTAGTCGGTGCGGCAGTCGGTGGTGGTGATTTATCCCCAGTCAGCTCTGTTTCTACCGCAGCCGACTAGGGTGTCGAGGTGCTCGGCGGTGCCGCACTTGGGCTCGATGTTGCTAATCTCGTACTCGGCGGCACCGGCCTTGGCCTCGATGTTGCTGGACTCGATGTTGCTGAGCTTGGTGGTGCTGGCCTTGGTCTCGATGTTGCTGACCTCGGACTCAGAGAAGATAGTCTCGGGCTTGGCGACTTGGGGGCTAAACTGGCAGGGTCTTTGATCTTCAAACTCCCTGGTGCTGCGCTCAGCTTGCTTGCTCTTTTCTTGCCCGGATCTTCAATGGATTTCTTCCCAGCCCTCTTGGAGCTCGGTTGGGCAACAGAAGGGCTGGCTGGCCTCTTCTTCGTTTTAGTGGCTGACAGGGTTTGGGAGTTGTAACACCCTCCCCTCCAGAACCGCACAGCCCAGCCCAACCGACGGGCGGGCCCACTTACACATAGTACCCCACTTACACTTTCGTCCTCGCTTCGTGTAAAGGGTTAACCCGGAAGTACTATGGTTGGAGGGACAAGGCCTTATAAATTGGTTCAACCCTTGCTCAACTAGCAAGGTGGTACTAATCATGTGCACACCGCACTCATGGGCCACATAGGCCCAAATCCTAATTGGGCCAGGATGTCACACACACCCCCCCCTCAAAGGACCTGGCGTCCCCGCCAGTCCAACTTACCCGCATAGCCACACAGGCATATAGGCAAATGTCCAGGAACGCGCCCCCTCTTAGCGCACGTCCGTACGTCCAGTGCCGGCGCCATATGCCATGCCATGTGCCTCACACCGAGCCCACATGCGCCATGCGCCATATGCCCGCACACTGACCCGTACGCGCAACCGCGAGGGTCGGCTCTGATACCATTTGTAGCACCCTCCCCTCCAGAACCGCACAGCCCAGCCCAACCGACGGGCGGGCCCACTTACACATAGTACCCCACTTACACTTTCGTCCTCGCTTCGTGTAAAAGGGTTAACCCGGAAGTACTATGGTTGGAGGGACAAGGCCTTATAAATTGGTTCAACCCTTGCTCAACTAGCAAGGTGGTACTAATCATGTGCACACCGCACTCATGGGCCACATAGGCCCAAATCCTAATTGGGCCAGGATGTCACAGGAGTCATCATCAAACTCCTCACAGTCCTGCAAATGTTTCAACAACACACATCATACATTGCAGAGCATTCTGAGACGGATATCCACAGACATTCATCACAGATGGATAGCAATTCAATATCAGTTTTTCAGGATTACCTGTGGCCGAGGCCTTTTTTGGCTATAGGCTGTGGTGGTACGCTCTGTGTCTTCTGTCTCCACTACCCCGTTGACGAAAAAAATGAGCAAGGTATCGGTCACCTTGTTCTTATCGGTTAAGTTTGGGTATTCTCGGCTGGGATCATTTTTGCCCTGATAGTCCTAACCGAAGTGGCTTCTCAGCTTCAAACGCCTGGTGTGACGGTTCAAGAAACATCTCGCTACCCAGGGACCAATCAACCCCGAGCTCTTCAGCACATCTATCTTCTCCACCAACTGGTATACTTGGCCCATCTCTTCATAGCTTGGCACGGAAGTCCAGCTGGGCAGAACCACCGGTGGAGAACCAGTGAAAGGGGGCAGAGAAGGTTCGAGATTGGAACAGCAGAACCATTCTCTATGCCAGCCCTTGAGGGAGGTTTTTTTAGGAACATGAAGATAGATCTTTTTCATTTCGTTCCTGAGTTGGAGACCGGCTCCCCCAATCACATGGACTTTATTTTTGGATGGTTGGGGCTTGATATGGAACAAATATCGAAAGAGATTAAAATGGGGCTTCACCCCTAGAAAAGCTTTGCACAATGTGACGAAGATGGAGATTTGCAGGATGGAGTTGGGATTTAGATTCACCAACTCTAATTGATAAAAGGATAGAAGTTGGCAGAAGAAATCCGAAGAGGGAAGGGCAAGACCACGATGAAAGAAAGAGGTAAAGGCGACGGTCTCACCAGATCGGGGCGCTGGCATAGATTCCCCTTCGGCGGTGCACCAATGGATGACTCCTTGTCGCTGCAACATCAGTTGTTTCTCCAAGTACTTCAGCTTCGTCGAACCGCAGTCTGAAACTGGCCAAGCTTCCGCAGACATCTCCGGGATCTCGAGCAAAGCTCTCGGCATTGCTGAGAGTGAGAAGATTTTGGGGAAATGCTATTGAAGGTTTGGGATGAATGCAGCGGAGTGGAATCACGCGAGTTTCGGGCGGGAGACACTGGCTATGGCAAACCCTAGCGAGGCAAAGCGCGAAATTTCGGCGTGGAAGCTGGAAGACGAAACGATTAGCGGATTGGAGAAGATGAGGGAATTTTTTCTCTTTCTACCCACTTTTATAGAGCCCGTGCTGATAAGTAGGCGTGGGCCGGCTGATTCGGTACTGGGCCACAAGATATGAGTTTCTAAATGGCATGCTCTATAGAGCCGACTGCTGGCTGTGTTAAAATCACAGTGCAGATGCTATTTATAGAAACTGATTAAATAATCAGATATGCTTCATGAAAGCCTAATGGCTGGACACATGTGTTCAGATATCTGCATTATTTGCCAGGTATTGAGGATACATCCTTATAAGGATCGATAGCTGGTCTCTATTGAAATTGGGGATGCAGGTATCTCTCAAGTACACCTGACCACATATTGGGTTAAAATCCAAGAAGTGGTACTCGGCTTACATGCTTAGCCACCAATTGCCATGATCAAAAATTATTCCAGCTGACATGATGCTGAAGAGTCTACATACCGTGTAGTATACTACTCGGGAAAGACTAAAAGGTTAAAGATCTTTGACTTTATGTTTAATTGTTTCACAATTAAGCACAAAGTCGGGGGCTACACCTAATAGGTGTGCCTATTTAGCGCACACTATTCATATTTTTTACATGAAGCCCTTCATAGCCTCTTTGTCAGCTGACATGATGCATGACTCGGGAGAAGAAGCACTCGGACAAAGAGTACTTGGGAGCAATGCACTCGGGAATTCTTCACCGTGGAGGATAAGCACTTGGCATCAGCTGTGACTCAACTATGAAAGTCTCAGGGGCTGCTGTGGAGGCCATGGGCCCCCGGGTACCTCATGAGAAGCTATTGGGCCACTCGGAGGGAGGATGGGCCTAACCTTGTAATCAAGGATACAATAGGACTCGGCATAGATAACCCTGTACGACAAGCAAAGGATATAGTCCTAGTCGGGCATGTTGTATTCCTAGAAGAAAATCCCTTGGTCAGAGTCCGACTGGGATTCCTACTCTGTAACCCTATCCTCTGGTATATAAGGGGAGGTAGGGCGCCCCCTGAGGGCATATCACAATCTCATCAGAGAAACCGCAAAGGCAATACACAATAACTGGGCATAGGTATTACCTTATCTCGAGGGCCTGAACCAGTATAAATTGTTTTGTGTTTCTTTGCAATCCATCAAGTTTAGGTCTCACGAGTATTCTTATTGCCGATACAAAACATCGACAGAGCCGTCAGTAAAAAAGAAGCCAATACTCGAGCAGTCAAGGGCTGAACCTACCCTGACAACAAATGAAGTACTAATCATCTCTTAGGAATGACGGACTCCAATCATCAGATTCCTTCTAGAAGACGAGCTCCCAGAAGATCGCAATGAAGCCGAGCAGATTAAACGTCAAAACAAATGTTTTCTTGTAGTCGGAGAAGATCTCTATCATCAAAGTGTATCCGGAGTCCTCATGCGCTACGTCACACCCGAGGAGGGCAAGCAGATTCTACAATCCATCCACTCGGGCATCTATGGCAACCATGCTGCATCAAGGACATTAGTCAGAAAGGCTTACAAACAAGGATTCTTTTGGCCGACTGCGGTTACAGACGCTAAAGACATAGTTTGGACATGCGAGAGATGCCAGTTCTTTGCTCGGCAAACACATCTTCCAACTAAAAAACTACAAACAATTCCAATCTCGACATGGTCGGGCCGTCCAAAAAAGCACCATGAGGATTCACACACTTGTTAGTTGCAGTGGATAAATTCACAAAGTGGATTGAGGCAAAACTCGTCGCTACCATAACAGCGGCCAGGGCAAAAGACTTCATCATGAATATCATAACAGACAATGACACTCAGTTCACCGGCGGCGTTTTTTAAGATTTTTGTGACGACTTTGGCATCAAGATCTGTTATGCTTCTGTGGCACACCCATGAAGCAATGGGCAGGTCGAGTGTGCAAACGGCATGGTCTTACAAGGTATCAAGACTAGGGTGTTAGACCGACTACAACCATATGCAAGGCAGTGGGTGCAAGAGCTTTCATCCGTTCTCTAGTCTTTAAGAACCACGGTTAGTCGGGCTACAGGGAAATCCCCTTCCTTCCTAGTCTATGGTGCTGAGGCTGTGTTACCAACCAAATTGGGGTTTGGCTCTCCACAAGTTTAGGTCCACTCAGAAGTCAAATCAATTGAAGACCGCTTGATCGAGCTAGATCAGTTGGAAGAAGCAAGGGACATCGCAACTATCCAGTCCGCAAGGTATCTTTAAAGCCTGCCTCGCTATCATAGTCAGAATGTTCGTGGCCGCGCCTTTTTGGTGGGAGATCTTGTTTTGAGAAAAATCTGAATCACCAAAGACAGGCATAAATTATCTCCCTTATGGGAGAGGCCGTTCATTATCGCTGAGGTGACATGTCCGGGCACCTATTGATTACAGATAGAAGACAGCATCCTAGTCAACAACTCATGGAACATAGAATAACTACGTTCTTTCTATACCTGAGTTTTGTACTCCTTTTATATATAAATAAAGTTTGTTACTCTGACTCACTACACGCCTTGTCTCAACCGAGTAGTGAGTCAGGGGCTACATGATAATACATGTTTGATGTTGTTAATAAAGTTTGATCTTGTTCTATCTAAGTCATGAAGTTTTATAAGCGTCTATGCTAAGTTTTCCCGAGTATAGTCTCATGAGGTAAATGCTTTTTAAAGTTAGTCTCAAAACTCTCGGTGCGAACTGGCTAGTCGGGTAAAATTAATGATGGCCAAGATATGACAAGTACTCCCCAAAATATAACAACAAACATCAAAAGCATTTACAATATTTACATATTGTTTTTGTCAGACACCGACTACATAAAAGCTTATGTTTACATGGGCAGATCCTCGGTGATGACCTCAGCAGTAGGCCTGACCTGGCTAATTAACTCCAATCCCTCCTCCGGGGTAGTGTCTTCAGCAAAGCCCTCTCCGATGGCCTCAATGTCTACCTGGGGGTAGAGAGACTTCGTCATGGCTAGCACTTGGGCAATCCCCACGGCGACGCGCTCGGATGAGTATTTCTTCAAGAGTGCAAGGGCCTCTTCAAGGCGCTGCGCCACTTGGGAGACGGAGTTGGAGCTGGGCCTAGCTAGGCTTGGCTGCATAATATCTAATAAAGTCTTCACAGAATCAACTATTTTGTTCCGTGACTCCTTTATTATTTTAATCTGTTCAGCAAAAGCGCCAAATTGGATTTGAGAATTTGCTTTGAAGGCTACTCACACACAAAAGAGGCATCAATAAATCTGGATACCTAGTCGGACAGAGTACCAGAGCAGATATGAAGCTTACTTATGTACTCGGTGTCCACTTTGGACTTCGCCTTCTTGAGCTCCTTCAGCTCCTTCTTTAGACGTTCTATCTCCAGGGACTGGTTGTTCAGGTTTGTCTCTAGAGCTACAGCCAAACAAAGTTGAAGATCAAAAATGCACGAAGATTGGTTTGAGGTTACTCGGGCAAAGAAGAAACATACCTCTGATGGTCCCTGTCTGCGCCTAGTTCTCGTCCCTGAGCTTGTTCACTGAATCCTTCAGCCACTCCTCCCTCTCCTTGCTAGTCTTCTCCAAGTCATCTTTGGTAATCTGGAGTTGGTGGAGTTGAGTGAGCTAAGGGGCAAGTTGGGACAGAACTTTGCCCATTCTCTGGGACCGATCGACCACTTGCTGCACAAGAAGCATAGTCAGGCAACATAAGCAACAATGACAAAAAATTCTAAGGAACTACGGATGAACAAACATATTCAGATGGATTATGTACCTAGATGCTCCTTGATGTGGCGATGGCAGCCTCCATTAGTTTGACCCGCTCCCTCTGGGCGGCTTGCTTGTTGTGCTCGAAGGTTTGTTCTTCCCTCTCCAGCGTAACCCAATAAAATGTCCGAGGGATGTTTGGTGGAGGAGCCTCGAGCCTGGGGAGATCATCGTCATCAGAAGACAGAGAAAATAGAGGAGAATGAGTTCGGGGCCTTGGATCGATTGGCGGTGCGGGGTCCTGGGCGAGCTCAGGGACTGGGGTGTCAACCACGGTGTCCCGACTGGGTGAGGATTGAGGCCCGGCCGAGTGGGTTGTTTCAACCTCAGGGGCTGAGACAACACTCGGCTCGGGCTATGGCGCTACGGTCCCAGCTTCAGTCAAGATGGGAGCGACGACGGGGGTCGGTGGCGCTGTCCCCGTGGGATCAGCGTCACTAGGCTTTCTGCAAACATATTCATCAATCAAGAAACTACTTAAGATTTCTTAAAGACTAATGATTTATATACCTTTTGGAAGTCTTGAACCTCCACCCTTGTGTGCTGGGGGTGGAGGTAGTCGGTGATGGGCCCGAAGGCCTGTTCGGCGGCAGAGTGCTGCCGGCTATTGGGCTTGCAGGCGTGGCAGTCGACGGTGGAGATCTTGGTCCAGTCGGCGCTATACACGGTGCAGCCGACTGGGGCATGGCGATAGTTGGTAGCGTGGCCCTGGGGATGGTCAGCCTAGGGGCAGTGCTGCTGGGGTCTCTGATCATTGGACTACCTAATGCCTTACTTGGCACATCTTTTTTCTTGGCTTGGTCTGTCGCTGGTCGCTTCCCAGCCCTCTTGGGGCTGGGTTGGGCTGACAAGGCGCCGGCCGATCGCTTTCTAGATTCACTGGCCAGCTGGCTAGGTGGGTCAGAAGCGAACTCGGTGAATTCCTGCAAACATCAAGCGTCGGGGAAAACTCAATTGATACAATGTTCATACAACGCATCACAAGCAAACATGAAGACAGATATCACACAAGGCATTACCTTTGGCCGGGGCATGTCCTTACAGTACGACTTGAGGGCCCTCTTGGCGTCTAGAGTCTCGACGACTCCATTGACAAAATAGCCAAGCAAGGTGCCGGTGACGACATCCTTGTTGACGAAGTCAGCACATTCCCGAGTGGGATCATTCTTCCCCTCATAGTCATAGCCAAAGTGGATCCTGGCTTTCAAGGGTTGAATTCTACAGTTCTAGAAGGTTTTGGCCACCCAAGGATGATCAGCCCCTTATTCTTCAGATCATCGATCTTCTACAGTAGCAATTGCACATGGACCATCTCTACCTGCGATGGTAGGGTAGTCCAGCTCTCCAGTAATGTAGGGGATTTCCAAAAAAAGGCGGCAAGGAGGGCTCAAGGTTGGAGCAGTAAAACCACTCCTGATGCCATCCTTTGAGTGAGGTTTTCAGGAGAACATGGAGATAGGCTTTCTTCATCTCGTTGTGGAGTTGAAGGCCTACTCCCCCTATCACCTATATCATGGACTTGGAGGGCTGTGGGTTGCAATGGAATAAGAAGCGAAAGAGGTTGAAATAGGGATCGACCTCCAGAAAAGCCTCGCAGAGAGTCACAAAGATGGAGATTTGGAGAATGGAATTGAGGTTGAGATAGATGAGTTCGATCTTATAATAGTTAAGGAGGCGGCGAAGAAAATTAGAGGCGGGAAGAGCAAATCCATGGTTAAAAAAGGAGGTGAAAACAACAATCTCGTTAGGACCTGGAGAAGGGGATGTCTCACTGATGGCGGGGCGCCAATTGATGATCTCCCTCAGTAGGAGGCACTTCCTCTTCTCCAGAAGGGCCGGCTTCGTTGAGCACACATCGGATCTTGGCCACGAGCCAGCCGACATGCTAGGGATATCAAATGGAGCTTTCGGCATAGCTAGGGGATTGAACTAGGTGGAAGAGCTTCTAGATGGTGGGAATTGAAGCGGGAGGGAAGATTTTGGCGGATTCCTAGGAGGAAGCTCGAACTACAGAAACCCTAGCTAGGGGCGGAGAGTGCGAAGTTTGGCACCTGTGCGGGAGATGAAGCGATTTGGCGAATTGGGGGAGAAAGGGGAATCTTTTCTCTCTCCCACCGCTTTATGGGCCTGCGCTGAGTTAGCAGGCTTGGGCCGGTTTGCTCGATAATGGATCGTAAGATATGAGTTCCTAAATAGCATGTCCTATTGGGCCGACCGCTGGCTGTGTTAAAATCACAGTGCAGATGCTATTTCATAGGAGCCGATCAAGATAATCAGATATGCTTCTTGTTAAGCCTGATTGCTGGACACATGTGTTCAAATATTTGAATTATTTACCAGGTATTAAGGATATATCCTTATAAGGATTAATAACTGGTTTCCATTAAAATTGGGGATGCAGATATCTCTCAAGAACACCTCACCACATATTGGGTTAAAAATCCATAAAGTGGTACTCGACTTACATGCTTAGCCAAAATTGCCTTTAACAAAAACATTTCCAGCTGATATGATGCTGAAGAATCTAATTCCTGAGAAGTATATCACTCGGGAAAGATTTAAAAGTTAAAGATCTTTGACTTTATGTTGAATTGTTTCTCAATTAAGCACAAAGTTGGGGCTACACCTAATAGGTGAGCCTATTCGGCGCACACTATTCATATTTTTCTATGAAACCCTTCATAGCCTCGTTGCCAGTTGATATGAAGTAGAACTTGGAGAAGAGGTACTCGGACAGTGGGTATTGGGGAGCAAGGTACTCAGGAAATCTTCACCAAGGAGAATGAGCACTCGGCACCAGCTGCGACTCAACTATGAAGGTCTCAAGGGCTGCTGTGGAGGCCATAGACCCCGGGTACCTTATGAGGAGCTTTGTGGCCACTCGGATAGAGGATGGGCCTAATCTTGTAATTAGAGATACAATAGGACTCGTTGCTATGGTGTGCGTTCAGTCAGGCTCGGCGCAGCTTTATGACTTGACCACACCGGTTGTCGGCGAAATGGGACAGGGGTTCCCACATGCCCTGGGGACGCGTTGGTCATCGGCCACGTCAGTTCCCCGGGGTTCATCTCTCCATCGGCCCCGGGCTCGTCCCCGGGGCGCCGTAGCCATCAACCCTGGGCTCGTCCCCGGGGCACTGTCTCCAGCGGCTTCGCTCCCGGGCCCAGGCACCGATCCCCCGGTCCCGGGTGCCGATCCCCCGGTCCCGGATGCCGATGCCCGGGCCCGAGGCCGACCGACTCGACCTCAGGTGCCGATCGCCACGGCTCCAGGGGCCGATCCACCCGAAGAACTGACCAGCTCCCCAACTACCTACATTAATGACGAGGCGACAGGGCCTGTAGCCCCTGTCGCCTGCCTTGCCACGCGTGGACGTCCCAGGACGGCCCCCCGTGAACACCCGACAATACCGTCAGAGCCTTTTGACTAAGAGGACCTCGGTTCTTTGCCCTATGGCAGCGGAGGGCGACGGCCTCTGTCGCATCTCTGTACTCCAGCTGACATGGGAGGCGACAACCGAGACGACCAGACGCTCCGTCACATCCCCACGTCCCGAAGACTAGGCCACCCGCAGCCGACCTCTCCGGCGCAGCGCCGTGGGCACGGCAGGCGGCGGCATGCGTACGAAGCGACAAGACGTAGTATAGCTCTCGCTCTCTCCATGTACTGGCACTGTGGACTCCCCTTGACTATAAAAGGAGGATCCATGCCTCTGGCTGGAAGGGGGAGTTCCGGCCTGAGCTCACTCTCTAGCTACTGCTCTTCTTCTCCGGCTCCGGCCGCGGGTTAGGCTCACCTTGTAACACAGCAAACCACTTTCATCTCCACATAGCATACACAAAGGAGTAGGGTTTTATGCCTCCGTGCGGCCCGAACCTGTATAAATCCTCTCGCCTCCTCTATGCGCCTCTGTTCATCGTCTTCCCCAACACCCTGCGCGATTACCACGCTTCGGACGGTCCGGACCCGCATCGGACGGTCCGGACCCTTCTGCTTCACTCGGTTTGGACGGTCCGAACCCCGCCTCTTCTACGTCTTCTTCGCCTATCTTTCTTCTACACCTAACGCCGGCTTCACCTGAGAACTACTCCCCTGGCCGAATCTCAAAAGGGGGGTCTCCCGACTTCCCGCCGTCGAGGTTTCATCCTCCGACACCGGTTGTATTAGGGATGTTTCTGGTTTCAGAAAACTGATTTATGATTAGTGCATGGCACCTGTTGTTACGTTGTTTATTTCTCTTCCCTTAAGTGTTGATCTTGCTCTTATCCCGCCCTTTTCTGGGAGATTAGATGGCAGGCTGACGCCATCAGAACAACACCGCCGGCCGTCCGCGTCGTACAGTCAGGATTCCAAACCGTCTTGGTTTTGAGACCAGTCAGGAAGTTCAAGTTGAGGATCAGGTGTCAGAGACTGAACACGGGGAAACAGAAGTACCCGAACCACAGCGAGCAACATATCATCAGGATCTGCCATCGCTACCACCACTTCTGCATGATTACCAGCACCTGATGGCTATCTAGACTCAGGTTCTGCAAGGCCTAGCCTAGTGTATAGTAGGACTACATCAGCAAGCTCAAGCACTGCCAATCAGAATGCCCATGGCAACGGCAACAACCCTAGGTCCAAGCTGACCGACTTCCTGAGATTGCGCCCACCAGAATTTTCTCACACTGTAGAGCCCGTCGAGGCTGATGATTGGCTCAAGGATGTTGAGAGAAAGATCAACTTGGTGTAGTGTACCCCTATGGACAAGGCTCTCTACGCTTCTCACCAGCTTAGAGGCATTGCAGCCGATTGGTGGGAAAATTACTGTAATGCCCACCTAGATGCTACCAACATTGAGTGGGCAGAGTTTGCCGATGCATTTCGCACCGCTCATGTGCCCGAGAGCACCATTGACATGAAGAAGGAGGAATTCAACAAGCTCAAGCAAGAAACTGGGAGTGTGAATGAATACCTAAGTCGCTTCAACAAATTGGCTCGGTATGCACCAGAAGAACAAGAAGTAGATAAGGAAGTTCCTGAAGGGAATCACAGTGGGACTGAGGATCTAGCTGATCGCTCATGACTTCCCCACGTTCTAGCACATGATCAACAAGGCTTTGCTGTTGGAGGATGCTAGGAAGGAAGCAACTGACGAAAACAAGACCCCTGTGTCTACACCGTCCCATCCCGCTACCCCAGCAAGTGGACAGAGTTTGCACGCGTCCATCAATCACTTCGGATGAGCCCGAGTGAATCATATCCAGGCTGAAACAGCCTAGGAAGCTCCTAACATTGTGATGGGTACGTTTTCTGTTAACTCAATGCCCGCACTCGTTCTGTTTGATTCCGGAGCTTCGCATTCCTTCATATCACAAGTTTCCATGCAAAGAAATGGTTGGGAAACCCAAAACCTAAAGGTACCTTTGGTTGTACATTCCCCTGGACGGGATCTAAGGGCAACTAAACTTTGCCTGAAAGTTTGTGTGGAAATTGGAGAAGTTAGTTTCCAGGCTAACCCCATAGTCCTAGACTCCCAAAGCCTAGACCTGATCCTAGGAATGGATTGGTTGGCTAAGTACAAAGGACAGATAAACTGTGCTAAGAGAACAATCGTTCTACAAGATCCACAAGGGATACGAGTACAGTTCACCCCATCTGCCGCTCCGCGAGACAGAGACTTCGCTCACAGCTTGCAAGTTGTACGCTTGGAAGCAGTACCCATAGTCAACGAGTATCTCAATGTGTTCCCGGAAGATATGCCAGGCATGCCACCGGATCGAGAAATCGAGTTCTCCATCGAACTAGCCCTAGGCACAGCAGCTATTGCCAAGGGACCATATCGAATGGCAGCCAACGAGTTGGCTGAAGTAAAGAGACAGATTGAAGAACTTCAAGAGAAAGGATATGTGCACCCTTGTATGTCTCCATAGGGAGCACCTGTGTTGTTGGTTAAGAAAAAGGATGGTTCCGAGCGCATGGTGGTTGACTACAGAGCTCTGAACAAAGTTACCATAAAGAACAAGTATCCTCTTCCACGGATAGACGATTTGTTTGACCAATTGGAAGGAGCCAAAGTTTTCTCCAAGATTGATCTAAGGTCCGGATATCACCAACTAAAGATCAGACCAGAAGATATACCCAAGACCGCCTTCACAACGCGATATGGCCTATACGAATACACTGTCATGTCCTTCGGACTCACCAATGCACCAGCTTACTTCATGAATCTCATGAACAAGATCTTTATGGAATACCTCGACAAGTTCGTGGTTGTCTTCATCGACGACATTCTAATCTACTCCAAGAACACATAAGAACATGCTGAACATCTGAGATTGGTTCTAGGAAAGCCAAGAGAGCATCTGCTCTACGCCAAATTCGACAAGTGCGAATTCTAGCTCGACAGAGTGGCTTTCCTCGGTCACGTCATCTCTATCAATGGTGTCGAAGTTGATCCCAGCAAGATAGAATCCGTCGTGGCATGGAACTCGCCAAGAAGCATGTCAAAGATCCGCTGTTTTCTGGGATTAGCTAGATATTATCAAAGATTTATAGAAGGTTTCTCCAAGTTGGCTAAACCATTGACTGAACTGCTAAAGAAAGAAAAGAAGTTTGAATGGACCCCAGCTTGTGAACGCAGTTTCCAAGAACTTAAGAAGAGGTTGACAACCGCTCCTGTGCTAACTCTACCGAATATTCGGAAGGACTTTGAGATCTTCTGTGATGTATCCTGACAAGGACTAGGATACGTTCTGATGCAAGACCGAAAGGTGGTTGCCTACGCCTCCAGGAAACTTAGACCACATGAAGCCAACTATCTGACTAACGACCTGGAACTTGCCATAGTGGTTCACGCCCTGAAGATATGGTGCCACTACTTGATTGGTAACAGATGTGAAGTCTACACCGATCACAAGAGCCTGAAGTACATCTTCACCCGGAACGAGTTAAATATGAGACAAAGACGATGGTTGGAGTTAATCAAGGATTACGATCTCGGAATCCACTACCACCCTGGTAAGGCCAATGTGGTCGCCGATGCCCTGAGCCAGAAGACTTACTGCTATGTCGCCCACGTTAGACCAAAACAGGATCAGTTGAACAGAGACCTGTCAAAGCTAGGAGTAACCCTAGTGCCTGCAGGCACCCTGGCCAGTTTAACCATGCAGCCTACCCTTGAGGCCTAGATCAGGGAAGCCCAACAGCAGGATGAAGGAATCAAGAATCTCAAGGCAAAGATCCTAAAGAATGAAGTCAACGGTTTCACCATAGATGACAAGGGAACCGTTTGGTTTGGTCCGCGCATCTGCGTACCCGCACAAAAGGGATTAAGGGACCTCACTTTATGAGAAGCCCACGAATCAGCATACTCCATCCAGCCCGAAAGTACAAAGATGTATTAGGATATTAAGGAGTACTTCTGGTGGTCAGGCATGAAGCGAGACGTGGCAGAATATGTGGCCTTGTGCGACATATGCCAGAGAGTTAAAGCAGAGCATCAGAAGCCTGCCGGTCTCCTACAACCATTCAAAATTCCGGAAAGTGGGAAGAAATCGGCATGAATTTTATTGTCGGTTTACGCAGGATGCCTAGCGGATATGACTCCATATGGGTCATTGTGGATCGCCTCACCAAGGCCGCCCACTTCGTGCCAGTCAAGACTACATACAATGGAAAGAAGTTGGCAGACCTATATATGACACAAGTAGTTTACCGATATGGATGCCCGAAGAAAATAGTATCAGATCGAGGGACTCAGTTTACCTCTCGATTCTGGCATCGACTCCATGAAGCCTTGGGCACCAATCTGAACTTTAGCACAGCTTATCACCCACAGATAGATGGTCAGACAGAACGCGTCAATCAGATTCTAGAAGATATGCTGAGAGCATGTGCGATTAACGTCGAAGGCACCTAGGATCGTTGTCTCCCTTACACAGAGTTCTCGTACAACAACAGTTACCAATCCAGCATTCAAACGGCCCTGAACGAAGCACTCTTTCTGTTGGACAAATGTGGGAGAGAAACAATTGTTTGGCCCTGAGGTACTCAAGACCGCTGAAGAACAGGTTAAGATCATCCGTGAACGACTAAAGATTGCCCAGACTTGACAAAAGAGCTACGCAGACAACCGCCGGAGACATCTCGAGTTCGAGAAAGGCGACCATGTATACCTACGAGTATCTCCCCTCCGTGGTTTAAAGAGATTCAGGATGTCAGGCAAGTTGGCACCCCGTTATATTGGGCCATATCCAATCACTGCCAGCCGTGGCAAAGTGGCCAACCAGCTAGAACTACCAGAAGGATTGGCTGATGTACACAATGTGTTCCATGTTTCACAACTGAAGAAATGTCTCCGTGTACCAGAGGAGCAAGTGCCCCTTGAAACCGTGGATCTGCAAAAAATCTGACCTACAAAGAGCATCCAGTTCGGATCCTCGAGGAAGCTGAACGATAGACTCGCAGAAAGACAATCAAGTTCTACAAAGTTCAGTGAAGCAATCACTCAGTAGATGAGGCAACCAGGGAACGTGAAGATCACCTCCGCGTGGAGTTTCCGGACCTGCTCCCCTAGGTTCGGAATCTTGAGGTCGAGATTCTTGTTAGGGGGGTTGGTTTGTAATGCCCTAGAGTTAGGCGTAAAACCCTAAATTAAATAAAACCCTGATTGTGAAATTTGGTTTTATTTGTTGTCGTCTTGCGTGTGCCAAGATCTCTATCCTCTCGAAATCCTGACCCAACCCTGTGAATCGACTCCAGCATCCAATTTACATATATCTCTGAAGTCCTATCCAAAATCCAAAATCAATCCAAAGATTCAAACTCGACCATCCATTTGATTCTTTCAAAATACACAAAAAAATTCAACTCCGTCTATTCTTTCAAATTAGTAAAAACCTCATGTTGGACCGTGGGCCTCCTTCTCTGTGGCCCATCGCTGTACTGCCCAACCCACTGCGGCTTCCCCCCTTGCGCTTGGCACGTGTCACCCGAGAGAGAGAGACATCTCTCTCCCTCTCTCAATCTCTCGCTTTCTGCCTCTCAGCTTCTCTCTCCTTTCCCGCCGTGGACGACGCCGAGGGAGTTCAAACCACGCCGCCTAGCAGCCATTCCCGCCCGCGCACCCCACCGTGGCCGACCAATAGTACCGCCACCGTCAACCCTGACTGCCGCGGTGACCGCCCTGCCGCCGCACCGCTCCAAACACGCGAGCCAGCTTTTCCGCCTTTCACCCGTGTCACCTTGGACCGCTGCTAGCCGCCAATGTGTGGAGTCCCCTCCTCTGGCCTTGCTACTCATTCTCGCCCAGAAACGGAAGTCTCGACACTCCCTTTTTCCTCTCCCGCTTTCCCTTTTTCTCTCCCGAGCCGGACACGGCTCCTTTGCCATTTGGCCTCTACCCGCGGTGGACAGAGGACGATGACGCCGGCAGCGCCAGCCCAGCTTGACCGTGACAGCGTGGCCATCGCCCGAGGGGTAGATCCCTTTATTCTCCTCGACGCCAACTGGTCCACCTCGGCTATAAATACCCTGTTGCTCCCCTCTATCCACCCTTTCAAAATCCATCAACACCGTCGCCACTGGAATTCCCAGCGCCAGTCGACCTCGCCGCCCTCCTCCGCTTGCGCCGGACTGCCGGTGCGGACCTGGGACTGCTGTCGACGCCCTCGGCTTCACCCTTCCCCGCCTCGCTCACGCCGAGGCACGAACGATCACGTTCGTGCTACCGGCCACTCTTCACTGCGCCTCTCCTGTCACAGTAGCCTACCGCCTCCGTTCCTCCTCACTCCTTCTCTCTTAGCTTCCGTGGATGTCCACCCGAGCCTCCCCGAGGTCTAGCTCACCCTGTAGCCCCCGCGCCATGCCCGCCGCATCGTCGCGGTTCTGTTTGCCATCGCCCGCCGCATAGCATCGATCCCTGTCGACCCCGATGCGGGGAAAGGCTTCTAGAACCCCTAAAGAACGTCTCTACAGGAGGAATCGAACTGCGGGCAACCACCATGGTTTTCCCTAAAATTGTTTCGCTTCGGTACACCGCCGCAATCCACCGTCTCCGGCCATGTTCCGGCGAATCAGAGCTGTTAGCATGTTTTCCCTTGCCCTTCACTTAACTTCGGTGTCTTCGCTGTCGTTCTTTCCCTCGAGAAGCCGCTCCGGTGAGCCGTGCCGCCGTGAGCCGTCCGATCTAACCCTTGTTCATCTTCTTCCTCCCCTCGTGCGGCTGAGAGCCATGGACGGTCTCCACCGATTTACGCGCATGCGGCCCATGGAAAACGTGTTGCTGCGTGTGGGACCGCCGCCATCTATGCCCCATGGACCAGCTGCATGCGCCTAACTCACCAACCTCCTTCCCCCATCCCTCCGTAAACGAGTTCCACATGGACCATCAGACCGACAGGCGAGTCCCAAGGTCTGGACCGGGCCTGCCGGTCAGACCCAACCTAGCCTCTTTGTCGGCCTCTAGGGCCATGAAGCCATTCGGCCCACATCCTATTCAACCGATGGGCCGCCGAGCTCCGAACTGGCCGCTGGCCCACTCCCTCCCTCCAGGCCGCTATGGGCCTAGCCACCGTGCGTGCCGCTCCAGTGGCTGGCCGTTGGGCCCCGATGTCAGTGGCCCAAGAGGGAGATAAATCAGAGATTTCCTTTCTAAATCATTTCTAATATTCCAGAAATTCCAAAATCTTCCAAAATCCGTATCTTTCCAACCGTTCGTCCGTTTGACTCCGTTCCACTTCCAGAATTTTTCTAAAAATGATATCTATCCGATGGCACATTTAGAGATCACTAATAGGACCATTATACTAGCCTTTTCGTTGAGTTGTTTCGTTTCACGTGTAGCATCGGAATCGGACGAGCCTCAGGACACGGATCTCGAAGACGAAGCTATAGGCCTTCAGCAAGGCAAGTCACCTTTGATCATCTTGAGCCCATAATTGAGGAACTAAGTACTTTAATTGCCAAAATCGCATTTACTAGGTTACACCGTGACGATTTTTCCGCCGTGGTCGCGAGACAACCGATGGGCCGCCAACCCATTTGCTGCATTTGCCTCCTTGATTGATTGTGGTCCTCTTAACATCCTTGTCACCTCCCCTGACAGATCCCGATACCTGTGCCAACAGGCACGGTACTGGTGATCTCCTATCAAATTTAAAATGATTATGATGGGTAAAACTTGGGTTTACTAAACCTTGGAAAACCTGACACCTAAGTTGGTGCCTTGAAAATAAATTGATTTTTGTGAAAACCGCGGTGTGGGGATTGTGCCAGCAGGGCGAGCCTCCCGCATTGTAGCTAAGGACAGATTCCTTTGGAATTTCATCCGAACATACAATCGTACAACCAGATGGATGATATGGGATAACTCCTAGCTGAGTAAAGAGTCTCCCAAGGATGCCTTACATGCCATTGGACTGTGGATCATGCGGGAGGGCATCGGGAATGCCTCTTGGGTTCCTGGTACGGCATGGTCAAGGACCTACCCTATGATTGGTCATGGATTCCTCCAGTTGGCATGGGGTAACCTGGTGTCGACTTCGAAAATGTCTTGTCGCGAAAACCCCTAGTCACTAGTCGTGTCCGTTCTTTTGCAAGATGGGTGATAGGGTAAGTCGCGTCGTGTGGGTAAAGTGTACCCCCTCTGCAGAGGTCTAAACTGTTTGAATAGTCGTGCCCACAGTCATGGGCAGATGTGAGGTGATTCCTTAGCATAGTTTTGCTTGACTACTGCTTGCGAAAGGATGTTGTGGATGGGAATCCGTTTTCGGAAATGTTGTGAAGCCGTCGAGGACAGCTGGGTTGTGGGCCCAATGTGGATGGATCAGCTGGTGGAGCTAGACCCTGGAAGTCAACTCTTGGGAGTTGTGCTGAATCAAAGACTGATACAATTCACTCCGATCCAGGCGAGACTCCACCTCACCCAGATTGTTGTGAAGCACACACTTAGACTTTCCCGAAAGGAAATTCAAACAAAATGGATTATAAAACAGCCAGCCATTCTTTGAAGCTTGCATTAACCACCTAAGTTCCCATGGCTTTTTGAGTACGCTAGTACTCACCCTTGCTCTATATATATATATACCCCCAGTGCTAGAAGACGAGATGGATCCAACCGACAAGAAGTTCTTCCAGGAGCAGGTTGTCTTCGAGGAGTTTTAGGGTTTTGGCTTAGTTCCCGAGTCACGCTTGTGGCTTTGGGCTAGTTTCCATTTCCGCTCTTTCGCTAATATATCATTGTGAACTCGGGGTATGTCCGCAGTTCCAATATGGATGTACAACTATGTCTATTAATAAATACAAGTTGTGCCATGACGGTTCCATCGCCTATTGTGCCAGCACTATATTCCTAGGACTGGTAGAGATATGCAAGTTTATTCTACGGCTCAGACTCGTCCTTCTCGGAAGGTCAGTTTGGGGCGTGACACTTATGGGCGACCACATAGGCATCCCACTCAGGACCGGCCTTGTGTCGCGAGTTTTTATTTTTAGAACTCATTTTCTATCATAAGGCACTGACCCAAGTGTCAGGTTTTTCAAAAATTTTGTAAAACCAAAATTTACCTAAAGGTGTTCACAAATTTTAAGTTTGAGGGACCGAGCGCGACAAAGGTGGTTACGGTATTGCAATTAACGAGGAAGGGTCATATGTAGCAAGTTAGGTTGGCCCTCCGATCTATCTCACAGACAGGGCCAAACAGTTCAAGTGTGTCACGTCCAGATTTTTCGTTTTCTGTTCTTTTTGCCGATTGCGAAAATCCACCACTGGTTTATTCGCCTAAAATAGCTTAATGAAAAATTCCATAATAAAAAGAATTTAATATGATTAAAAAATTAATTACGGTATGATTTGTTTCTGTTTGCTTAATCGGGTTTATTTGGATTTCGGAAGTGGAGCTTATTTCCCAATTTATTTTCCTCCTAACTCCAGACTCTAATTTTTGCATCCATATAAATTCCTAGTTTCATGGAGGTCCAAATTCATTCTCCATTCCTCCAAATAATTCTAACAAATTCAAAAGATCCGAATTCAGCAATTTCCGCAAAGCCCCTGCCATTTTTTCCTTTTCTTTCCCTTCCTTTCTCCTTTTCCACTCAGGCCCCTGCCTTTCTTTCTTTTTCTTTTTTCCTCCTACCTTCCGCCAGAGGCCGAAGGCCTTCCTCCCTCCTCCCGCGGCCGGCCCGGCCCGCCCCTGCGCCGCGCCCCCTGGGCCGCGCCGACGCCGCCGCGCCTCCAGGCCCGCTCCGCCCGGCCTCCAGGTCCTCGCCGCCGCGCCCCCTCCGCCCTAGCCGCGAGCGCCCCTATATATAGGTGTGCGCCGCGTCGCTTTCGCCATCTTCTTCCGAAGCCGCCGACGCCGTCGCCCCCTTTTCTTCCGCAGCTGCGCGCGCCGACGCCGCCGCCGAGCCTGCGCCGGTCCGCCACCTCCACCTGTGGGCATCGCGTCGCCTGCGCCTGCTTCTTCTCCAGCCGACGTCGCCGACGCCGCTGGTGAGCGCCGCCCCTGCCTGCCTGCCTCCGGTTCCCGGCCGAGCCGCCACCGCCGAGCCGCCTCTGGTTTCCAGCCGCCGACGCCGCCGCCCGCCGCCGCTGGTCCGCCGTCGCCGTCGCCCGATCCGCCGCCGCTCGCCGTCGGGCCCGACGCCCCTGCGCCATCCTGCGCGCCGCCCAGGTCGAGCCCGAAGCAACCGAAGCAGCTGGCAGGCAGAGTCCTGTTCTCTCTGTGACAGTGACTTGTGGGTCCCGCGGATTGGATTTTTCCCCTTTGATCTGATCTATACTGTTGGGTTCCCTAGATTAATCTCAGCCCTAAATCTCGCCACATCATCGCCACATCGTCTAATCAGTACACGTGTCGTCCATGTCATCTGGTCCACCACATCTTCCACTCTCCCGGTCTATGAACCAAGTCCGTCGTACACCATCTCACTGACCGGTGGTCCCCGCTTCCTTTCTACCACAAAAATAATTTAATTTCTGAATTTAAAATCCAGGGAATATTCCAGAAATATTTTCTCTCTTTCTTCTCGGATTTTTTCAGTTTCCAACCTTCCGGAGTTCATATCTCATCCATCCGGACTCTGATTCGACCTGTTCTTTTTCCTAAATTCTTCTAAAATCGAGCTCTACCAACTGGTTTAGTTGGTTATTTTAATTGATGTTATTTTAGGCTGTTTTTTTATTATTTATTTATTTCCTGTTGCGAACATATAGACGCGGAAGTCGAGGAGCCGTTCGCCGCCGAAGACGCAGTGCAAGGATAGTACTTGGGGCAAGGCAAGTGCACCCTTTGAACATATTGGACCCAATTTATAAAATGTTTTTATTGTGAAATATGCATGATTTTATTTTACAAATTATCGATGGGTAGCATGACCTAATTGCTGTTATTCCATGTCTTTGATTATTGAATATCCTGTGATACATTGTCACTCTAGTCTTTGTGAGTTGAACATAGGGGTCAACTCAGGGTAGCGTAGTAATTGCTTAGCCCCGCTTAAATTGTTTTACGAGCAAAATAAAATGATGATTAATGATATACTTATCATGTTTTATTTGAGTTGTGTGGCTGTGTGCTATCTTTCCGGTAGCATGTGTTGCACCGTGTAGTAAACAACGGGCGAATAAAATGTTTTAGACTGGGGTGATGAGTGGTTCTGTGTGAACCTAGTAGGAGGGTGAGGTATCTGTGTGATCCTTACCAGTTAAGGTATCTGTGTGATCCTTACCAGGTTAGGTCTATGTGTGAACCTAATGAAGCTGTGTGCTATTGTAGTTCTGGCAAGTTGCCTTGGTCAATTAAGGATTTCACTTCATAAGTCAATAATCTGAGTCTAACGTACAACCACATGCCCTTATGGGAAGGACCTGGCCCAGTAGGATTCCAAGTCTTGGCACTGCCGGCCCAGGTGGTTAGATGATAGGTTTTATGGTTAGCCATGGATACTTTCTTCTCTGTGTGAGGGAAAGGTGGCTCATGGGGGAAGGCAGTGTTGAGGCAGAGTTTCTAAAAAGCCTTGTTACAGATTCCTTGGCCGCACACAACGAGAAGTGTGATAATTGTACATGGCCGTTAAGAGGATGATGTATCTTGTGGGTAAAGCTGTACAACCTCTGCAAAGTGTTTAACTAATCTATTCGAATAGCCGCGTCCGCAGTCATGGACATGCTCGGTGAATTCTCATGAGGGGTAGTTTGCGAAAACAAAGGATAGTAATGATGCTGTGTGCAGGAAAATGATTTAGCTGTGTGGTCCTGTGTGGATGGTTGGATGGTAATACCCGCTATTTTTAAATGTTGTTTTTAACTCTGTTTATAAATTGTTTATAAATGCAACTGCTGTGTTATGCAAAATAGCCTCAGCCTTTCTTTGTCAGCTGTGCATATGCATATTTTCGTGCACTTGCTGAGTATTACATGTACTCACCTTGCAATTCCCCCCCAATTCCAGAAGAAAGGTGTCCGCTATTTCCGGAGGAGTTTGCTGCTGAAGACGAGGAATAGGCCGTGTGCCCCACTTGACTGCCTGTGGCATGTTAAATGGAGCTTCCACGTATTTATTTTGTTTCTGCTGCTATCTTGTTTCTTTAGGCCATTTGTGGCATAATAAATGTAAACTTTAGCCATAAGGCTTATCACAGTCAATTTATTAATAAATAGTTTAGTTTCCTTCGTGATGTTGGCTGTGATATTATTCTTGTGACTGTGTATACTAGCATGATCCTGGGCTAGTACATATACACATAGGGTCCTATATTGGGGTCCCACAAAGTGCACGTCTATCGATGCAGTTTTGCAAACAATATACTTAAGTTCAAATATATGCTTGATTACTCAAAGGTCACTTGCTTTGCTCAAGGTCTGCATGAATCTTTGAGAAATCTGCTTTCGAACGAAAATCCAACGACAGGTACTATATGCAAACAATTAAAATCCTACACAAAGACAAAGAAAAGACCCTATTTAGGACTACTAATAGTGCCATTAGATAGATCTCAATTTTAGAAAATTACTAGAGTTGGAACGGAGTCAATCGGAGTTACGGATCATGAGATATGATTTTTGGAAGATTAAGTAAATTTTTCGACCAAGGAAAATGGGATTTATTGAATTTCCAGACAGAATATTCCCAAAATTATATTTTAAAGTCACTGACAACTGGGGGCTGCGTGTCAGTGACAGAGGAGAGGGTATGTGTCTCGGGTGCATGTGCACAAGGTCTATGGAGGTGGGGAGCTAGGGAAGGGATGGGCTTGGTTCACGGAATAGGCTAGAGGTGAACCAGTGGCAAGGGCCCACAGTTCGGTGAGGCATGGTCCATGGACTGAGTGCATGCACGGGAAGATGGAGTGGAGACGGGTGCTAACGTGGGTTACAACGGATAGGGCAAACGGGGGTGGCAATGAGGTGGCATGTAACGCCCCGCTTTCAACGTGACGTTAAACTTTATTTTACTAAAATCTATCCATGAAAATTTCGCTCTTTGTGTGCTGTGTCATAAGTCATGCCTGGATCTCGGCTCATCTCCTTGTCCTCGATCTCGAAATCCCTCCTCTCGAAATCTTGTTCCAAAGTAATCTCCTCAAGTTCAAATCGTCGAATCCGAGTTCGCTCCAAAACCCCTCTGATCCTTACTCATGAATTCCTGCTCTGATATCCGTTCCGAAGATTCGAATCGAAACCCTAAAATACTCCCTCTTGACTCCCCGGGAAGTTTCCCTGAGATCGATTCTCGAATCTAGGACTCAAATCCAACCTTGAATTCAAACCTCTTCCATCTCCTTGGACCCTCTCCAACTGAAAACTCCCCAGGATTTCCCCCTTAAACCCTATCCAAAATCCTTTCCCCCAACATATATATATATATGTGTGTGTGTGTGTGTGTGTGTGTGTGTGTGCGTGCGCGCGCACGTGTGTGTGTATATATGTATATATGTATATGTGTGTGTATATATATATATATATATATATATATATATATATATATATATATATATATATATATGTAAACATGCATTTATACATGTAACAACCTCCCGCCCTTGTTCCTCTGAAATACTTGCTCCCTGATCGGTGTTCAAATACCTACATCTTTTGAAATCAAATATCAATCCAAATATCTCAAGCTCGAACCCATTTTCTCCCTCTCAGAATGCCCATGCAAATATTCCATGGATTCTTAATTACCAAGCTATACCCAAAAGTACCAAACTTTCCCTTTGGACCCCCTCCCTTGATATCTTGGTCCTTCCAGAATTCAAATAAAATTGAATTCAAATCTCCACTTAAAATACCCCCCAAAATCCCCTCAAGTAATTCCCTTGGAGAAAAGCAAAAAGTGCATTGTTCCCTAGGCCACAACCCCTCTGCCCGCCCATCACCTGGCCCGCTCACTACGCGCCCCCATCGAGCACCGTCGGATTCCTGCCACGTATCCTGACCCCTGCTCCATGCCGTTTTATCCCCTCCTTCGCTTGCCGCAATCACGCGAGAACGCCCCGTATGCTCTGGATGCGCGCCACGTGCCCCGAGCCCGCATCCCGCCGCTCGATCCACCTCGCCCGCCCGCGCCACGCGAGATCGCCCAAGCTGCGTGGATCCGTGCCGCTTGTCCATTGCTCTCTCGCCACCATTCGATTGCCCTCAATCGATCCACCGCCATCGCTGCCCCAAGCATCTCTGCCGTTGTTCGATTTCACCCGCCCGGGAAATCCCGCGCTACACCGAGCCGCTAGCCTCTCTCTCTCGTCCATGATTAGACCTCCATGATTGGTGACCGCCCCTCCTAACCGACCTAGCTTCCCCACTCCCCTTTGCCTATAAAAACCCCCAAGATCCTTATCCATCTCCCCCCTCTAGCTCGGCTCCCTAGGACACCACACTGTCTTGCCGCCTCACGGAGCTCGGCCGCCGATGCCATTCCGGCCGCCTCAAGCACCCCCTTGTCGAGCCAAGCCGGCGCCATGGACATCGCACCCAGACGGCTCCGAACTTCCCTTCCTCGCTAGGTCTTCGCTCAACCCGAGAGCAAGAGTCCCCAAAACTCCTCTGCGTCGTCGATCCGATCCCAAGCTCTGCCGCCCTGAAAAATTCCATCGTCAGTGAGCTTCTCTGCTGAATCCCTTATGCGTGTACCTCCTCTATACGCTCCCTGGCATCTCCCTTCTCTCTCAGCTTTCCTCGGCTCACCCCGACGCCGCCACGGCTGTCATCACCGTCTTCTCCCTTTTTTCTCTCTCTCTCCATCATCATGGCATCTCGCCGCTGGCCGCTGTCGGACCTCGTTTTCCCTGATCCAAACCATTCACGCAATTCGTCATCTCATCCTCTCCCCGTTGGCGTAGGCCGCTTCTTCGAATACGCCACCATTCGCCGGATCGTTCTCGCCGCCGTCGGTCGTCGGATTGCTCCGGCGGAACCACTCTCCCCTCCCTTGTGCCCACTGCCATGTGGCCCCGCACCTGCAAAGCTGGCTGTCACTTTCCTGAATGCGTGCACACGATCCCCGAGCCCTAGTCACTGGTGCGTGGGCCCTCCACCCTCGTCTACGCTGGACTGCGCCTATGAGCCACTTCCTCAGTCCCACTGCCAACTGGGCCCTAGCCACCTGTGTACCTCCCGTGTGGCTGACATCTGGGCCCTAGTCACTGGTGAAACTCCCTCTCTCCCTGGCTTGCGGGTCCCAGCCACCAGTGGCCGTAGGCATCCACCCCCTTGATCTCTGTCATGCGGGCCCCCACCTTTTGCCTCCCTAGCCAACACCCCACTACCCATTCACCTACTGATCGGTGGGCCAGCAAATGTCAATGGACCCCATTCGTCAGAGACCAAACATCCCCAATGCTGCCCCTCCTTTCACCCACTAACCTGTGGGCCGTGGCCGCCAGTGGACCTCGACTGTCATAGACTCTGTGGGAATATTACCGATAATATTCTCCCCTGGGAATTCATTTAAATCTTTTCCTTCAATCCAAAAATCATTTTTACCTTCAGAAAATCATATCTTTTAATCCGTAACTCCGATTGACTCCGTTCCAACTCTATTAATTTTCTAAAATTGAAATCTATTAGATGGCACTATTAGTAGTACTAAATAGAGTCCTCTTTTAGTCTTTGTATAGATTTTAATTGTTTGCACATAGTAATCGGTCGTCGGAAAATCGTTTCGGATCGGATTTCGCGACACAAGGCCGGTCCAATGTGTGATGCCTGTGTGGTCGCTTTAAGGACCGATTCCTTCGGAATTTCATCTGAGCGTATGACAGTACAACCACATGGGTGAAACGGGAAGCCCCTGGCTAAGTAACTAGCCGCCCAGGAATGCCTTGCATGTCCTTGGCCTGTGGATCGTGCGGGAGGGCGTTGGGGATGCCTCCTAGGTTCCTGGCACAATATAGTCTTGGACCTACCCTGTTGTTGGTCTCAGACCCCTCCAGTTGGCATGGGGTAACCTGGGATGGCTCGGGAAAAGCCTTGTCGCGAAAATCTCTACGTCACCAAATCATACCCGATCAGTGTGAGCTGGTGACTAGAGTAAGTCGTGTCGTGTGGGTAAAGTGTACCCCCTCTGCAGAGGTCAAAACTGTTTGATCAGCCGTGCCTACGATCATGGGTGGATGTGAGGTGATTCCTTAGCGTAGTTTTATTTTACCTTGTTTACAAAATGTGTGTGTGGTTTGGGAACTATGGGAACGAAGTGCCATCAAGGACACTGGAGGTCCGATGAAATGGCTTGGCTGTCATGGACAGCAGGACTCGAAAAGTCCGGAGAAATGTTTTGGCTCAGGGAGCCGGTTTGATGTGAATTCTTGAGAATGGCGAAAACTGGAGAAATAAAGATTAATACAATTTCACTCCGATAGAGCATGACTCCACCTCGCCCTGATTGTTGAGAAGCACACACTTAGCAGATTCTAAAAGAAATTAAGTAAAATGGATTTACAATATATCCAGCCTCTCTTTGAAGCCTGCAACAACCACCTAAGTTCCCCTAGCTTGCTGAGTACATAAGTACTCACCCTTGCTCTATATATATAGTTCTCCGCCGGGAGCTAGAGCTGGAGTTGCAGTGAAGCGAAGATTAGGGTTTCGTCCTGGTTCCCAGCTGTTGCCTGTGTGTTGGGACTTAGTCCGCTATTCCGCTGCTGCCGCTACCTCCATGCTGTTCGTTGTTGTCTCCGGCTTGCTCCAAAGCTGCAACCTAAATTAAGGTATATGTTTAATTATTTATTTAAGGTTTGCAATGATGCATATCTGATTTCCGTGGATACCAACGTTGCGTCCTGGAACTGGTATCGGTATCGCGGTTCCACGGGAAGGCAGTTTACGCTGTTTTCCTGCGGCACGCCCTATTTGGTGCCGTTGTATGGCGGTGCTAGATCGGGGCATGACATGGCAGGCATGTGGCACCTACTTTGCCGCCACGTCAGACAGCACTAGGACGGCGACACCGTGCCGCATCCGACAGCGGGCAGCGGCGCAGAGAGTTCCGGTGAACTGTGGCATGTCCTGGCGAGGGGGAACTACCGGTGCAGAGAGGGAGGGACAAGGAAGCATGAGTGGCACGGATTGGCTCGCCAACGACAGAGGAGGTCTTGCAGCAACGGCAAAGTTTGGCGGTGGCTCGCAAGGCAAGGGCACAAGGAGACCGTCGCGGTGCATGGTGGCTCGGTTGGGCGTCGAGCGAGGATTTGCAAGGCGAAGCGGTGGAGTGCGGGACCCTATGGTCACCGGGGTTCGTCACACAGCGGTGCCCAGTGGTTGCAGAGAGGACAGCACAGTGAGGGACTAGAGGAAAAAAAGGGCCGGCAACCATGGGAAGACCGACGGCTGCGTGCGGTGGTGGCGGCGGAACAGGGGACACATCACGGGGAGGGAAAATGAGATCGGTGTCCAAAATGCTGGTGTCCACATGCTCCATATGTACTTCACAGGGGTGCTAAGAGTGGTTTGCCGAGAGCTCACCGACGGTGAGAGAGACAGAAAGGGTGCTCTCCGATGGCGAAGAACGGCATCGGCGGCGAAGATCGGAAGCGAGAAGGGGGATCCCAGCGAGGAGCATGGCTGGGCTTGGAGGAAACGGCGCCCTAGGGCCGTCGAGGTTCCAGGAGCGTGCGGACGAAGCCAAGCCGGTTGGGGAGCCCTGCTGCGGCGGCGCAGCTCGGCCAGACTTCAAGAGGACAGCGCGGCCAGGCAGCGTCCAACGAAAACAGAGAAAAGCCAGAGGAGAAAACGGGGCTCTCAAGAAATTTTTATTGGCGAGGAAGGAAGAAACTGGGTGCGGCAAATGCCGGTTTGGAGCGGTGATCCGGCTCATGAGTTGCTAGGCTGGCAACAAAGAGAGGGAGAGATGGCGACCGGCAGTTTCGTGGGCGGCCCGAAATTAGTTGACGGCGAGGATGCGAGGGGCGGTGAATGACGGTGGATCGAGCGGAGGAGCTTGATTCATTTTGAACATGGGGTGCGGGTGAACACAGTGTGGGGAAGGACAGCGGTGACGCGAGCAGCTCAACGGCTTTTGACCGCGCGGGCCACAGGCGAGAGGGAATGAGCGAGAGAGAGGAGGCAGGTAAAGGGGCTGCAAAGGCTGTCCCTGTGTTGGCAGTTAACGGCATGCTGTGGCGCGGGCCAAGTAGAGCCGGGGTGGCACCGGCGGTCTCACAGGCATTCGGTCAAGCATGTAACGGGCGAGAGTGGAAGTGACTAGGGGAACAGGAAGAGGGAAGGCCGCACGGAGAGAAGGAGGCGGGCATGCGCTAAATGGCTTTTGCCGATAGGCGGGCCTAGTGGTGGGAGCAAGAGTGGCGGGCGAGCGCTGGAGTGCTGCTCGAACGGGCACGAGAAGGGATTGGGCGGCGTTTTGCGGTGCACATGGACACGTGGCGTCCATTCAACGACACGGGCGGTCATGCGCGGGGCGCACGGGAGTGGGCCATGGCTGCATGAGAAGAGCAAGGAGAGGCAGACCAGTTGCGGTGCGGGCTGGACCGAGAGGAGGCAGGGAGCTGCGCCGAGGCGAGCTGGGCCGGTGGTGGAGTGATTGCGGCCAGTGAGGAGAGGCGGCCTGCTAGTGCATTAGCGAGTGGGTAGCAGGTTGGGCTGCCAGGATGGAAAGGGAGAAGAGCAGCCCAATAGGAAAAGTGCAATTTAAATATTTCTAGGGAATTATTTTGTGAGATATTTGAAGGTTTGAAATGATTCTTGAATTGGAATTTGAATTCAAATTAAATATTTGAACTTAGAAAAACACTGGGAGTCAAGGGGGTAAAATCAAAGTATGAACTTTGACATTTTGGAGTGAAATTATATCTGGACTTCGGAGGATGATTTTGAGAAGGGTTCGAAGAGAGAGAAGGATTTGAATTCAAATTTTAAATTTGAATTCTCGATGATCTATAGCGCCTCCCGCCCTGGCACCACCTACAGTGACACCAGAGAGGAAGCACCGTAGGAGATTGGCGTGAACCAACTCCCACGGAACCGCGATGCCGGCACTAGTCCCAGGAAACCTTGCTGGTACCCACGGTCAACGGAGATGAACCACAGCAATTAGCGAAATAAATAAATATATATATTATACCTTTATAAGTTGCGACTTCGAGCAAACCCTGAGCAGCAACCAGCAAACAGAACAACAGCAGCGGAACGACAGCGCAGTGAGAACCCATCCACAAGCAACGGCTTGGGATAGGAAAGAAACCCTAATCTTCACTTCAACTTCACTCTTCCTGAATGAGAGGAAAAGAAATAGATTGAGTACTTACGTACTCAGCAAGTCACGAAAAATATGAGTTATGCAGGCTATCAAAGAATAGGCTGGGGTTTATTTCACAAACCATTTCATTTGAAAACATTTTCGAAAACCTAAGTGTGAGTTGTCTCAATGTGACTAGAAGGAGGCTCTCGCCTCGATCCTGTCCGCGAATTGCTTTTCAACAACTCGAGCAGACTACTCAAATTTAATTGATCTTAGATATTCTTATACTGCCTATCGGATCACGACAGTGGCTCAGTGGATCTGCCTACAAGCAGCTTTCCACTGTATCAACATCTATTACTTTATTTTCAATTTCATCCACACTAGGACGTATTCTCATTTTTTTTTTACTTTCGTCCTATCCAGGACATCATCTCATACTCATCTCAGCGGCTCCTCGAGCCATTCATAACTCATCTCAGTGGCTCCTTGAGCCATTCACAATCTCATCTCAACTTCCACTCGGGAAGCCCAACTATGATGCCATTCGACATCCCGGGTCACACAGCCCTGTTTCAGACCACTCAGGTCATCCATCGGCCACTAAGGCCGATTCTAGTAACGATTCCCATACCACAAATCACTTTTGTAAAACATTGGCAAACAAATCTACGCTAGAGGAATCACCTCACATTGCCTGTAACCGTGGGCGTGGTTGTTCGAACAGTTCATGGATCTTTGCAAAGATTGCACGCTTTATCCACACGACGCGAGCTTACTCCCACACTGGCCAAGTGGGGAGGTTCGCGACAAGGCCTTTCCAAAGCCTTCCCAGGATAGCACGTTGCCCTATAAATGGGTGCTCACTCTCAACCAAGTACCAAGAACTCACTTCCTGTACTCAGGGATGGGGGTATATCGCCCTCTCGGCACCCAGCCAGTCCCACATTTATTAGCAACCGAAAACCATCCTAGGAACACTAGTTACTCAGCCAGGGGTGTCCCATTCCACCCGTGTGGTCGCACTGTGAGATGCTCGGATGAAATTCCCAAGGAATCGGTCCTTATATGCGAATATGAAGTGCCACCACACAAGCGATCACTTTGCACCGCGGATTTTCGCAAATAAATTTTGTTTCGCAATCTCGCCGACATTGCATGTCGGTTTTTAAACCACTTTGAAAACCCCAAATTTTCCCAAATCGACAAACAGTGTGATGTGGGTAGAACCATCGGAATCCATGCTTAGAGAGCACGGTTACCAAGGTACTACGAGGTGGAGCAACAAGGAATAGGATACCAAAGACCTACAGGTTTTATGCAACTACCGGGCAGGTCCATCGGTTCGACACACAAACCGAGGCTGATCAATTTATCTTGCATACTAATCATGCAATTCTGCAAACAAAATATTTTTAAATTTAGGAGCAATATGTTCAAGGAGTGACTTGCCTCAGTCTTCGTCTTCAAACATCGTGAAAATCCAATGTCCGACGATTTTTCGAAGCGTTGACTACACACGAAACAAGAGAAAAACACATAAAACCCTAGAAATAATATACTATTATTAATAACTAATAGTGCCATGAGGTAGATCTCATTTTTAGAAAAATTTAGAGACTTGAACGGGCTCAATTGGAGTTACGGTTTGGAAGATATGAATTTTGGAAGTTTTGATGATTTTCTGGAAAAGAAAAGGATTTAATTGGATTTTTGGAAAAGAATTATTTTGTGAACAGTGGCTGACAGGTGGGGTCCATTGGTCAGTGGTAGAGGAGAGAGAACTTTGAGGGGTGGCCCACATGGCATTGGGACAGTGAAGGACTAGTGACTTGGCATGGTGTTCCCACATGGCATTGACTAGAGAGGAGAGAAAAATGAAGGGGCCCACATGTCTTAGATAGGAGAGAGATTAAAGAGTGACAGGTGGGGTCCACAGGGGAGAGAGAGAAAAGAGGATGACAGTGTGGCTCCACTTGTCAGGCATACAGGAGTATTAATGGGGAGGGACCCACATGCAGTGTGATAGGGAGAGAGAGGAGGGAGTTACTATGTTTCATGGGCCCCCATGTCAGTGATTACTGTGCACTTAAAGGGACGGGGCCCACTTGGAAGTGATAGGGGGAGAGACTAGGCAGTTGGGCCCACTGGACAGGGGGTTATCGCGCGGGCCCGCATGTCAGGGACCGAGAGCGAGGGAAGTGCCGGACGAGTAATAGGAGACCGGCCGGCAGAGGTCGACAGCGCACGGCGGCCGTGGTCACGCCGGCGATTGGCGGCGAAGGGGAAGAAGCGGAATCTGGGAATGGAATGAGAGGGAGACGGCGAAGGAGGTGAACGGCTCGGATTAGGTGATTGGCGGTCGACGGCTTCCGGCGACGACAGACAGGCGGCGGCAGTAAGGGGCGGTCGTCGCCGACGTCCAAGAGACAGCGGAGGAGTCCGGAAGGGATCGGTTTGGGTGCGGTGTTCCGCGAGAAGGGAAGAGGAAGGGAGAAATCGGACTCCTACCTTGCGCAATGGCGATTTTCGAAGCGACAGCAATGGCGGGCGGCAGCGGCCGAATTTGGGGATTTCCCCTATGGTGGTGCTCGGGTGCAATTGGGGATACTGCTGGGTTCACGAGGTGGCAGGGAATCCTACGGTGTGGTTAGCCCAGTGAATTGAGCTTCGGAGCAGTGGTTTGGGGCGGGTCAGATCGGCATCAATGGCGGTGGAGAGAGAAATTGGCAGAGGGAGCAGCTCTGAGAGGGAGGTGGCGGCGAGGTCCTTGGGCCTATTTATAGGCGGAGAAGCGGCGCAAAAGGACAAGGGAAAGAGGTGGTAGAGGCGAGATATTTCTTGCACGGCGCGCAGCAAGCTGTGGCCGACGTCATCGAGCTTCCTCGGGCGGCCGCGAGAGATGAAGGAGGGAGACAGAGGATGGCGAGATGGGACGGGACATGCGTCTTGACCTTGGAGCATGCCACAAGACATGGAGGTATGGGCATGGCGGCCGGTGTCGGGGCGGAGCCGAGAGAGTTCGAGAGAGGGAGAGAAAAGAGACAGGAACAGAGAGCGAGGAGGAATACGGTGACGTGTCGGCCGGGCAGGAGGAAAGGCGGAATGGGCACGGCCAGATGATGTGATAGGACGAGCAGGCATGGTTGACCGAGGGACGCTCGGGGAGAAGATATTTTGCGGGGGAGAGGATTTTTCTCTCGGCGTCATTTTGTCAAACAGGTGACGGGCGTGCCAGGGGAGACGGAGGAGGACGACGGCCGTTTCCGGTCCGTCGCACGGGCGTGCGTCGCGTGACTGACAGGTGGGCCCATGCGGTTGGCGATAGAGCGCAGGCTAGCAAGCGGGCCCGGGAGGTCAGGGGCAGGTAGCGGACGTCCTCGAGTAGGCGGCCGCGCGGGCGGCGCTGTGTGTGGGCCAAGTGGCTTTGGGCCACGTGTGCACGGGCAGGCCGCGGGCTAGCTTGGCTACGGAGGCGTGCGGGGGAGAAGGCCGAGCGAAGGCGCTAGCGCGTGAAGGTGGGCCAAGCAGGACCGGACCGAGAAGAGAAAAAGAATGGGGTGGCCCAAGGAACAGTAGAGTTTGATAATTTTCTGGGAATTTATTTGGATTGATTTTGGAGGATTTCCAATAGGGATTTTGATCCAAAATTTTATATTTGGATCACAAAAATTCAGGAGATTTTATGGAGAGGACTTTTTGAGGTATTTGTCTAGATTTATATATATATATATATATATATATATATATATATATATATATATATATATATATATAGGAAGAAATTGATGGGAATTTTGGAGGATTGAAAAGAGTATTAATTTTGGAATTTGGTTTGATTTCCTAGGAATTAAATCAAGGGGATTTTTGCAGAGGGACTCTGATATATGCATATATATATATATATATATATATATATATATATATATATATATATATATATATATATATATATATATATATATATATATATTTGAAGGGAGGTCTCAAGAGAGAGTTTTTGAAAGGATAAATTGGAGATTTTAGATTCGGATTTGAGATTTGGACTTCTGGGACTTTTGGGAATCTTTGAGAGAGAAATTATAGGAAGAAAGATCTCGAGGGGATTTTAGAATTGGAAGTTAAATCCTTGGGATTCGCTGAGGAGGACTTTTGGTGAGAACTAATAAGAGGTCCGGGAAAGGCTTTTAAAGGACATTTCAATTATTTGGAACTCGATCCAGAGTTTATTTTGGGAGATTATTTTCGGAGGGTTTGAAAGGGAATTTAAACTTGAATTTGATTCTTGGGATTCGAGGCAAATTTTGGGAAGAGAGTTCTCGATGGAATTTAGGGTTTTCGAGAGGAACAAAATCAGAGAATTTAAATAGAGGGCTTCAAAGGCGATTTCCGAAGGGTTTTATTGGAGGGTTTCGAATTGAAAATTTTGAACCTGAGTACATAGAATTTTTGGAAGGTATTTGATTTTGAATTTTCCGAGGAATTTTAGAGAGAGACAGTCGAATTGCAAAATTCGAGTCTCGGAATTTGGAGGGAATTTGGGATCGAGGTTTTAGGGTTTCAAGAGAGGCTTGGATCTGAGATCTACGGCACTTAGTCCTTAAGCACACACCAAAAAGCCAAAAAAATTTGAAATTAGGGTTTTTATCAAAATAGTTTTTAACGGCCCGGAAACCGAGGCGTTACATGATCACAGGGATTTCTGGAGAAGATTAGGGTTTCGATTCAAACCTTTGGATCGGGTATTGAAGCCGAAGTTTTCGAAGGGATTTGAATACTTGAGAGGATTTGCTGATAGGGTTTTTGAGGGGAAATTTAAACACGGAGTTTCGAATTTCGAGATCAATTTTTGGAACGGGAATTTGAGAGGTCAATTTTTTACAACAAGGGGAAGGATACGAACTGAGATCCTTGGCACGACTTTACGACAAACAAGCAAGGAATGGAAATTTTCACAGATAGATTTTTATTAAATTAGTCATTAATGCCACGTGGGAAAACAGAGCCTTACATAATCACATACATAAGTCACATACATCCATAAACTGAAAGCACACAGAACAATGTAAATTTTTAGGAGAAGTGAATAAATTAAGTTACATAGATGAAAAGTTCAAACAAAGTGATAATTTAAGCCATCTTTTCAGATGTAAGCTTCCTTTGGGATGTATAACTTCGACTAACAAAATGGTGGCTAATTTCTCTCGAATTCTGAAAAGGTTGATCTCGATAGTTGTCCAATCCTTTTTCTATTGGATAAAAGTAGCATATTTTGTAAAATGATGTAGGTAGTTCCTAAACTTAAATGGGTTATTTTCTAACCCATCAAAAATGATGGTTTATATGACGGGCCGCGTCAACCCGTCACAGATATGCTGTCACATATGACCGTAACCGAGTATGTAGTAGTGCCCTGTCTCTCCTAGGACATGCAGACTTGCAAGTTGCAGCTGCAGGCTTGCAGCCAAGAGCTATAGTACTTCAGCTTTTCTTGTTGGTTTGTTCTCGAATGAATTGATGGTCAAACAAGTCTTGCGTTTTAGCTCCATAATAACGCCGCTCCCTTCACGTGAAGCCATCTTAACTTTATGGTCAAAACGCTATATATCGACTTCAAGACTCCTTATGTCTGCATATGTTCCCCTGGCGACAGAACAGAAGCTTCACCTGCAATACATATGTCTCTCCTTTTTCTCCATCTTATTTTTTCCCCTCTCATATTCTTGTACATGATACTTGGGACACAAGTTAATTAAGTGTTTATATTGGCTTTATATAAGCGATTAATTCAGAAGTTCGTAAGAAAGCACATTTTCATCGTGACATCCCTCGTACTATATCTTTACTTCTCAAATAAACCATAAATAGTCATGATGCACTTGACGACTACTATAGAAATCATCATCGCCAACAGGTCATCTCTAACTGTTCGATTTGAATCATTTAAGATATATCATATATAATAGGTGATAAACAGACCCATTTAAGATGTGCCTAAGAAGGATAACCCGTTAGATATGAGCTCTCTCTAATGGATCATATAGATGAGCTGTTATAGATGATATATCATTATCTATAATGGTTCATAAATACAAGATAAACCGTAACAGATAATACATTATTATCTATAAAGGTTCATAAATAAGACCTATTAGAGATAATAGTCCATCTCAAATGGGTCTATTTTCTTGAACCAATACAAATCACTTTCACACAGCCCCTCCATCTATCACTTTGCACGCTCAAGTGGCACATTCCCGCCTCTCACGAGCCATAGACATGGACGTCGCCACCCGCGGCCTTTCCTCCCCCTCATCCATCCACACTGGTACTCAAGCACTGTTGTCTCCGCTCTGCCTCCCCTACCAAGTCGAGCATCCCTGCCTCTGCTCCTCCTACACATCCCAAGCAGAGCACCGCCCCCGCTTCGCCTACCACTCCGCCCCCGCTTCGACTACCACTCCTGAGTTGAGAACCGCCTTCATCTCCACCTCCTCCCCCTAAGCTGAGCTCTGCCTGTCCCCACACCCTTTGAGGCACTGGCCACCACTAGATCTAGTCGCCATGACCTTTGGGGCAATAGTTCCAGCCTCCTTGAGGTCGGATATCACCGGATCTGATCGTTGCCAACATCGCATCGTCTAGCCCTAATCTACCCCGTCCACCCTCTCTATCCCGAGCTCTAGATCGGGGGCCAACGACACCATTGGATGCCAGAGAGGCTAGATCCAACCTCCACTCAGCTCCATGTCACGGTATGGTGACCAACATGGCACGACAACGACGGCCATGGTACAACGAGATGAGCATGGTACGTCGAAGACAACAAGCACGGCATGGTGATGAGCACGGGGACAGCAACCAGCATGATAAGATGATTATGGGCACGGTATAGCGACGACAACAAGCACAGTACGATGACAACAGGCATGGTACGGCAACGATGACAAGCATGACACGATAATGAGCACCGGCACGGCACGATGATGCGGATATCAATTTTTGCATTTTGTTTTTTCAACATCTCTTTATCTGTGATAGGTATTAGCTTGTAGACCATTAGATGTTAATGTCATCTATAACGGTTCATTGTTATGAACCGTTATAGATGACTTATTACTAACAGGTTTTAGATGAGTCATCTTTAATCAGTTATTAGTATCGGGTCACTCAAAAATAAGTCTTTTGAAACCCGTCATAGATGACCTGTTAGTGTGTACATAGGAAGGTTTGGTGCTCTCCGGATATGTGTGGTGCACTGCACGCATATATACGTAAGTACATATATATGCTGCGTAAGTCTGTTTAGTAGAGTATTTTGACCAACCCATAACCTGCGTAGAGACTTCACATCGTGCTGACTTTGACCGTCTGAGTATATGTAAGCCATCGACGCGTCTAAGCAAACGACATAGTGACGTCACTGATGACGTATGTCACAACTACACAAAAGGTCAGTTAAATCCTTTATAGTTGTGTTTGGTAGATGATGTTGATCTACATTCTTGATCAAACAAATGAAACTATATCATGCAGGAATAAAGCATATGTTACATACATGAAGCTAATAGCAAATATATATAGGGAAAGATGAAGCGATCTAGCTAGGTCGATCGTCTCAATGTGTCGAATGATGAATTGGTCATCGGCCTGCACTTGCGTAAAACCGGGCTGATTGATGTGCGGTTTCGCTGCGTTTGCAAGCAATTTTGCACGTACTCAGGGTCCAGACCTAGATGTTGGCGACATTACTCGTAGGAGCAAGTGTATACACGCTGAATCTCCGAGAAGACTGGAGGATTATACGTGGTTCAATGCATGCTACAGAGATCAGCCGGTGAAAGCTCTGAATACCGGAGGAGTTCGTACGGCGGTTGCATATGCTACAGTCATGTTACTAGTACTCATGTAGTACAGTTGAAGCACAGGAACAGGCAGTATGTGCATATATCAGGGGTATCGATCGAGATATAAAACGAAGCCAATCGAATCAAACGTGCCATTTTTATTGACCCGTTGTCTTTCTCTTAAGAAATTGAATTTTTGTTGAGCCATCTTATTCACTAAGAGATGCTAGAGGTCGGAAATCAGATATGCAGGATATCTGCAAGATTTGATTGCAGCCTGCCAGACGATTCCCCGGCCCGTTTAAATTACATGCACACCTTACTTTCTCTAGTTTATCTCAGCCGTGAGCTAAAATATGAGTTATTTTACAATCCTCGATAAGGCAGCAAGAGATATCATACTTTTTTATAAATTTTGATACCTCCCAGTATCTCTTAATGACCATAAAATTTCTCAAAATATATGGGTAAGTACAGTAATGGATAGGATGAAGGAGGGACTCAGTAGAATAACAGTTTATAGCAAGATTATTCACATCATTTTAAACTCCACAAACATATAAGTTTAGATCCAACCTATAAAAATTACAACAAATTAAACTTGCATGTTTCAATTTGTATAGGTCAACTTGTATTGTTTATAGAGTGATATATCACATTGACCTGTATTATCATTTTCTAAAAGAAGAAATTATAATTATTTCAAATAACATGTTAAGGGGAAAACCATCTCCCAGTATATATGAATAGAGCTTGTCTCTATTTGAAGTCATTTGAAAAATTTAAAATCTGTTTATCCAAATAGACATGAGAACTTCTAACGCATATTCATACATGTAAACTATCTCAGATAAAAAGGTTGTCAATTAATTATATAGTTGTATATCTCGTCGCTCTATAATTTTTGATAAAAAAGTCTTTATCCAACTTAATATAAAAAGGTTGCATAAATAGAGCACATATGAGTGACAACATAAAATGTGCCTTTTTTAAAAGGACTGGAACATACTATAAAAATATATATGTGCCCATTCTTCATACTGGTCCCTTACATGGTGGACGAAAAGTGTATCATATATACTGGCCTTTGAACCGATATATATGGTGACGCCACCTATTTGATGTTTTATAGCCGTGGAAGGTAGTCACACTCAGCCACACAGATCATTATCATTCTGGTACAGTGATTTGATTTAAGCACCATAAGTTTGTTTTAATGGGATTGATTTTTACTACATGTAACATAAAAATTTTATTGAGGAAAATAACGTGTCTTGCTTGAAACATACTTAGTCCAGTACTTTTTTCTCGTCACCACCTCATACTTTACGGCACCTTAATTGCTACGTTTTGAGCTGTGATAAGTCTTATATACTTGTGTAATTTAAACCCAAGGTGTATACCACCATTTTTGTAACGTCTTTCTCCCGTTAACCCGTACAGGCCAACAGAAGAGAAACGCCTTTACCTGTGATACCTGTATCAGTCCTAAGAGACCAGTTGGTACACATAAGACATCGGTAGATAATTGTCAAACATGTTTTATTTATTTCACATAGTTCATACATGGGTTGTAACCCAGACAGACCTTGGGATATACAACGTCACATTACAAAAGTAGACAACGGAAAACACAAATAGACCTAATACCCACAAGCAAAGCTTGGGACCTAAACCGAAACGCTAAAACTCATCGTACTTCACTTGTTCCTGATAATACTTGCTGAGGGTAGAATCTTCATCTTCATAGACATCTGAGGGAGAAATAAGCAAGGGTGAGTACACGAGGTACTCAGCAAGTCACAGAAAATATGTGGCATGCAAGGGGTTAGCAAAAAAAGATAGAGTTATTTTTGCAAATGGAATTTTCCAAGATTTTGTGTTTTCGAAAATTTTTAAGTGTGCTCTTTAAGTTGTCGGAAAGAAGCTCACGCTTCAATCTATTCTGTGAGTTGCTTTATAACAAACCACCACAATTAAGTTAGTCGAGAAGAGACTCGCGTCTCAACCCAGTCCACAAGTCTGAGACTTGTCACATTTTCCAATTTGGAGCGTACTCTCCATGAGTACCTCCATTTAGGTGGATTCTCATTATAAAATTTGTCACTTAACTCAAATAACTCAACCATGGTGTTATTCCACACCCTGGGTCACACAGGCCCGTTTCAGGCCACACAGGCCATCCATCGATCACATAGACCGATTCTAGAAACGAATCCCAACCCGCAGAACAATTGCACAGATATTTGTAAAATAAAATCTATGCTAGAGGAATCACTTTACATCCACCCGTAACCGTGGGCACGGCTGTTCGAATAGTTTATAAACCTTTGCAAAGGGTGCACGCTTTACCCACACGACGCGAGCTTACTCCCACATTGGCCAAGCGGGAAAGTTCGTGACAAGGCCTTTCCGAAACCCTCTCAGGATAGCACGTTGCCCTATAAATGGGTTCACTCAACCAAGTACCCGGAACTCGTTTCCAGTACTCAGGGACGGGGCTATATCGCCCACATGGCACCCAGCCACTCCCACATTTACTAGCAACCGAACGATCCTGAGAACACTAATTACTCGGCCAGGGGTGTCCCATTCCACCCGTGTGGTTACACTGTATTATGCTCAGTACAATTCCCCAAGGAAATGGTCCTTATGTGTCACGTGATGTCAAAGCCACACAGGCAGCAACGTCCCATGACCAAGTTTTATAAACTATTTTTATTTCGCAAACGCTCGACCTAGGATGTCGAGATTTTTTTAAAAAAAATCATTTTAAATAAACCCTAGTTTTCCCATCATCATATTTTTAGTTTAGATAAAATGAGGTCATCGATACTCATACCTAAGTATGAATACCAGGATGACAAGGTTACACGGGACAGGGTAACAATTTATTCAAGTGGGGTAACATGCAGCAATTGGTTTAGGCCTGATGGATTCGATTACGAATCGTGGCCAATATTAATTGTGTTCCTACATATGCATATTTTGTAAATCAAAATAATTTTCAAATCATTGGTCCAATATGGTGAAGAGTGACTTGCCTTACTCCTGGTCCTATGGATCCTCAACCTGCGACTCGGTACCGGTTTCTACGCGTCGCAAAAAGAAAACAAGCAAAAACACTAGGAATTAGAATCTATTTTATACAACTAATAATGCCGTGTGTAGATCTCATTTTTAGAAAAATTTTGAGAGTTGAATGGGCTCAAATGGAGTTACGGTTTAAAAGTTATGTTTTTTGAAGTTTAATTCAATTTCTTGTGAATTAAAGATTTAAAGTTATTTTAGGAAAGAAAAGGAATAAAAGAAAAGAGTGCAGAGGCTGACTGGTGGGGCCCAGATATCAGGGGGGAGGGAGCGAGGGGGGTTGATGGCTGACAGGAGGGGCTGGCAAGACAGGTGGGCCTAATTTGTCAGCGAGGAGAGAGGGGAGTGGTTGTGCTAGCATGTGGGGTCGGCCTGTCGGCGGCTGAAGGCGAGACCGAGGGGGCTCGGGGGTGGCCCGCGCCTGCCGACGTGGTGCCCACTTGGCATGCCACATCGGTATGGACTGACGGGGCTGACCACGGTGAGAGATCGACAGCCGGCGGCGGTGGATCTTGGAGAGCGGCCGATGGCTATGGGATACGGAGATGGCGGGGAATCATGTAAACGGCTCGGATTGGGTAGATAGGTAGTGAATGAGGGCTAGCGGCGGGGCTCAGTACCGGCGACGACGGCAGAGAGGGGATGGTCGCCACCGGTGACCATTGGAGCGGCGGAGGGCGTCGGGGTTCGGTTGTTTGGGTGCGGCATTGTGTGCGGAAGGGAAAGAAGAGAGGAATCGTGCTCTACCTTCATCGACGGCGAGAATCAGAGCGGCGACGATGGAGGACGACGGAGGAAGGATTTGGGGGTTTTTGATTCCAAGGCTAATCGGCGACGGGGAGTGGCGGAGGAGGTTTGCGGTGGCTTGGGGAGCTCAGCGGTGGCGGTGGCTTGGTCTGCGGTGGTTGGGAGCGGTAGGGGTGCTCGGGTCAGTGCGGCAACGGAGAGAGAACCACGGCAGTGAGCTAGCTCGGGCTCGGTTTCTTGGTGGCCGCAGTAGAAGGAGCTCGGGGGAATTTATAGAGCAGCTCCGTGCTTAACAACGAGGGACAGAGGCGGAAGAGCTCAAGCTACTGACGGGACTCAACAATGGTGCGGCGTGTTGTGGCTTGCGTCATGAGCTGCAGAGGAGAAAAACGGGGCGCAGAGAGGATGGTGATGCAACGGAATGAGGAGCTTGCACGTGCGGTTTGACTTCAAGGGCTCGCTAGGAGAAAAGTTGCGGTGGCCATGGCGTTGGTGACGTCGTGCGTACGGGACGGGATGGCGGAGCGGGTTTTCTCGCCAGGACGGGACGGCGAAGGTTGACGAAGGTGCTCCGTGCAATTTATGGTGGCGACTGGCCGGTATGGGCATGCACAGGGAGAGAACAGAGAGAGCTTGAGAGAGATCGAGAGAAGAGAGAGAGAGAGAGCGAGCGGCGGGAGGAAGATGACGATAGTGCCATCGTCGGTTGACAGATGGGCCTCGCGTGGCAGACTGCATCGTAGCTACCGTGCACGTTCGTCGGGGGGCGGGGAGAGAGAGCGGGGTGGAGCGGCTGACAGGTAGGGCCCGCGGGGATTTTAACTCCGTGTGCGGGTGGTTGGGACAAGCGGGCCGGTGGGGAGGAGAGAGAGAAGGCAGGCTGAAGGAGAGCGATGGTGGCCCAACCGGCACAGTGCCCTTTCATATTTTTATAGGAATTGTTTTAAAGAGTTTTTGAAGGTTTTGAATTGGGATTTGAATTTGAATGGGATTTTTGGAATTAGGGAAAATCAGGGAATTTTTGTGGAGGGTTCCAGAGAGTAATTTTGAGAGAATTATTGAGATCACACATGGCACAATTATTCACAAATCCAATTAAGAGCCATTTTTTTTAAAATTAGATTTTTATTTAAAATAAATTTAAAACAAAGGAAAACATGGGCATTACAAACCTTCCCCCTAAAGAGAATCTCGACCCGAGATTCCCAATCTAAGCGAACAACTCAGGGTATTCTACACGAAGGTGGTCTTCTCGTTCCCAAGTGGCTTCTTCCTCTGAGTGATTACTCCATTGCACTTTGCAAAATTTGGTCGTGGTTCTTCGCGTCCGTCTCTCAGCTTCTTCTAGGATGCGGATTGGACGTTCTTCATAGGTTAGGTTCTTGTTTAGCATGATGCCTTTTAGGGGAACTTGTTCTTCAGGTACGCAAAGACACTTCTTTAATTGGGAGACGTGGAATACGTTGTGTACATCCGCGAGTTCGTTGGGTAGCTGTAACTGGTAAGTGACTTCTCCTCATCGAGCGGTGATGAGATAGGGACCTATAAACCTAGGGGCCAACTTTTCGGCCATACCGAATCTCTTCATACCACGTAACTGGGATACTCTCAGGTATACGTGGTCTCCAATCTCGAACTCTAGGTCGCGATGTCGATTGTCGGTGTAGCTCTTCTGCCTGGATTGGACTACTTTCAGATGCTCTCTTATTACTTTTACTTTTTCTTCTGTGTCCTTTAGGAGGTCAGGCCCAAATATTTGTTTCTCCCCCACATCGGTCCAACAGAGTGGGGTACGGCACTTGCGCCCATACAGTGCCTCATTTGGGGCCATCTTGATGCTGGCTTGGTAGCTATTATTATAAGAGAACTCGGCGTACGGTGGGCAAAGATCCCATGCCCCTACGAAGTCTAGGGCACATGCTCTCAGCATGTCTTCCAGAATCTGGTTCACTCTTTCGGTTTGACCATCTGTCTGAGGGTGATATGCGGTACTAAAGTTGAGATGGGTCCTCAGGGCCTCATGTAGTTGTTCCCAAAATCTCAAGGTAAACTGGGTCCCTCGATCTGACACTATCTTCTTGGGAACTCCGTGCTGACATACTGTTTTAGTCACATATAACTCTACCAGTTTCTTTCTTGTATAGGTGGTCTTAACAGGTATGAAGTGAGCTGCCTTGGTGAGTCAATCCACGACCACCCAAATAGAGTCGTACCCGTTGGGCGTCCTTGGTAGGCCAGTTATGAAATCCATTCCGATTTCTTCCCACTTCCATTCAGGAATTTTTAAGGGTTGTAGCAATCCTGCAGGTTTTTGATGTTTTGCTTTTACCCTTTGGTAGATATCGCACATGGCGACGTATTCGGCGACATCTCTTTAAGATCTTGGTACATTTTTGTACTGCTAGGATGTATCGAGTATGCGGATTCATGGGCTTCCTTAAGGATAAGGTTTCTTAGTTCCTTGTTGTTGGGTACACATATACTTTTTCCATTCCATAGGGTTCCTTGTTCATCTATCATGAAGCCATGGGTCTTATCCTTGGGGATATTCTACTTAATGCCCTTGATTTCCTTATCTTCTTTCTGGGCTTCTTGAATTAAGTTTTCCAGGGTAGGCTGTACTACCAATGTGGCGAGTGTTCCTTTGTTTACCACAGTTATTCGAAGTTTCCTGAGTTTGTTGCATAATTCCGGTTGAGGTGATCGCACTAGGGCGGGGCTGCAATAACTTTTCTGACTTAGGGCTTCGGCCACTACGTTGGCTTTTCCAGGATGGTACTGTATCCCTAGGTCGTAATCTTTTAATAATTCTAGCCACCTTCTTTGTCGTAGGTTGAGCTCAGTCTGAGTAAATATATATTCCAAACTCTTATGATCGGTGTATACTTCACACCGATTGCCGATCAGATAGTGCCTCCATATCTTTAGGGCATGTATTATGGCGGTGAGTTCCAAGTCGTGAGTTGGGTAGTTCATCTCGTGTGGCCGTAATTGTCTAGAGGCATAGGCTACCACTTTTCCTACTTGCATTAGTATACATCCAAGTCCTTGCCTAGAGGTGTCAGTGCCATAGGCCCCGGGTACCTCATGAGAAGCTTTTGGGCCACCCGGACAGAGGATAGGCCTAACCTTGTAATTAGGGATACAATAGGACTCGGCATACAGAACCTTGTACGACAAGGTTAGGATACAGTCCTAGTCGGGAACGTTGTATTCCTAGAAAGAAATCCCTTGGTCGAAGTCCGACTGGGATTCCTACTCTGTAACCCTGTCCCCTAGTATATAAGGAGAGGTAGGGCGCCCCCTGAGGGCAGAAGAAGAAATCTCACCAGAGAAACCTCAAAGGCAATACACCACAACTGGACGTAGGGTATTACCTCATCTCGAGGTCCTGAACCAGCATAAATCGTTCGTATTCCTTTGCAATCCATCAAGTTTAGGTCTCACGAGTAGCCCTATATATTTATTCCTGATACAAAACATCGACAGTTGGCATGCCAAGTAGGGGCATCAGCGAGATCATCTTCAACAAGCCTGATGGATCCACTCACCGGAGTCGACGGTATCAATTTCTTCCCTAGACAAACAATCACCTTCGGGAGCCTTGACTTCGTCGCCGACGAATTCGGCAACCTTACCCTGTCCGACTCGGATTCGATCTGATCGGCCAGGGATCAAGCCGACTCTACACCGGTCGGCCTACGTAACGCTGCAGCGATCTTCAGCGACATGCTGCGGCGATCTCCAATATGCCCGAGTCTAGGGACAACTCTTTCTTTCAGTGTTCGACTCGGACTCGGTTTTGAGCCGGCTGAGATCGGGCTAAGAGAGGAGGAGATCATCAATCTCCCATTCGGACTGGGCAATGTCGCGGATAACTTCAATCAGCATCTGACGTGGCAAACCCGATCCCCTAGAGTTCAACTCGGATACGGCTCAGAGCTGCTCGAGATTGGATCTAGGGAGGTTGGGGTCGTTATTACCCCTCTCAACTATTCCGACTCCGACTCTCAATCAGACTCCGACTCTAAGTCTTACAGCAGTTCGGCAAGCTTCTCTCCGCCACGTGAAGTCTTTATGATATCCAAGGGTTCAACTCCCACTCAGAAGGCACGCCGACTACGAGAACAACAAGAAGAGGAAGCTAGCCGACTACGAGAACAACAGGAGGAAGACGCAAGACACTTACAGGCCGAGCGTGATGCCCGCAACGACGATCTGCACAAGGCTGGGCAGACTGCTCAACAAGATATCCTCCAGACCTGAGTCGGCGACCACAACGTTTTCATAACTCCTCAACAGAACGTTGTGGCCGCTGCAGCTCTACCGGATACACTACAATTTGGGCCTGATCACCAGGCCGCCCTGACAATAGCAAGGATTAAAGCCATGATCACCGCTGTTACATGCCAGCAGCGTCAACAGTCGGGCGACACACTCATACCGACTAACAAGTCGGCTTTTCCAACGGCGATCTCATCTGCCTCAACGCGACGCCGAGTGGCTGGCTCTAGTCAGTCGCACACAGAGTCACACCACACGTCACTCGGCAACCATAATAATGACCGGCGGCGCTGACATCAAGAAGACCGTCGGGATAACCAGGACGTCCGAGGCCAACTACGACGTGATCTTCGGTAAGACATCAATGCACAACGCCGTGAACGCGAGGAAGATGAGTGTTGCCTACTAAAAGACAAAAATGAGCGCTTCAGCCTCCACCATGGGCGGTTTCACTGCCATAGTCAGAGTCAGAGTCCTCATGTAGATGAAGGAGTACCGGCCTTCATCCATGAGCTGCAACAAATCGACTGGCCAACAGGCTTCAAGTCGACTGGAATTGAAAAATACAACAGGAAGACCAAACCCGAGTCTGGCTCATAGTCTACACTCTGACAATCCGAGCAGCTGGAGGAGATCACAAGGCCATGGCTAACTACCTCCCAGTCTCTCTAGCTGACTCAGCAAGGACATGGCTAACAGGACTTCCTAAGAGGTCAATTAGCTCCTAGGGAGAACTTCGGAGACACTTCATCGCCAATTTCCAAGGAACGTACGAGAGGCCATCTTCCGAGTACGATCTATATTAGTGCCATCAAAGGAAGAACGAGTCTCTTTGTGGTTTCATCAAGAGGTTTTCTAAGAAGAGAAATTCAATCCTGAAGATCAAGGACGAGATCGTCATCGCCGCCATCCGCGAGGGAGTCAAAGTTCATTGCCAAGTTCACTCAAAAACCTCCTGCTTCTGTCAAGGCTCTTTTTGACATGGCGAACAAATACGCCGACTCGGCTGACGCTGTTGCTGAGGCCCTCGATGACAAAAAGGCACTCTGACAGAAGGAGCGACAGGGCACTGATGACGCGGTCCCAACTAAAGCCGAGAACCGCAAACGCAAGTCGGATGACTTCATTGTGGCAGTCGGTCACAACTGTCTTCGATCTCCTAGAACTGAAGATTATCAGAACGACAAGTGACATGTTCAGGGGCTCACAAGCTCAAATGCAAGGATGGAATCCCCACTCCCAACTTGTGCAATACTGAACAGCTAAGTTGCTTTCTGATAAATATTTTTTCTTTTATATGATATTCCTCACTCGGCCTCGCCAGTGCTGTAGCAGCTTACACCAAATAGGTGTACATTCTACGTATTTTCTATTTTTGCTCTTAGTGATTGCAAAAGTACTCGAGTAGCATAAATTCCGATCCGTGAAGCTCTGCTCCATGAAAGACGAACTCAAGTCACCCAAAATGCGTGTCTGGGAAAGAGCCATGAGCCGACTCCCAACGCTAGGGGGCTATGACTAGTCGGGCAGAGTGTTTAAACGTAAGGGGTCAACTACTCGGGGAAATTAATATCAGTAAGAGGAGGAACACGTATTTACATCTATTGTAAAATAGATCAATTTTCTTCAGGTGATTATTTTCTTCATCAGATGCTACTCATCCGATATGTTTATAATGCAAAGCTGGTTCCGGATCCGCATAACAGGAACTCGGGGCTACAAGCCTATCTCCTACGCTCGGGGGCTGGACCAGTCTGCCATGATACACTTGAAGTGCGACGCTTCAAGAATTTTTTGGAATGCTCCACGAGGGCTATTGTCCGAGTACTTGTGCCAGTTAGGACTCGAATGTCACCTTTACTTTGGTACGCTCTATGTTGGCTAATAACCGACCTCCGGTGCCAGTTGGAGCTCGGGTACCACTCGGCTGGGTGAGGTACACCCCATGAGGGTTGCCAGCTGAATCCTACGCTAATGCTAGGTTCAGGTATCTTATTCGGTTACAACTCGGCTGGGTGAGGTATGCCCCATGAGGGTTGCCAGCCGAATCCTATACTAATGTTAGGTTCGGGTACCTTATTTGGCTAATAACCGATCTCCGGCGCTAGTCGAAGCTCGTGTACCACTTTGCTGCATAAGATACGCCCCATGAGGGTCGCCAGCCGAATCCTATGGTAATGCGAGGTTCGGGTACCTTATTCGGCTAACAACCGACCTCCGGCACCAGTCGGAGCTCGGGTACCACTCCGCTAAGTTGGGTACGCCCCATGAGGGTCGCCAGCCGAATCCTATGCTAATGCGAGGTTCTGGTACCTTATTCAGCTAATATAACCGACCTCCGGCGCTAGTCGGGGCTCGTGTACCACTCAGCTAGGTAGGGTACGCCCCATGAGGGTCGCCAGCCGAATCCTATACTAATGCTAGGTTCGGGTACCTTATTTGGTCACAACTCTGCCAGGTTGGGTACGCCCCATGAGGGTCGCCAGCTGAATCATATGCTAATGCAAGATTCGGGTACCTTATTTGGCTATAACTCTGTTGGGTAGGGTACGCCCCATGAGGGTCGCCAGTCGAAACCTATGATAATGCGAGGTTCGGGTACCTTATTCGGCTTTGCTGAAGTTAGAGAAGACCTATATCGTCAAAGCGCATCTGGAGTTCTCATGCACTGCGTCACACCTGAGGAGGGCAAGCAGATCCTGCAATATATCTACTTGGGCATTTGTAGCAACCATGCTGCATCCAGAACGTAAGTCGGAAAGGCTTGCAGACAAGGATTCTTCTAGCTAATTGCAGTTACCGACGCTAAAGTACTCATCCTGACATGCGAGGGATGTCAATTTTATAGGGCTGCGCTGGGTAGGTCGGTTTAGGCCGGCTTATTTGGTAGTAGGCCAAAGATATGAGTTCTTAAATAGCATTTCCTATTGGGTCGCCCGCTGGTCGTGTTAAAATCGCGATACAGATACTATTTTACAAGAACCGATCAAATAATCATATGCGCTTCATACTAAGCCTACAGCCAGGTGTATACATTCGAGTATCTTGATTATTTACCAGGTATTGAGGATATATCTTTATAAGGATTAACAGCTGGTCTCCATTAAAATTGGGGATGCAGGTATCTCTCAAGTACACCTGACCACACATTGGATTAAAATCCAAGAAGTGGTACTCGGCTTACATGCTTAGCCACCAATTGCCATGAGCAAAAATTCTTCCAGCTGACATGACGCTGAAGAGCCTACTTTCTGGGTAATATACTATTCGGAAAAGACTACAAGGTTAAAGATCTTTGACTTTATGTTTAATTGTTTCACAATTAAGCACAAAGTCGGGGAGCTACACCTAATAGATGCGTCTATTCGGCGTACACTATTCATATTTTTCTATGAAGCCCTTCATAGCCTCGTTGCCAGCTGACATGAAGCAGGACTCGGGAGAAAAAGCACTCGGACAAAGAGTACTCGGGAGCAATGCACTCGGGAATTTTTCACCGTGGAGGATGAGCACTCGGCATCAGCTGTGACTCAACTATGAAGGTCTCAAGGGCTGCTGTCGGTGCCATGGGCACCGGGTACCTCATGAGAAGTTTTTGGGCCACCCGGACAGAGAATAGGCCTAACCTTGTAATTAGGGATACAATAGGACTCGACATACAGAACCTTGTACGACAAGGTTAGGATACAGTCCTAGTCAGAAACGTTGTATTCCTAGAAGGAAATCCCTTGGTCGGAGTCCGACTGGGATTCCTACTCTGTAACCCTGTCCCCTGGTATATAAGGAGAGGCAGGGCGTCCCCTGAGGGCAGAAGAAGAAATCTCACCAGAGAAACCTCAAAGGCAATACACCACAACTGGACGTAGGGTATTACCTCATCTCGAGGGCCTGAACCAGTATAAATCGTTCGTGTTCCTTTGTAATCCATTAAGTTTAGGTCTCAGGAGTAGCTCTATATATTTATTGCCGATACAAAACATCGACAAAAGGCATCACAGTATATCACGAAATCTTTCAGGATATCGGGCAAGGTCAGGACAGGGGCAGTGGTTAGCCTTCTTTTTAGTTCTTGGAAGCTTTTCCTGCAAGCTTCAGTCCATTCAAATTTCTTTTCCTTCTTCAGTAACTCGGTCATTGGCTTAGCTATCTGTTAACGCCAAAATTTGGCACGGCTCATATCAGATTCGGTAAAGATAGAAGCTATATCAACCGGAGGAAATTAATCCAGAAGAAACCGGATTTGAGAAGGAATCGTGAAGACCACGTTATGGCAGTTATTTATCTTATCTATTAGATAGTTTTATCTTTTAGGAAACCTAATCTCTTGTCCGATCAGGTCTGTTAGTTTTCCTTTTCTAGCTAGGAAAGTCCTGTTCCGTGTCCTATAAGGACTCATGTAACTCGGGGTATAAATACGTACGCCCGGGCACCTTGTAAATCATCCACATAGATCAATCAAATTCGGCGCATCGCCACCCTTTCGACGGGTTCTTGCTTCTCGAGCGGGGCTGCATCGGTTAGGTCCGAACTCCTGCGAGAGGGTAAGACTCGTCACCCCTTACCCAGGTGTATCTGCCCTGTCTACGGCTGCATCGGTTCAGTCCGACCTCTTAGGCCGATCAGGTATACCACATCACGCGTGCGTAGATCTTACCAGCTTACTAGGGGCGATTTATCATCAGTTCGTGCTGCATCGGTTGGGTCCGACCTACTGAGCTGCCAGCGATAAGTCGTTCCTGCTAGGTTGATGGTTTTTGCGCAAGCGTCTTATCGGAATGTATAGCCGATAAGTTATCTTATTACATCACAGTTGCATTAGGTCTATCGGCTTGTCGAGGTTCCTTTATTATTATCGATCTGTGCTACATCAGTTAGGTCTGAACTACTAGATTGATAATAATAGATTTATCCTTGTCGAGCCGATCGGTGTATATGCGACGTTCTATCGGAGTGCTTAGCCGATAGGTTATCTTTCTATAAAGCCGACTGTATTATCTTTACTATTTTGGTCATCTATATTATCATCGGTTTTCTAGCCGATACACATGTGTTTCTTTGGCAGTCGGCTAGCTTACTATTCTGCCTATCTATTTTATCATCGGCTTCTAGCCGATGCACATGTTATACTGACAGCTTATCTATTTGCTTATAGCGTTATCGGTTTCCTAGCTGATATACAGGTGCCATCGGCCATCGGCTACAAGGAGCCTACATCAGTCCGTATCGGCCGATAGCCGATGTGCAATTGCTGCTGACCCGGACACGAGCACAGGCAAGGACCCGAGAACGAGAACTCGGGCACGAGGACCCGGGCACGAACAGCTGGGGCCCGGACACGGTTTTATCATCGGCTTACGGCCGATGCTCAAGTGTTCCTTCGGAAATCGGCTAGCAGGATTCTTATCGGCCGATTGATTCACTGGGTTAACTTTTTATCTCCTTGTCAATTACTGGGTCAAATTGACTGGCACGCCCACGAGCCTCAACATCTTAGGACCTGCACTGGAGTAAAGCAAATCTCCCAGGCCTTCGTATGTTCAATCGCATCAAACCAGATCATCAACAAGCTTCTTGGCACACCCGGTGGTTTTTGGTGCGAACACTATCTTAGAGAATTCTTCAATAAATCTTCAATAATATTCGGCTAAGCCTAAGAAACTTCTGATTTCGGTGACCGAGGTTGGGGATTTCCAAGCAAGGACGGTCTCAATCTTACTTGGGTCCACTTCTATTCCTTGGGCCGAGATGACGTGTCCTAGAAAAGCCACTCGATCTAGCCAAAACTTGCACTTCGAGAATTTGACATGCAACTTGTGTTCCCTTAATTTTCCTAGGACTAGTCTCAAGTGCTCGGCATGTTCTCTCTCATCCTTAGAGTAGATGAGAATATCATCTATAAATACCACGACGAACTTGTCGAGGTACTTCATGAATATTTTATTCATCAGGTTCATGAAGTAGGCCAGAGCATTGGTAAATCCGAACGACATAACCATATACTCGTATAGGCCGTATCTTGTGGAGAAGGCAGTTTTGGGTATATCTTGTGGCCTAATCTTCAATTGATGGTATCCGGTTCTCAGATCTATTTTAGAGAACACAGCAGCTTCTTTAAGTTGATCAAACAAGTCATCAATTCGAGGTAGCGGATACTTGTTCTTTATGGTTACCTCATTCAAGGCTCGATAATCCACGCACATTCGTTGAGTTCCATCCTTTTTCTTAACCAGGAGCACTGGCTCCCCAAGGGGATGTGCTTGGCCTGACAAAACCTTTAGCTTCTAATTCCTTAATTTGTTTCTTAACTTCGGCCAGTTCATTTGCAGCCATTCTGTATGGTCGTTTGGATATGGGGGCGGTCCCTGGTGCTAATTCAATGGAAAATTCTATTTCCCGATCTGGTGGCATTCCTGGTAGTTCCTCAGGGAACACATCTAGGTACTCGTTTACAATAGGTACACTTTCCAAAGGGGTGGCCTGAAGGCTAGTCAGGATTGGTCGGGTCCTTCGGGTTTCTAAAGGGGTAAATTTTACTTCTTGCCCATTGGGTCCCTGTAGGGTCACGGTTTTATCAGCACAGTCTATTTGTCCCTTGTGTTCAGCCAACCAGTCCAATCCTAGGATCAAGTCTAGTTCTTGGGATTCTAGGACGATGGGGCTGGCAAGGAATCTAAACCCTTCTATTTCCAGGGTTACTTTTGGGCACAATAGGTCCGACCTCATCTCCCTTCCTGGGGAGTGTATGATCATCGATACCCTCAAGTCCCGGGTTTCCCAACCATTTTTGTTCACCAAGGTCCGAGAGATGAACGAATGGGAAGCTCCTGAATCAAACAAAACAACTGCAGGTACGGAATTGAGGAGAAACGTACCCATGACCACGTCCGGAGCTTCTTGAGCTGTATCTGCCTGGATGTGGTTCACTCGGCCTCTTTCAAAGGTCGGGGTCGTATGAGAGGCTTGCTCGCTGGCCTGCGGAGCAGTTCTTCCTGGTGTCGGTGCAGGAGCTCTGGCAGTACTAATGTTGGATCGTGTTGGTGCGGTGGCCTCCTTGTTCTTAGGGCAGTCCTTGGCGTAGTGCCCGTAATCATGACAGGCGTAGCACCGTATCTCGGCAAGATTAGTAGGGTTTTTGGGCTGGGTAGTGGTTGGGACAGGGTTACTTCCCCTAGAGCCTGAGGTGAAGTTAATTGGTCGAGGTTGTTGTGGCATTGGTGGGCGGGGAGTGTACCCAGTGGGTCGACTGTATTGTGGAACAGCCGGACGGTATTGAGTCGACTGGACCATTCTTGGTCGTGGCCTACCTCGGGGGTTTGATCCGGAATGAGCCATCCTTCTCTTGCGATAATCCTCGGCTTCCTTGCGGGTGTCTTCCACTAACAAAGCCTTGTCAATCATTTGTTGAAACGTGGGGAAAACGTGGATTATAAGTTAGATCCGTATTCCCAAATTCATGCCTTTGAGGAACCGTCGGATCTTCTTTTTATCCGTGTTCACTTCTTTGGTAGCGTACCAAGCCAACTTATTGAAATGGCTTAAGTACTCGTTTATGCTGGAGGATCCTTGTTTAAGTTGCTCAAACTCGACCCTCTTCATGTCGATGATGCTCTCGGGCACGTAGGTTGCCCAAAAGGCGGTTGCGAACTCATCCCATGTGATGGTCGAGGCATCCTCATGGGCGGCGCAGTAGTTGTCCCACCAATCCGCGGCAGGTCCTCTTAGTTGGTGTACCGCAAATAGCCTTTTCTCAATGGGAGTGCATTGTACTAAGTTAAGTTTCCGTTCCATGTCCTTAAGCCAATCATCGGCTTCCACTGGTTCAGTGGTTTGAGAAAATTCTGGAGGACGGGATCGGAGGAATTCCGTGAGTTTGGCCCTTCCATTTGGCGGAGCTTGTGGAGCTTGCTGAGGATTTTGTTGGAGTATGGCCAGACTCTGAGCTATGCCTTGTAGGATTTGCGTTTGGATAGCTAGGATTTGCTGCGGGTCTACGTTTAGTGGTGGGGGTGGAGGCAAGTCATGGTGAGGGGGTGTGTTTACGTTGTTCTCAGATCCTTGTTCTTCATCTTGTTGGTTGCGTCCTTGGTTTCGAGCCAGTGCTTGGTCATCTTCATATCCATATCGGGCGGGAATGCGTCTCAGTCGCTGGTTGCGGTGAGCCATCTGTAGGGAAGAAGGGAGAAAAATGATGAGGGAAAGGAGTAAAGGAGAAAAGGAGCACACAAGCACAAACTGGATTTTAAAGCATAAGTACTTTATTTATATACAAGAGGGGTGGCCAAATCGTATGGACTGGACACATACCATACAAGACACAGACTACCATACATAACACACACACATACACAATACTCGTCACGATTCCTAGTGAGTTGGCGACGATACAAAAGGTCTGGCGACCACTATATACATCCTGCTACTACATCCTGCTGCTGCTCTACTCCTGCTCCTCTCTCCTGATTAGCACATGCTCAGAAGGATCCTCCTCCTCAAACGGGATAGGAAAGTGAGAGGACGGAAGGACAGGAGCAACCGACAGTGGAACGGCTGGGATAGGTGCAGGAGCTAGTGCGAGGGCGTCAGCTGGAGTAGTGGTGGCTAGGGCAGCAGCTGTGGGGGAAGTGGCTAGGCGAGGAGTAAACTGCGCAAGGTACTCGCACGCAGTCATGCGGTGTTGGTGACGAGGTGGGGAGGAAGGTGGAGCCAGAGAGGAACTCTAGGAACTGGCGGCGTATCCCTCGGTGGGGTCGGGAAAGTCAGAGGAGTGGGCGGAAGTCAGGGTGCGTGGGGATGGAGGGATGCAGTCTCGGAGGGAATGGTAGTGCCTCTCGAGACTTCGGTATGCCTCTAAGAGACGGCGGTACTGGTGGTCCAAGGCGGTGGTCATCTCGACAAAACAAGTCAAAGAAGGAGATGACTCACGGCAGGTGCAAGGGTATATGCTAGTGGATGATCCACTAACTCGGTGGGGAAGAAGGCGAAAACAAGAAGAATCAAGGAGAGGGTAGTACTGGTCACAAAGACGACGGATGGCCGCGAAGGCCACGTCCTGGTAGGCGAGCTGGAGTGTAGGTCTCACCATCACGAAGCGGTGATGGCGTAACTCAGGACGGAGAGGGTAGAGGTAGAGGGTAAGGTGGCAACGGGGAGGAATGGTGGCGACGGTGAAACCTGCGAACTGTGGAGTGGAGTATCTGAGGTAATGAGCCAAGTCTCAGAGAATCTCGACGAAGCCTCCCTGGCCTTCACCCTAGGAGAGGTGAGTGCCGCTAGTAGCCATCTACAATTTGAAAACAACAAAAGGAGTTAGTAAAAATTTTCAAAATATTGCTAAAGTGAAGGGAAGAAGTAAGAAAATCTTAAGTTTTCGTAAATAGTTTTTAGAACGTATAGTCCTTAGGGCCTTCCTAACGTGGGGGTTTTGTTCCTAGGGCCAAACCTAGGCTCTGATACCACCTCTGTAATACCCCTCTCCCGTTAACCCGTACAGGACAATAGAAGAGGAACGTCATTACCTGTGATACCTGTACCAGTCCCAGGAGACCAGCTGGTACACACAAGACATCAGTGGATCATTGCCAAACCTGCTTTATTTATTTCACATAGTTCATACATGAGTTGTAGCCTGGACAGACCCCAAGGCATACAACGTCACATTACAAAAGTAGGCAACGGAAAGCACGGATAGACCTAATACCCACAAGCAAAGCTTGGGACCTAGACCGAAACCCTAAAACTCGTCGTACTCCGCTTGTTCCTGATAATACTTGCTAAGGGTGGGGTGTTCATCTTCATAGACTTCTGAGGGAGAAGTAAGCAAGGGTGAGTACACGAGATACTAAGCAAGTCACGGAAAATATGTGGCATGCAAGGGGTTAGCAAAGAAGGCTAGGGTTATTTTTGCAAATGGAATTTTCCAAGATTTTGTGTTTTCGGAAATTTCTAAGTGTGCTCTTTTAGTTGTCGGAAAGAAGCTCACACTTCAATCCATTCCGTGAGTTGCTTTACAACAACTCGCCACAATTAAGTTAGTCGGGAAGAGACTCGCGTCTCAACCCAGTCCACAAGTCTGAGACTTGTCACATTTTCTGATTCAGAGCGTACTCTCTATTAGTACCTCCATTTAGGTGGATTCTCATTTTAAAATTTGTCACTTAACTCAAATAACTCAACCATGGTGTTATTCCACACCCCGAGTCACACAGTCCCGTTTCAGGCCACACATGCCATCCATCAGTCACACAGACCGATTCTGGTAACGAATCCCAACCCGCAAAACAATTGTACAGATATTTGTAAAATAAAATCTACCTAGAGGAATCACTTCACATCCGCCCGTAACCATGGGCACGACTGTTTGAATAGTTTATAAACCTTTGCAAAGGGTGCACGCTTTACCCACACGACGCGAGCTTACTCCCACACTGGCCAAGCGGAGAGGTTCGCAACAAAGCCTTTCCAAAGCCCTCTCAGGATATCACATTGCCCTATAAATGGGTTCACTCAACCAAGTACCCGGAACTCGTTTCCGGTACTCAGGGATCGGGGTATATCGCCCTTATGACACCCAGCCGCTCCCACATTTACTAGTAACAGAACGATCCTGAGAACACTAATTACTTGGCCAGGGGCATCCCATTCCACCCGTGTGGTTGCACTATATTATGCTCAGTGCAATTCCCCAAGGAAACGGTCCTTATATGTCACCTGATGTCAAAGCCACACAGGCAACGACGTCCCATGAACAAGTTTTATAAAACTATTTTTATTTCGCAAACGCTCGACCTAGGATGTCGAGATTTTTTTAAAAAAAATCATTTTAAATAAACCCTAGTTTTCCCATCGTCATATTTTTAGTTTAGATAAAATGGGGTCATCGATACTCGTACCCAAGTACAAATACCAGGATGACAAGGTTACAAGGGACAGGGTAACAATTTATTTAAGGGGGGTAACATGTAGCAATTGGTTTAGGCCTGATGGATTCGATTATGAATCGCGGCTAATATTAATCGTGTTCCTAACTATGCATATTTCGTAAATCAAAATAATTTTCAAATCATGGGTCCAATATGGTCAAGGGTGACTTGCCTTGCTCCTGGTCCTGCGAATCCTCGACGAAATCCTCGACCTGCGACTCCTCGGTACCGGTTTTTACACGTCGCAAAAAGAAAACAAGCAAAAACACCAGGAATCATAACCTATTTTATACAACTAATAGTGCCAATGTGTAGATCTCATTTTTAGAAAAATTTTGAGAGTTGAATGGGCTCAAACGGAGTTACGGTTTAAAAGTTATAATTTTTTGAAGTTTAATTCAATTTCTTGTGAATTAAAGAATTAAAGTTATTTTAGGAAAGAAAAGGAATAAAAAATAAAACAAAAGATTGCAGAGGCTAACTGGTGGGGTCCAGATGTCAAGGGAGAGAGAGGGGTTGATGGCTGACATGTGGGGTAGGCAAAACAGTAAGGAGAGAGGAGAAGAAAGGCTGACAGGTGGGCCTAATCTGTCAGCGAGGAGAGAGAGGGAGTGGTTGTGCTGTCATGTGGGGTCCGCCTATCAGCGGCTGAAGGTGAGACCGATGGGGCCCGGGGCTGGCCCGTGCCTGCCGACATGTTGCCCACGTGGCATGCCACGTCGGTATGGACCGACGGGGCTGACCACGGCGGGAGATCGACGGCCGGCGACGGCCGAAGCCGATCTCACCGGTGGCGGCGGATCTTAGCAAGCAGCCGATGGCTAAGGGATGCAGAGATGGAGGGGAATCAAGTGAACGGCTCGGATTGGGTGGATAGGTGGTGGAGGAAGGCTAGCAGCGGGGCACTGTACCAGCGGCGGCGGCAGAGAGGAGATGGTCGCCGCCGGTGACCATTGAAGTAGCGGAGGGCGTCAGGGTTCAGTTGTTTGGGTGCGGCATTGTGTGCGGAAGGGAAAGAAGAGAGGAATCGTGCTCTACCTTCGTCAACAGAGAGAATCAGAGCGGCGGCAATGGCGGACGCCGGAGGGAGGATTTGGGGGTTTTTGATTCCGAGGCTAATCGGCGATGGGGAGTGGCGGAGGAGGTTCGCGGTGGCTTGGGGAGCTCAGCGGTGGCGGTGGCTTGGTCTGCGGTGGTTGGGAGCGGTGGCGGTGCTCGGGTCAGTGCGGTGGCAGAGAGAGAACCACGGCAGTGAGCTAGCTCGGGCTCGGTTTCTTGGTAGCCAGAGTAGAGGGAGCTCGGGGGAATTTATATAGGAGCTCTGTGCTTGGCGACGAGGGATAGAGGCGGTGTCAACAAAGGCAGAGAAGCTCGAGCTGCTGACGGGACTCAACAATGGTGTGGCGTGCTGTGGCTTGCGTCATGAGCTGCAGAGGAGAAAAAGGGGCGCGGAGAGGATGGTGATGTGACGAAACAAGGAGCTCGCCCGTGCGGTTTGACTTTGGGGGCTCGCCGAGGAGAAAAGCTGCGGCGGCCATGGCGTTGGTGATGTTGTGCGTACGGGACAGGATGGCGGAGCGGGTTTCTCGCCGGGACGGGACGACGAAGGTTGACGAAGGCGCTCCGCGCGATTTATGGCGGCGACAGGCCGGTATGGGCATGCACAGGGAGAGAACAGAGAGAGCTCAAGAGAGATCAAGAAAAGAGAGAGAGAGACAGAGAGAGTGCGTGAGCGGCAGGAGGAAGACGACGACAATGCCGTCGTCAGCTGACAAGTGGGCCTCACGTGGCAGAGCGCATCTTAGCCGTCCATGCGCGTTCATCGAGCAGCCGGGAGAGAGAGCAGGGTGGAGCAGCTGACAGGCGGGGCCCGCGGGGATTTTAACTCCGCGCGCGGGTGGTTGGGACAAGCGGGCCGGCGGGAAGGAGAGAGAGAAGGCAGGCCGAAGGAGAGCGATGGTGGCCCAACCGGCACAGTGCCCTTTCATATGTTTACAGGAATTGTTTTAAAGAGTTTTTAAAGGTTTTGAATTGGGATTTGAATTTGGATGGGATTTTTGGAATTAGGGAAAATCAGGGATTTTTGTGGAGGGTTCCAGGGACTAATTTTGAGAGAATTATTGAGATCACGCATGGCACAATTATTCACAAATCCAATTAAGAGCCATTTTTTTGAAATTAGATTTTTATTTAAAATAAATTTAAAACAAAGGAAAACATGGGCATTACAATTTCGAACCCAGCCTCGACATGGGACTACATGCCACACATGTATAGCACCTCTATTGAGATTTTGTCCCCTTTTTAAAGACTGAGATTTTGTCTTAGCTTCACCTAAAAATAGAAAGGGTATATCACAGAGCAGATATATGGAAACTAATGCACAGTATTTTACTTGTGGAGGCACAATCTAGCGGTTGCTGGCACTATTGGTATGCAAAGGAAGATTTATTGATCTCAGACCATTATATCAAGGTATAATTAATCTAAACCTACTTTCGGCCTCTCCATAGTAAGGATTCACACAAATTATAATTATTAAAAAGGAAAAAAGAAAAACAACATGACAACAAGTATCATGGCATAGCTAGCTATAATACAGCCGATTTTCATCTCTTCATTCATCACTAGAGCAACATTTGGACTGCGAGAATAGACCCCAAAAGCAATGGTTCCAAAAGAAAACGATACGCGTGCACACCACCGTTGTCATGATCGAACCAACCAAGGTCAGACTAGAGGTTTTTACCCTAGGAGCAAATTCTTCGACTCCAAACAATGTCTTCAAGAAGAAATCCATCACTGCCAGGTACAACTAGTTAAGGCTAGACCTAGGGATTTCTCTTTGGAGTCGAGTAGCCGGTACTCGATGAGCACCACCGACTTGAAGTCCCCAAGTGCTGTTGCCGCCAGTTTCGAAGCCAGTGCTGCCATACCTCCCAGTCTTAGCCCAACTATAAATTGCCATAAACACCACAACATGCGAAGATAGTGTCGCGAACAAGCCAAGAAGCATGCACCAAAAATCTGTAGGGACCATCTAAAGAGAGGATGAGTTGTTGGCAAAGCGATTCTGTGATTTGAAACCAAAATGACTTTGGTCTATAGGATGGTATAGAAGCCCCTGACAAGTGATGAAGACGGCGTTGTGAGGAGGCCGGAAGGCAACAATGTTCGCGCCACCAGGAGAAGCTATATCTGGGGTACCAGATTTGACTGACCCCGTTGCCACCGAACGCGCCCATGACTTTTAGCGCCAGCCCTAGCTCATCGATGCCAGGAGAGACCGGATCTAGCCATGGGGCTTTAGATCCGGCCGTCTCCATTTCTGTCAGCCGTGCCACAAGCCCGCCAGACGCACCCACCAACCCGATTACCGGATCCTCCAGCGCTGCCGACTACAACCAAGAGAACCCGTCGCTGTCCTTGCACCTACACGGACTTCCGACAACATGCTCGGGATGCTAGCTAGTAGTGGAGCATGTATTGAGTTGTATGCTAGGTAGCAGTGTGGCATGTGCAATTTACTTTATCCAATGCTTCCCCTCACACGGGGCCCCATAAAGCCTCAAGGGTGGAATAGAAATAGGCTGTAATTTTTCATTTAACGAAAATGCTAGGGGACGGGATCCCATACCCCGCATCAATGCGGCTAAGTCGTGACTCTGCGGGCGCACTCTCCCCCTCCTCTCTCACTCACTCGCCATCCACGGGCACCATGGCACCCTCTACTACATCCATACATGCCACGGTGGTGGCAACCCACTCCAGTGGTGGCCGAGTCGCCACCCTCCCGACAAAAGGCCATGGCAACAACGCCTCCACCGCTGCCTACTAGGAGCTCATCTCCGTCGGTGTCGACGAGGCGGCAAACTGGGGCAATGCTGGCCGGCCTCAGGGCTGACCAGATCTGGCACGATAGCCTTGGGGCTAGCCAGATCTAGTGTTGTCAGCCTTGGGCTTGGCGAGATCCGTGGCGTCTTCTCGTGCACCTCACCGAAGTCATGCAGCTCCGATACAACTCCTGCAGGGACGACGTGGCAGGGCGGGGTCATCGTACTGCTGTTGATGCTGGCGCTCGCGAGAAAAAGGGAGGAAGGAGATTCAACCACAGTGGTGCAATGCTCGGATCCACACGATTGAGGAGGAGGAGGAGCAGAACGCTCTGTCCCCAAGCCTAAGCCACCCGCATATCTGTGTGGTACCAGCCCTGGTACACACAGGGGTATCACTTATGTAGTATCAGGTGATACCATGTAGGTAGTATCAGATCTGATACCTACCTGGTATTGGTTTATCATACTATACTGAACGGGATTGCGTACAATAGCAGCCCTCTTTATTTAATTACATGTCAACCAGAATTCAACTCAAGATCTCATATTAAGTTACATGCACTGACCAATCTAACCAAAAATTTAAGCTGATACGAAAAGCCCGACAATTCATATTATCCAACAGCATATAACATTTGAACTATCAATGAACAATTATTTTAGCTAGATCTCTTGGTGCTTGCATGAATCTTCTGTCGTCATCCGAACCACTGTTCCCCTCGTTTAGTTAGGATTATACGGTAGGTGGAGAGAAAACGACTCGATCATGCGTGCATCTACAGGGAATCCATGCTCGTGGTTCAGAGACTTTTTACAGGTGTACTGTTGGAGTTAACAACTAGCCACGCGAACAACGATACATTTAACAACGGCATCACGAGGCATACATAGGATTCAGCTTTCTCAATTTGCACCCTACGATGAGTTCGGATGAGTAAGATGCTGTCCTAAAATGGAACCTGGACATGCATGGATTGGATCTGAATTCTCAACGCACCCTGTATTTCTGAATTCTGAATTCTGAACCCGTTTATCTTAATGAAAACAGCATAGAGAAGAAGGAATAATCCGTTACTCGATTGCAAGAGTGGACTCCTCGAGGTTCTGTCTCTGAAACTTGCATGTAGATCCCATCTGTCAATACGTGCTAGTCTACTTGTGGGACACGTGTGCACCTCGTACGTACACCGCGGTTTCATACGTTCAGTCGCAGAGCTGGCGTCGCCGGCGGTGCAGCATCGGTCTGACCAATCCATCCACGAATTAACACGCGTACGTGCGCACATACTTTATAGGCAAGAATTCATTCAGGTGCATGAACATCTGAAGAAGCCTGGTCCGAGGGGTGATCGACCGACAGACATGCAGACAAAAATGGCGGCAGCCATGAATGACGACGAACCTGAAGACCGGAGACGCAGTAGAATGCAATGCATGCATACACACTGGCGAATTAACACAGGTGTCACAGGTGGCAGTACGTAGTACGTGGAGGCACATCGATCTACATTATCTCATACGTGAAATGTGATGTGACGATTGACGAGCGATCGATCACGCGTGATGATGATCAAGTCAGGTTATCTTGATTGTTGATCTAGCTAGCTAATTAAGCTAGATGCTGATGATGTTTAGGGAAGATTCCGCGATCTCTATCTGCATCGATCTATCTCGTGCTTCTGAACGTACTGTGCGTACGTAGGCTAGCCCTCTGTGCTGGATTGAGGCTAGCAGCTCGGAGTAGATCAACGACATAGCTGTCGATATCAGCATAAAATTCGCTGCTAGCTAGATGGGAGCTGGCCGCTGGGTCTACCACAATTGTGATCGAGACGTCTTGCTCGATCGATGCACGCTCACAGCAACGAATCAAGTGAGATGTATCCTGGATAAGAAAACAAACAATAGATGAACTCTTGTTGACTCGCGCTCCGTTGATCGAGACTTCGCAGTATTTTGTGCCGGTGCATATTCAATCCCCTCTTATCCGACTGCCTGTATTTGTTCGAGTTAATTATCATGTATACGTCATGTTTTCCTAGTATAGTAGACAGAGGGCCACGGCTCATTCCCATAGAAATTAATTAGCTCGAATGTGGCCTGTCCAACAGAAAGAATTGGAAACACACGGTAGGAAAATTTCAGACATAACAGCTTAACATTTGGCTGATGTGCTAATGGCATCTTCTCTACCTGTGAAAAGAATACCTCATGGTCTGGATAACAGCCGGCAATCCATTGCTACACGTACATGCTTTTCAAGTTTTCATGCTAAACCGCGCACACACACAGCCAGCCAGCCAGCCTTAAACAGGCAGCCTATCTGAAAAGCTGAGAACATAACAGCTGAATTCCTGTGGCATTCATCAGAGTCTCCATGGCACAGCAGCACAATGCAAGCTTCCGGGTGGATTCTTCCCGTCAAAAAGAGAAACACTTGGAAGGATTCTGTGGCAATAATTCTTCCTCTCCCTTCTCCCTCCATTTGTTTATGTTGGCCTGAGAACTTTAAATAAACCGAAGCAATCTCCCCTCAGTCCCTCACACTGCTATATATACCAAGCTACCACCCGGCTCTCGGTACTTGCAAACCATATCTTCCACTAGCTTCCCTTGCCTGCCTAGCCTAGCTAAGCACCGCCACTGCCTCTTGACCTAATAGGGTAGGAGAAACCTGGTACTACATACACTTGGAGGCCATGGAAACGCATGTCTGTGTAGCTGTGTGGGCTGTGACCATGGCCATGGTCGTAGCTTCCATCATGTGGGCGTATAGATGGAGCCACCCGAGAGCAAACGGCCGGCTGCCTCCGGGCTCCTTCGGCCTCCCTCTTCTCGGCGAGACCTTGCAGTTCTTCGCACCAAACCCTACCTGCGATGTCTCCCCCTTTGTGAAAGAGAGACTGAACAGGTACTCACTCATCAGAGCTCCTCTTAACATTTTTTTCAGTAAACTAAAAGACACTGTTGTGCAATTGTGCAAAGCTAACTTCTGATTACTGAACCTGCCGAAACATTGGATGTGCATGCAGGTACGGCAGTATCTTCAAGACCAGCGTCGTCGGGAGGCCGGTGGTGGTGACGGCTGATCCGGAGCTGAACTACTACGTGTTCCAGCAGGAGGGGAAGCTGTTCGAGAGCTGGTACCCCCACACTTTCACCGAGATCTTCGGCCGCGACAACGTCGGCTCCCTCCACGGCTTCATGTACAAGTACCTCAAGAGCCTCGTCCTCCGGCTGTACGGCCAGGAGAACCTCCGCGCCGTGCTCCTCGCCGAGACCGACCGTGCCTGCAGCTCCAGCCTCGCCTCCTGGGCCGCCCAGCCAAGCGTCGAGCTCAAGGACAGCATCTCCGCCGTAAGAGACCATGAATATAATCTATCCTGCACATATATATGTTGGAACTAATGCTAGCTGAATTAGTCCATCTGACATATCGATCTCGGAACTTCTTCTGATATATACTAGATGATATTTGATCTTACGGCGAAGAAGCTGATCAGTTACGAGCCGTCAAAGTCATCGGAGAATCTGAGGAAGAACTTCGTCGCCTTCATCCGCGGACTCATCTCGTTCCCGGTGGACATCCCCGGCACTGCATATCACGAGTGCATGAAGGTATGTGTTACTGCACATGCATGCACATAATGCATCCTTGAACAGCAACGTAGTGAACTGAACAATCGCAGCACATGCGTTCCTAGTCAACAGATTAGTAGATGACCATGCATGCACGCTCACATGCTCGTAGTCATGCTTCTAGAGGAGTCAGTACCAAGCTAGCTTCTTGCCTGAATTAGCCACAGCTGATACATATATAATTGCATGATATATGTACGTGCTTGCTTGCTGCGCGCAGGGGAGGAGGAACGCGATGAAGGTGCTGAAGAAGATGATGAGGGAGAGGATGGCCGACCCCGCGAGGCAATGCGAGGACTTCTTCGACGTCCTGATCGAGGAGCTGAGGCGGGAGAAGCCCGTGATGACGGAGGCCATCGCGCTCGACCTCATGTTCGTCCTCCTCTTCGCCAGCTTCGAGACCACGTCCCTGACGCTCACTCTCGGCGTCCGCCTTCTCGCCGAGAACCCCATAGTGCTCGACGCGTTAACGGTTAGTAGCTTATAGCCTGCAGCGAAAAACACGCCAGTTTCTTACTAGGCAAGCCGCACAACGAGACAATATGAGTATATGACGATGATGCTGCGTTGTGTGGCGCAGGAGGAGCATGAGGCGATTGTTAGAGGCAGGGAGGGCTGTGATGCAGGCCTCACGTGGGCAGAGTACAAGTCGATGACCTTCACGTCTCAGGTGGGCCTAACCGGGACAAGCTAGGACCTACTATAGCTAGCCAAGTGCAAGTTGCACCGTATATAAGAAATCGAGCCGGATTAACCACCAGTGGCTTGGCTTAGTTGTGGCAGTGGCAAAGTACAAGCAGAACACTGACCAATATAATGCGATTATGCAACTGCTTACTTTGTGTTTCGTGCTTGTGTAACCAAGTGCATATATGCACTCTCCACGAGAGAGAAGATAGTGTAGTTTTATGTTCACGACTAGTAGTCTTCTGAATAAACTTGGCTTCAGTTCAGTTGAGTGAATTACTATTTTGGCTACTTGAACTATTGACCTGAACTGACGCCCCTGCCCTTTTGTTTTTGTTTTGCATGAAGGTCACGTTGGAGATAGCAAGGTTGGCAAACATTGTGCCGGGGATTTTTCGGAAGGCCTTGCGGGACATTGAATTCAAAGGTATATAGCACTACAAGCTATAGAAACGATGTGGTTTCAACAAACGTGCTCGTTTACTTGACGAAAAATTATAAATTTGAGCCATTTTCCTACACCTCTGGGTGCAGGCTACACAATTCCAGCAGGATGGGGAGTCATGGTGTGCCCTCCGGCAGTGCACTTAAATCCGGAAATATATGAAGACCCGTTAGCGTTTAATCCATGGAGGTGGCAGGTTGGTGCACATTTAATCTATCTGCAAACTGAAATTCCCACTGATTAACCATATGAAATGCAATTCAACTCTAGGGTTTTGATGCTCTAGATTGAGTTAATGTTGGACTCAGTCCCAAGATGGAGGGCAACAGATAGCAGTCATAGTGGGTGCGGTTGCTTGTTTTCATTTCTTCCAGGATTCCAAGTGATCACTGTCAGCAAGCATAAGTTCTAATCTGAAGTATAGCCACTTTAATCAACAACAAAGCACTCTACCATTTCGAATAAACTAATTACTTACGTGTAAGTTTTATTGAACCCAAAAAAATTCAGTTGATTCAATGTTCGCATCAATTCTGGAGTTTCTCCAACTTGTACTTCAACTTGTAAAGATGGGCAAAGTATACAAACGTGGTGTAGTCCACGAATGTCAAAAATAGCCAAAGAAACTGAGCAATCACCTTAGGAGGACTTACCAAATCCAACAAATTGTGTCGGTTTCCGGCCTGTAATGTACTAGCATGTCTGGGTTTCAGGGTTCTAATCAGACAGTTCCTCGTTGCGGCAGGTGAACCACGTGATATTTCACATATTCCCAATGAAAGCAGAGAAGAAATAGTGGACCGGGGACATAGATACAGGACGGGAGTAAATAAACCTATCTTGCCTTTTGATCTAGGGGATGAATCTTCCATTGTGCAAGGTGATTGGTCTATGTGTGGGGTTGGTCAAATCATGTTATGGAGCAGCATATATTGTCAAATGTTACTTAACACTTACTGTTCTTCTGATAAGGAACACGTACGAATAAAGAAAGGAAGCAACCTTGTTAGAGTCGTAGCTCATAATAGTAGAATCTGCTTCTAGAAGCTAGCCTCCATGCATGCATGAATTCGTGACCAGAAGTTAAACAAAAGTATTGTGTTTTGAGTTTTGACTAACCTCTGAAGAACACTACCCTTGGGTTTTGCTTGAGCAGGACAAGGTGGAGATCACCGGCGGCACGAAGCATTTCATGGCCTTCGGTGGCGGCCTCCGGTTCTGCGTTGGAACTGATCTCAGCAAGGTCGTGATGGCAACTTTCATCCACCACCTGGTGACAAAATACAGGTACAGTTCATCACTTATCACACATGTACATGTAGTTCTCTTTCTGAACATGTGATCTACTATGTTCTAACATATAATGCATATATCTTGTCATTCCAGATGGAAGACAGTAAAAGGAGGGAACATAGTCCGTACCCCCGGACTCAGCTTTCCAGATGGCTTCCATGTTCAGCTCTTCCCTAAGAACTGACATGGATGATCTCCTCTCCTCCTTCCCTGAAAATATAGCGTGTTCTGTCAAGTCAATCGAGTTGTTTGTTTGCAGTTGCAGCTAAGTATAGAAGAAATAATCAATGTAAAAATGCCATGCTTAATTAATTAGGTGATAAAGTCAGCTGGAAACTAGCTTGAGGTCGTTTTAGGGCACCTCCGTGTTGGAGTAGTAGTAATGTAGTAGTCGTGCGACAGATGTATTTTATTTGGACCTCTAGAAAAAACGGTTGAAGGTAGAGGACTTTTACCATCGTTAAGAACATACCACCAGGTATCAGGAGGTACCAATCAAATCTGCCCATTCATTAGGTAGGGGCACGATCGGCTGAAAAAAATTGTTGGTACTGCGCCGCCGCCGAATTTTTTTCCTCCTCTCCGATGTCGCTCATCTGGCGGCGACGGCGCCGCCTACTCTGCGCCTCATCTGGCAGCGACGCGACTGCCTCAGTGCATCACTCGCGGAGACGTGGTTAGCTGTCTTTCGTTCATCCCACGTCGCAGCCGCACGGCATCCAATCCGGCCGAGGTCTTCCATGACACCCACTTCGAATCAGTTGGCAGATCGTCATCCGCCTTGGATTAGCCGGCAATCAGAAGTTACTTTGCATGCATGCTGTTCAAACGATCTATTCAGAGTGAAGATTGTATCCAGTGTAATTAGTAGTTCTCTACACATAGTTCTTCAAAGCCAAGATGATATCAAATGTCTACAAACCGAGCAGATTGAATCGAAGCAACTTCTGATCCTGTAATGAAGCATTAGGTATGTTCGCACAAATTTGTATCCATATATTATGATTTATCCAAACATTATGGTTCTGAAACATGTATCCAGTACTAAGCATTTCATATATCAAGTCCACATAATCAAAACATAGTATTAACCTGTTGGAGAAATTAATATTACAGTGTTGAATAAAATTGATTCACTGAGTTTATCCCCTTAGAAGTTCAATCACCTATGCGGAAATTTAATTCTAATCACTGACATGCTTGTGAAGCCATCTCGATTTGATTTCTTCTCTGTTTCCTTTTTTTTTTCTTCTTCTGTTGCTCCTCTGTGCCGATGTGTGCCAACGCCGGCTTGATCAATCTTGGTCGCCGGTGTTGAGATGTAGAAGGACCTCACGAACCCCTTCTAGTGAGTTTGTGGATCGGGCACAGTAGTTAGGGTTTTAGTCGGAGACAGAGCGAACGGCGTCCCGTTCTTCTTCAATTTCTCTTTTTATATGTGCACTAGTGGGGCTCGGGAGTTTCCTTCGGTTTAGAACATTCAGTTGAATCCACCGATCACGGATTTTATCTCTTATCTTATCTCTAAGCCGATAAAACAACCAACATTCTCCCCTTGATTTAGAGGCTTAATTAATTTCTAAGTCTATTAAGTAAAAACAGCTCCCCAAGGCAATGTGTCATAACAACTTTAAACGTCATTAAGACTACAAGACCTATAGTTCACTATAATACTTAAATAAACTCACATCTTAACTTAGCGGGTGTTGATTGAAAAATTAATCCCCTTTATTTCCAGGATCTTAGTCAAAGGCAATCACTTAATCCCATGCCGGCTACATGTTCTTTAAATAAGTTGGGAGGTAAGCCTTTGGTTAGCGGATCCGCAAGCATAAATTTAGTATTTATATACTCAATCTTAATTGTTTGATCCTGGACTCTATCTTTCACAACATGATATTTAATGTCAATGTGTTTGGCAGCTTCACTTGACTTGTTGTTACTCGTATAGAATACTGCAGCTTCATTATCGCAGTATATAACAAGTGGTCTCTCAATGCTGTCAACCACTTTTAATCTTAGGATGAAATTCTTAAGCCATACGGCCTGTCCCGTCGCATGGTAACATGCTACAAATTCCGCTTGCATTGTCGACGATGCAGTAAGCGTTTGTTTAGAGCTTTTTCATGAAATAGCTCCTCCTGCAAGGGTGAAAATATATCCTGAAGTGGATTTCTTTGTGTCTACGCACCCCGCAAAATCAGCGTCTGAATAGCCTAGGACTTCAAGCTTATCAGACTTTCTGTATGTAAGCATGTAATGTTTAGTTCCTTGTAAATAACGCAGAACTTTCTTTACTGCCTTCCAGTGGTCCATTCCTGGTTTAGACAGAAATCTGCCAAGCATCCCTATGACGAATGCTAAGTCTGGTCGCGTACAGACTTGTGCATACATCAAGCTTCCGACAGCTGAAGCATAAGGTACCTCGTCCATTTCTTTAGATTCTAACTCATTTCTTGGACTTTGGAATAATCCAAATTTATCGCCCTTCATCATTGGAGCAGGTGAAGAGGCGCATTTACTCATATTATATCTTTCTAAGATTCTGTGAGATGTAAGCTTTCTGAGATAGTCCTAGCACTCCTTTGGACCTGTCTCGGTGAATCTAATGCCCAAAACATAAGACGCTTCACCAAGATCTTTTATATCAAATTTTGATAACAAGAATTCTTTGTTTCTCGCAGCAGGTTCTTATCGCTGCTTGCTAACAAAAATGTCATCAACATAGAGTACTAGGATAATGAATTTACCACCTTTAATTTAACATAAATACAGTTGTCCACCTCATTCTCCTTAAATCCGAACTGTCTGATGATCTGATCGAATTTAAGGTTCCATTGCCTGGACGCTTGTTTAAGTCCATAGATGGATTTATTAAGCTTACATGCTAAATGGCCTTTTCCTTCCATAACAAAACCTTCGGTTGTGTATGTAAACATTCTCTTTTAGGTCACCATTTAGAAATGCAGTCTTTACATCCATCTGATGGAGTTCTAAGTCAAAGTGAGCCACTAGCGCCATGACAATTCTGAATGAGTCTTTCTTAGAGACAGGAGAAAAGGTTTCATTATAGTCAATTCCTTCTCTCTGTGAAAAACCCTTGGCAACTAGCCTTGCTTTGAATCGTTCGATGTTCCCTCTAGAGTCAAGCTTAGTTTTGTAGACCCACTTACAGCCTACTGTTTTGACTCCTTTAGGAACTTCTACTAAATCCCATACTTTATTATGGCTCATTGATTTTAGTTCATCTTCCATAGCCTGAAGCCACTTAGATGAATCCTTGCTGTTTATTGCTTCTTTAAATGAGGTGGGATCGTCTACCTTCCCCATATCTTCTTCATTCATGTATACTTCATAATAATCAGGGATGGCAGATCTCCTCACCCGTTGTGACCTTCTTAATCTTGAGTTTCATTGTTTGTCACTTGAGGTTGAGGATCTTCATGTGGAGGTTCTTCTTCATTATGTGTCACTTCAATCTGTTGAGGCTCATCATTATTATTACTCTCAATACTTTCCTCAACAGAAGGTGTAGCCCCAGACGGTCCAGAATTACCCGTTGGCGGTGCTACATCGCGTGGCACATTAGAAACTATGGGGATGTTCTGAATAATTGGAATATCAGTCTCTCGGATTTCCGGAGTTTGAATATTAGTCCGAATTTCCTCAAGATTAATTTTCCTTTTCTGTGAGCTCCCCATTTTTGTCCTCAAAGAAAGACAGCATGTTAGTCTCCACAAATTTAGTAACCCGATCTGGGCAATAAAATCGGTATCCTTTGGATCTCTCGGGATAACCGATAAAATGACAGCTCACAGTCTTAGAGATCTAATTTCTTTAATTGTGGATTAAATATTCTTGGCTTCCGCACGACAGCCCCACACGTAAATAATTGAGTGTCGGTTTTCTTCCGTCCATAATTCATAAGGGGTCTTAGGCACTAATTGACTAGGCACTCTGTTGATTATGTGTGCAGCTGTTTTAAGTGGCTTCAATCCACAACTTAGGTGACAGAGTAGAGTGATTCAGCATACTATGCACCATATCCATGAGTGTGCGGTTGCGTCGTTCTGCTACTCGTTCCGTGCTGAGGTTCTCCAGGCATGGAATATTGGGCAATAATCCCATGTTGCTGGAGATACAAGGCAAATGGACCAGAAATTTGCCCCAAATGGAGCGTGTTTCCATAGTATTCCACCACGGTCCGATCTCACATTTAATTTTAGCATTATGCTGATTCTCCACTTCAGGCTTAAATATCGAAATTTCTCAGAGATTCGGAACGGTCGCTTATGGGGTAAATGTAACCATAACGGGAATAATCTGTGAATGCTATAAATGAATCAAATCCATCCACAGATGTCACGGGAACGGTCCACAAATATCAGTGTGAATTATTTTAGTGGACTTGAGCTCTAGTGGCTCCTTTCTTTATTGTTTTAGTAAACTTTCCCTTAATGGCAATCTATGCAATGATCCGCGTCAGAAAAGTCTAAGGGAAGGAGTATCTCTTCTTTTATGAGACGTTCATTCTCCCCCTAGAAATATGGCCTAAGCGACAGTGCATATTTCGACGACGTCTCATTTATCAATTCATTACTTTATCATTGCAGGCATTATTAACATTCAAGACCATTCATCAAAGAGAGCAAGATAGCTTATCTCGCATGAAGGCGAAGCCAATCACTTTATTATCTATTTAATGTAACATATTCTCTTTGAAAAATGACAGTCAAACCAGTTTCTGTCAACACTCGAACAGAAATAGGTTTCTCTTAATTGAGGGAGCAAATAAAACATTATTAGAATTAAATTATAGCCACTAGGGAGTCTAAGTGCTAGGTCTCCAACGGCTTCACTTCGATCTCCGCTCCATCAGTACTCTTAGGATTCGCTCCCCTTTGCTACGCCTGGATAGTAGTCAATCCTGCAATGAGTTATAGACATGCACAGTGGCACCTGAGTCAACCCACCAGGTATTAATGGAGAATTCAGAGTAAAATAACTCATTAACATTAGATATTTCATCAATCTCATTTATACTTCTTAGCTAGCACTCTCGGAAGCGTGGACAATCCCTCTGCAATGTCCATCTTTACTGCAAAACTTGTAATATGGACTTGCAGTGGTGGAGGCAGCTAAAGCTTGAGACTGAGGATGCGGCTTTGCTTGAGCAAGTGTTACTCCCTCCAGACTTATGAGGCTGATATGCTTTTTTTCTGCCACTACCCGAGCTTTGGCCTTGATTTGTATTCCTCTTGCCTTTAGTATGGATGAGGTTGAGCTGATCTTTAAGTTTTGCTTATCAGCTTTTGTCGTCTTTCTTCCATGAGTGGGAGATCAATTCTGCTACGGTCACTTCTCTTTCTGAGTATTACAATTAATCGTTGAAGGGACTATAGTCAGGACAAGAGAGTTCAATATGAAATGCACTAAGAAACTTCAGACAATTCCATGTCATGGTCTTTAGTGTATGGTGCATATGAGTCATCTCAAGGATGTGCTTTCTTACACCACTTTGCATCATACTGGCTGGTGATCAGCTTACTTATTAGGATGCCATGGCTCTTAGATGAAGTCTTAAATTCTCCTCAATGTTTGCAAGTACGTCTTAACATCGTTTGAGTTCGTAATCCCTCCAATAATTCCTGGAGCGATAGTACTCTTGATGTACATAAGAGACATTCTGTTGGACTTTTCCAAGAGGCTACTTTTTCTTCGTAACTCCACTTGGTTTATCATAAATTCTTCTGACTCATTTCGTCAGTGTAATGGGCTCCTCAGGGGAGTCTCTCTTAGTGCTAAGTCATAGTCAACATGCCAAGATTCAATAGCACATCGTTCTTACTCAGCGAAATTTGTTCATCAAGTAACATTTTAAGCTGCCCAATGCTGAAAATAACCAATGGAAAAAAATTAGTAGAATATTGCATATGATTAATTTGCGTTGGCTCAATTAATCACATGCGATAATAGGTCCTTTTCTAAATTTAATCACGTTGGCAGAAAAAATTTAGAAAATATATGAAGTGACAAAATAATCCTTAATTACATCACCGTTGGGCAGAAATAATTAAGGAAATAATATTATTAATTTATTTGACATGAAATTATAATTAACGTGGTCAAAAATAATTTCACATCATAAATACTTTCCAGCAAAACTTCCGTTGGTTCCATTTAGCTAGAAATAATTTTCTGAGTCATCAAAAATAATTTTCCATAATTTTTTTAGCATTTTTTAATGGGCAAGAAAGCATATAAATGAATTTCTAAAAATAATAAATGAATTAAAACAGTGGGAATTGATTTAATTTCATTTGCCTCAGAAGGGGCCGGGCGCGATGTCGGGCCGTCCGTTCGATTCGAGAACGCTACGGTCATCCCCGCGTCGTTCGCCGATCTCAATCCGACGGCTGAGATCAGTTTTTACCGGATTAAATAAATCGGCGGCGGCGGCCGAACCCTAACGCCGAGCCCGGCGATCCCTTTCTCCTCGTCTTTTCCCGACGCTCGCGAGCAAGCGGCGGCGATAGTATGGCCGACGACGCGCCGAGCGAAGCAGCAGCGACGACGGCCAATGCCCCGTCTTTCTCTTCCCTCCCGCCCTAGTTCTCCTCCCCCGTGCGCAACAGAACACGAGGCGAGCCTCAGTCTCGCGCGGCGAGCGACAGCGCGAGACCGGTCTGGGGCGGCGGGGTGGCTTTAGTGGCGGCGCCTATGGCGGCGGTCGTCCGACGGTGAGACGGGGAGGGAGTTCTCGAGGCACGCACGCGGCGGCAACGGCGCTACGACGACGCGACGCACGGCATGCGAGCGATCGGAGCGAAGACGACGAACCGGGTAAGATAATCGATTTCATTGTATTCGCATTGATTTTGGGTCTTATTTGAATTAGAGTTCTTCGGATTTGGGATTTTTGGGAATTTAGGGTTTCTGGCTTAGGGATTTGGGGATTTAGGATTTTGCCACAGTTAATTGATGATGACTTCACTAAGGGATGAAGATTTTAGATTAAATTCTAAGGGGCTTGGCTTGATACCACAATGTGGAGAAATTAATATTACAGTGTTGAATAAAATTGATTCACTGAGTTTATCCCCTTAGAAGTTCAATCACCTATGCGGAAATTAATTCTAATTACTGACTGCTTTTGTGAAGCCATCTCGATTTGATTTCTTCTCTGTTTTCTTTTTTTTTTTCTCTGTTGCTCCTCTGTGCTGATGTGTGCCAACACTGGCTTGATCAATTTGGTCGCGGTGTTGAGATGTAGAAGGACCGTCAAAGACTATATCTTCTAGTGAGTTTATGGATCGGGCACAGTATTAGGGTTTTAGTCGAAGACAGAGCAACGGCGTCCGTTTCTCCATTTCTCTTTTTATATGTGCACTAGTGGGGCTCAGGGTTTCCTTCGGTTTATGAATTCGGTTGAATCACCGATCAGGATTCTATCTGCTTTTTATTTCTCTAAGCCAATAAACCCATCTCAGATACCGACTTCCAGGCTGATACTAAAATTGCATATGCCGTTGTGGGCGTATGCCTAGAGCAAACCAACAAATAGACATCAAAAATTGGATTCCCAGCACAAACGCCCAAAAAAACAAACAGATCGATGGCAGGCACAAACTCCGATCAAATCTAGGTTATCAGGGATTACCATCATGATGAAGTTTTGGGATGACAAGGGGAATCGGGTCTTAAGAGCATCGGCAACGGCGACGATGATGCGGATGAACAGGGGAGTGCATTCACCAAGTCGCCATAGAGGTGCCAGGTTGGCGACGGGGATGTACAGATGGGGATTGGGGGCTGTGAGATTTCCCCAGTCGACAGGAAGGTGGACATAGGTGAAGGCGGAGGGAGCTCCCCGTTGACGGCGGTGTCGAGTCGACTGAAGGCGGATGTGCACGCCCAGCTGAAGGAAAGGAGTAGCGGCGGGCTTCAAAATCGCTGCCGCCTCAAGCGAACGGACAGTTGATGATCTGGAGCAACGTCATACACGAAAGTACGAATTTGCTTAGGTGTCCTGGTACCATGGAATCCGCTCGGGGACTGCCGGTACGAATTGATATCAGCCGACGGATCGAGCTTAATCAACGGCTAAGATTTGGTACCACTCGCCCTAAGAATGGTAAAATTGTAACCTTGATTGTTTTTCCTGTGTTAGTCACTAGTCAGTTGTGTTGTCTATATGATAAATATAATGAATTATAGAGGGATCAGAGTTTGAGGTTTGAATGCGATTGTCCTCTTCTATTGTCATAGCTCATGCTCACTTGCTTTCTCTTCATCAATGTGTTGTTGCAAAGGCATGCACCAAAATATGAATTATAGAATTACATTGATCGCGTTGTGTATTTAGATAAAGAAGATGAATTACATCATGCTGTGTGTACATAATATAGTTCCAGTTGTAATGAGATTTTCATAAATTAGCAGTTTGATTGTAGACGCTAACTCTCCCTATCACGATTGGTTTCTAATTGAGCAGAATAACTAAATTTCTAGATGAATTGGATCGTAAGAGTACTTACCTTCTGGCTTACCATCAAGGATTTCACCTTGTCGCTCCGCACAACTCCGCGACATCTCATGGCTCCATGCTACTCCTCGATCACCAGATCCCATCAAGCAGAGGCTCACACGTAGGGAGTGTTTAGATTTTGTGAGCATTCGGCAAATAGCTCCAATCAAAGACCCTAATACCAATAAGGGTATCATTTTTCGACCCCCAATTCTTCTCAACACCAGGATATCCTAATCTTAGTCGTTCTATTATGACATGTGGGACTACCGTCGTGATGTTTTTTTTTTTTTTTTTTCTTTTCTTTTTTTTCTTTCCAACATTTATGAGAAGCTGGAACGGGAGGAGGGTGCTAATGGGGAGGAGAGGTCGGCCCGGGAGGTGGGGGATGGGGGAAGGCGTAGAGCAGAGAGGCACTAGCAGGTGTGCTGGCGTTTGAGGAGCGATGGGCCGGGATGAGGTACTGGAGGGTTGGCGTCGGCCTGGAGAGACGAGTGGGCGAGCGACTGCGAAGTAGAAGAATGGGCATAGCGGCCGCGTATGATTGATGGTGTGTCAGATCGCGTCCTCGCTTCCTAAGCTAGTCGACATCGTTGCCGTCGGAACCAATGGTTGCTCACGACGGGGGGCGGGGAGGATGGCTGGCGGCACAGTGAGGTTGAGAGAGTATAGTAGACATAGCCACGTCCACGAGGTCAACCATCCACTGAAGTTGGGGGTGCTCGATGTCATAGGATGGGAGTTTGGGGGGGAGCATTTGGAAGGCTTACTTTGGAGGCTTGAGTTGAGATATACTGGACTTTTTTTTCTCATCCAAATTGTGAATAGGGATCATGTTTAGGGGTTTACTGGAGATGCTGTTAAGCCTCATTGGGCAAGAACATTTCAAAAGAGACTAAAAATTTGTTATCATAAAAATAGATGAAACTTATAAAAATTTTAGTGTAAAAAACTTTACATCTCCAAGAAAGGCTACATTAGATCCTAAAAATATTTGTTGGCCACAAGGAAGATGGGTTACGTTTGCTTACAGATAGATTTCTTTTGGATGATACGTGCATGCGAATATCAGGGAGGGATTTCGTGACAAGCGCGCTTTTAGCGAGAGAACAGTGCCGGCATAGTGCTTTAGCGAATACTTTGCATCAACCTTAAAGCAGGAAGGCACTGTGATTTCGTATGCGAACGTGTATAATATAGTCGGTGAGAGATAGATGACGATGCTTGTGGTGGTATGCGGATCAGGACTGTGAAGCAGCGAAAAAATGGCGCTGCGAAAGGGTGGGAGGAAAAAAGGCACGAGCGGAAATTCTGGTGGTGAGGGTGAATTTTCCGCAGGAGTAGTATTAGGGACGCCAATCATTCAAATCTGACTTACTTTTGGGGCTATGATTGGCTGGGGATTTTTGAGGATATTTTGGGTATCTATTAAGATCTGTTTTTACTTAAATCCTAAAATTTTAATTTTTAGGATTTGTTGGGCTTCTGCTGGATATGCTAAGCAATGGGCTGGCAAACAATTGACACATGGCCATGGTCTCCGGAATTGGGTTCTGGCAGAACACGAAGCATTAAACACATGGCTTGTTTGGATAGGTGGATTGATCATATCAGTTCCAGTTGGCAGGGGCTGCTGGCCAATTTGATGCAAGTGCAACTGGTTGGCTAGCTGGGACTGGGAGGAAGGCCAACAGGGGTGGGGGCGTTCTAACATCCCAACCAATAGTGGGGAACAGAAATTTAGCGGTCACAACATGTTTTGGCTGAACCATAACAAAAATTCAAAAAAAAAGAACCATTCACAAATGTGTTGGTTGATGATCCCAGAAGTCTTGAAAGCTGAAAAAATAATTCACCTTTGGTGTGAAGAGGTATGATGTCAAATCCACAGTAGTCATGTGTTTTGCTAAGAGAGCTAGAAAATTTTTTTTCTTCCCTTCCCTGCATTTTTCAACGGGTTTGTTCACATGAGTTACAAAAGAATTAGCAAGTTGTCGATTCTATATTCGCGTAGCAAGCGGTGCCAATGAATATGAAGAAGCAACCTTGCAAAAGTGAGCTAGGAATTAAGCGTTATAATATTACGTCATTAATGGTGAGTTTTATTCTTTTTTTAGGATTGGATTCCCTTTTCGTGTTCAACGAGTTCGGCATGTTTGGGAAGATGCTACTGGTATGTTACATACGGAGTAACCATGCGTCCTGCGTCTTCGAGTTGTATGTGTGTGAGTTTTTTCTCCGCATTGGCTTTGTTTGAGAGGCTATAACTGTAACATGATTGATGTGAATATCCATGTTTTCAGGTTTAAAATTAAGTCTGTTTTTTTTTTTTTTACAATCAAATTCCTTAAATGTCTTCTAGGGTGAACGGTAGGTTTAGAAATTTTTGTACATAAATTTTCGCATGATATGGAGATATTTGTTGCATTTGTGGAGCAATGTTTAGTGTATATCGATTCAAATGATAGACACAATAACCGTTGTATGGTTTTTGTTGGTTGTTAATATCAAATGTATTGTCCTTGAATATGATTAATTAATTATAATGTCTTAATAAAACCCACATAGTTAAACTTTTTAATTTATTAATTTTGACATTTAGATCAATTAAATATAATGTGAATATGGTTAAACTGTATTTAATTCTGAATTTTAGAAAAATAGTTAATATTTCATTGTATTTATTGCATATTTATTAAATGAGTGAGAATTATAAATCATGTATACCAGTCTGCAGTTAATGATTTCTTAATTTTATATTAATTTGGAATAAATTAACATTACCTTGTTATAATATAGATTTTTAAGAGTAGGGAAGATATAAAAAAGTATAAATAAAACAATGGAGTTGTGATTGGTTGAGTGAGTAGTATATAAAAAATGATATGGTGTAGGTGTTTGAGTTGGAAAATAGGTGAAATATATTATATTTGGGATATATTTTGAATACTAGATATATATTGGACGAGAGTAATTTAATATTGAGTTTACTTGTTGAGACGTCTAGTTAAATAATTAATTAATTAGAATACT